>OY390716.1:37930520-38530520 GCA_959613365.1 Balanococcus diminutus
TTTTCAGACCTCCATCGCTCTGGTTTTTGAAAAGTAAATTTTAATTGAAATGCATTTTTTTTGGGGGACGGGGACTAAAATGTTTGTAACTTAAAGTTGAAAAAATGAAGTAAAAATTGAGAAATATTGAATGTAGAAAAAATTTAAGGTTTAAGCAATTTGAAATTTCACATTAAATAATTAGTTAATAAATTCAAATTTTTTAAAGTTGAAAAAAAAAATTTTAAATTGAAAAGAAAATGTTAAAAATATTTTTTCAAATAATTAAAAGACGTATCGATTAAAGAAATAATACAATGCTAATTATGCGCGAGTTAAAATTGCAATTTATATCAATTGTTGTTTTTCAACTTTTTGTCTTTCGATTCAGCTTGTTCATAAAAGTATTAAAACTCGAAGGGTGGTGGCTGCTGTGTAAGCATTTTCTATAATATAAAGTACGTCCTTTAACGCGGTTCAATTGAATGTTCTGGAAAGTTGGTTTTTATTGCTTTACCGAAGCGTTAAAAATGTTTGGAGAATTTGTGTAGAATTCGAAATTGGAAATAGCACGAGTATTTTTGGCAAATAGATATATTCGTCGATTTTGTTCTCGTGCTATAGCGTTTATATACGTACCGCGAGCCCCGGGTGAACGTATACAAGGAAAAATATTGTTTTCGATTATTTCCTCAGAGATTGTACTCTGTTTAGTACATACACGTATATGGAAAGGTATAGTGAGAGAAAGGGGGCACTATAGTGTAAAACAGTTTTATAGACTATTTTCTAAACGATGAATAGGTACGTACCTCGAAATAAGCTATCAATGGAAATCATGGCGTGAATTTGATCTCGGTGGAAATTTTCGGTATCAATTTTACGAGAGAATTTCGTAACCCTTTTTATCACTAGTGGGTCACCGAAGTAGGTAAGTACTATTTTTTTGGCACCGTTGTAAAATTTACCAAGTCCAATAGTACATGGGTACTTGATATTCAAAATTGGAGGGGAGGAAGATGTCCAGTCGTAATTTTTGTAATAACTAAAATTACTTCTGAGACATCAAACTACAACTTTTGTTTGAATTTTTTTCAATTGGACCCCTCCCTCCAAAATTAGGGGAGTGAAGAAGGAAGGGATCAATTTAAAAAATTTTCCAATAAAAGTTGTAGATTAAGATCCTAAAAATAGTTGTGGTTATTTTGAAAATTTCGATTGGATTCCTCCCTCTCCTTCGATTTTACATAACATCAGGTAGATTCTTTTACAGAATTGGGTAAAGGGTCCAATTGAAAAAATTTTCAAACAAAAGTTGTACATTGAGGTCCTAGAAATAATTTTTGTTATCATAAAATTTTCGATTAGACCCTTCCCTCCTTTCCAATTTTGAACTGGTGAAGGTAGGGGTCCAATTACATAAATTTTCAAACAAAAGTTGTAGCTTGAAGTCTTAGAAATAATTTTGGTTATTATAAAAATTTAGATTGGATTCCTCCCTCGGCTCTGATTATTGTTGGAGGGGTCTAATTGAAAATTTTTTCAAACAAAAGTTGTAGATTGAAGTCCTAAAAATAATTTTTGTTATTATAAAATTTTCAAATAAACCCTTTCCTCCTACCCCCTTCAATGTTGCATAATATGACTTAGACACATTATTAAAAACTGGCGGAGGTAGGGGTTCAATTGCAAAAATTTTCAAACGAAAGTTGTTGCTTGAAGTCTTGGAAATAATTTCGCTTATTACAGAAATTTCGATTGGACCCCTCCCTCCTCTCCAATTTTGAATATCAAGTATCTATGTAGTATATTTGCACTTAGTAAATTTTACTATGATGCCAAAAAAAAAAAAAAAAAAAAAAAAAAAAAAACTATTGCTGCGATTCACTCGTTTTTTACCTTCTCGCCCGACTGGGTATTGTTGTATACGCTTCAGGTGAGGTGCTTTTGGTCAAAAATGAACGAAAAAGGTACGAGGGTAATTCTCCGAAAATCGGCAAATTTGAGTAACGGGCTGATTTCTCAACTCCTGTACTATGCCCAACTTTCATTTTTTGGTTATTTGTACATTATAACGTCCTCAATCCATCATGCCCAATTTGATGAATACCACCCCCTCCCCTTGAGTACAAGTTAGTCTAAACCTCAAAATGTCCTTCGTCGTGGCCTGTAGCACAACATGTTTTTGAAAACAGATTTCAAAAATTATGGAAATCACCATGTTTTTCTGGAAAAAAAAGTAAGTACACGTCATTAGGAAGTTCAGGGTATAGGCTAGTGTGAATGATGATCACAAAAAGTGTTTAGTACAACTACACCTGATCATTGAAAACTGTAGCAAAGATTCATGTCCATCGTCGTGGCTAATTTTTAAAAATTTGTCTCAGCTCGCTGAGTGAATATTTTTTTCTGCTGAATGGCTACACTGATTTGTTACTTTTATAATAATACTATCCGCATTTGAAATTTCGAATGGCAATGCACAGAGCGATTTTTTACGTAATCATCTGTAAAAATTTCAATTTTTACAAAAATAGTGTCCATCGTCGTGGCTTATCATTCCTCCGGTATAAAATGTCCCATCTTCCTGAAAACTGAGAAAATTTATTCTAATTAGTAAGTATCCTATTATAGCTTATTAATAATTAATAAAATATCAGTATTATAGCTTATAGAATAACTAATTGTCGAATTGTCCATCGTCGTGGATCACAAGTGTTTGTCTTTCGTCGTGGCAATGATGAATTTTTACAGCCACGACGATGGACAATTCGACAATTAGTTATTCTATAAGCTATAATACTGATATTTTATTAATTATTAATAAGCTATAATAAGATACTCACTAATTAGAATAAATTTTCTCAGTTTTCAGGAAGGTGGGACATTTTATACCGGAGGAATGATAAGCCACGACGATGCGAGCAAAAAAATCAAATTTTCTCAATTTCATGAAAATTTCTGTTTATGACAAATATCGGTTTGAAACATGTCCAAACATGAATTTTAGGCTCTCCAGACACCTCGAGGGACACTGAGTGTTCCCAAAATGGCGTTACTCAGTTAATTTAAATGAAAATTTTAAAAAATAGAAAAAATCAACGAATTTCATCCAAACTCGGGTTGATGGTGTATAACTACGTATTTAGTGATATACTACGACGACAATTTTTTTCGACCAAAAATGACTGTTTTTTGCGCGAAAAATGATGAAAAAATAAGTTTTTTTGCATTTTTGAAGGCCTTCCACCTATATAAAAAATTCTGAAAAAAATATATGTTGTCCAGACTAGGTGTATAATATATATTTTTTCCATTATTGCACCTCTGAAAGAACTTGTCGAAATAGCCGTTAGAAAACTTAAAACGCGCATTTCACAATGAAGATAGGTTTGAAATTTTTAAAAAAAATTTCCATGGATGACCCTTGAGTATAACTAACATCTACCCGAGTTTGAAAAAATTTGGTTAAAAACTGTCAAAATCAAAAATTATAATCGAAAAATCACATTTTTCGCTCTAGGAGGGGGTGGGGGTGAGGTAGCGATCTAAAAATTTGGTCACGGGGGTTTTAGACCATAATGACCAACTTCCACTAGTTGGTTTAAAAATTCGCTCTGGGGGCCAAATCACCCTTTTTGAATCGTCCTCCCCCCTCCCTTTTGGGAAATGAATTGACCCCAACACCATAAAAGTACTCGGGGGCATATATATTTTCAATTACATTAAGAAAAATTTTTTAAAAACCTGTCAAATTTCTGAACTTTTACAGTAGTGAAATTTGCCGATTTTCTGAGAATTACCCACGAGGAAATTATTTTAACACGTTTACGAATGCACTTCCGAGGGCAGGCGTTTGTAAAGAATGGGTATGATTTTTTTATTTAATTTATGCCGTAATTGCGGACACATTGTTGTAGGTGTAACGTATTGTCCGCACGTTTACGCTTAATTAACCGCGGTTTGCTTTTTATTAAAGAGTCGTTTAACCTTGAAGATGCGCGAACGATTTTCTTCGCTAGTGTTTAGAACATACAGAGAGCGACAATGTTTTCGGTACTTTTTCTCGAGCATATCTGATTTAATTTCTGTCGGATGCTGGCACAGTACCTATAGCGGAGCAATATCCGTAGAGACGATAATCATTTCTTTTCTATTTGGTCGCTGTGTTCGGTTCGAGTATGCGGTAAAATCTGAACAGTTCAGTGAACGTAATAGTACGACGATTTTGCACGTTAACGGTTACGCAGATAATTAATATATCGCTTGGTCTCTCGATCTTTACTTAGTTGATTTGTTTTAATTGCCTCCAAATAAAATGTCATTTTTCGTAGTATTTTTCAAGACAGTGCGGCGATTGAACCGTGAGTAGAATTTAAATTTCCCGATTAGAAAAAGGAATTTAACCGAAAGCAGTTTCCAATTAAAAGGATTTCCTGCGTTTCGTTAGAGCTGTGCATAGCGATAGCGATACCGATGGAGTAATTTCTTTTTAGTATAGGTATCTGTGTCGCGCGCTTTAGCGCCGAAAATGGCTTAATTTCGTAACCCTTTCACTTCCAGCGCGTGGGCGTTTTGTACTGAATTAATCGACCTTGGGAAACTTAGCGAAAGAATTAAGACTCGGTACGTTCGCTGGCTTTAAAAGTCATCTCGCGAAGCTCGAGTATAAATTGGAAGCCCAATTCGTGCCTAGTGAGAAGTGAAATGCTTATAAATAAACCAAATAGGCGAGTAAATTAGCAGGGGGTAGTTTTTATCGTACGATCGAGTAATTCTTAATTCATATAGAAAAATGAATTTTTTTCCAGCTTCGTATCTATAGGGTATATTTCTTTGAGTGAAATTTTCCTCAAGTCGAGCGTCATCTCTAAAACGTCGATTTTCTTTGAAACCGTGTACGAGTTTATAATTAAGTTTTCTACGAGGAAACTTGGCTCGAGCGTAATGGTTGTTGCTTGTAGTTTGTTTTCACTCGTGTACACGTACAGCGAGCAAAGGGAAAACCGTATGTAGTGAATTAAATAAAGACCAATGTGGTTTAATGCGCAGATTTTATCCGGCTTTGTTAATGCCGATGCCGCCACAAGTTGAATGAAGTAGAGCAGTTCCTTATGTATCAAGTTACTTGATTTGGGCCTTTTTTCCGCAGCGAAAAATAAGTGCACTTTTGTGAATTTCATATGTAGGTACTTATGCGGTATATACTTATTTATTACTTTGGTACTTAAGCCCGAACGTGTAGTTGCTTTTATATTTACTCTGTGAATTTTTTAAACCTACGTAGGTAAAAATCCCTGCTTAAAAAATGATGTAAAGAATAAGCTTCATTAGGTAAATACGTGTAGGTAGGTAACCTGTCAGGATCAGGACGAAATGAAAGCAGCATGGTAATGGAATGGAAGTAATGAATCATTCGGATTTTATTTTTTAAATTTAGATTGAAGGCAAAATAACCTGGTGGGGCACTGCTTATAAAAAAATAAATTAAAAAAAATAAGCCTACTTATAACCTACTTAGTACTTCGTATTTTTATAAAATACCTACATTAGGGTGACAATGAAATTTTTTTTTTTCGTGATGAAATCCAGTTTCCCCCAAAAACGTTCATTTGGATATATAAAAAAGATTCCCAAAATTTCATCTCAATACGTTAATATTTACCCGTGCCTCAGAGCTCTCAAAGTTGAGTGTACGCTCAAAGCATGCCACTAGTCCGTAACGCAAGTACATCTCCACGAACCGTACGCGGTAAATGCTGGCGCACCCGACATACCAGCCGGGTACGAGTCCGCAGTCTTTCCTCGGGAAGTCGCGCCATCGCGCGCTTCATGCTTCCGGTTCTAACATAAGCCCAGTATAGTAGAAAATTATGTTACAACATTCATACTTTTTCAAAATTGTGTAAGCAAGCACGGAAAAAATAATAAAATAGTTGATAAAAATTAGAATGATTTTCATTAAGATAAACACCAGGCTCTCAAAACATGGTTCGTAAAACTTTCCTCGTGCTTTGGTTTATTTTTTTGGAATTGCTGAATTGATTACCCTGCAAGGTGGAAATATTTTTCAGTCAATGTAATGTTCAGTATTTAATTATTTATCAGAAAACTAAGAGAAAAAGTTTCAGAATGCCTGATGAAATGTTTAAAAGTCATCCAAATTTTTAAAAATAAATTCTCCAAGTTTTTTAAAATGTTTTACAAAATACCCAAAAGTCTTCACGGTAATGTTTTTTTTCTTTTTCATTTTAGACATCGTAAATTATTATAATGCTCATTGGTAATATTGACCTGTAAAATGAATTGAGTCTTCTCATGCTTTGTTAATTTGTTGTTGAACTACTCCATTGGCTCAATTGATATTTCTGCTGTATTATTGACTACTCTTATATCTATTATTTTGCTACTCATATTTTTTTTGAGCAGTGGTCTAGGTTATTATGCCCAGACTTCGCTCTATGTATTTTCATAAACGCAGTTATCAAGAAGAATTTCCAAGAATTTGCCCCAAGGAGGATGCTAAGAAAATTTCCTCTAAAAAAAAAAGTGGAAATCTACACATATTTCAAATTTAATTTTTCCTCTACACCTCTTTTGTCATCACCCTCTTTGTCTACGTCATCTTTTTGGCATTCGTCAAGGTTTCCACCATGTTTCTTTTTTACTTCCAATAACAATTTTACCTCAAACAAAGCAAACATTGCGGTCTCCACAGAGTTTTACAAGCCATTTCGAGAGCCTGGTGTTCATCTTGATGAAAATCAGTCTAATTTTCATCAACTATTTTATCATTTTTTCCATGCTTACATAATTTGAAAAAAGTATGAATGTTGTCACATAGTTTTTTGCTATATTGGGCTCATGTTAGAACTGGAAACATGAAGCGCGCGATGGCGCTACTTCCCGAGGAAAGACTGCGGACTCGTACCCGGCTGATAAGTCGGGTGCGCAAGCATTTGCCGGGTACGGTTCGTGGAGATGTACTTGCGTTACGGACTAGTGGCACGCTGCGAGCGTACACTCAACTTTGAGGGCTCTGAGGCACAGGTAAATATTAATGTATTGAGATGAAATTTTGGGAATTTTTTTTATATACCCAAATGAACATTTTTGGGGGGAACTGGATTTCAAAGCGAGAAAAAAAATTTTCTCCATGTATTTCATTGTCACCCTAACCTACATTACATAATATATCGTACTTACTTAATAAATTGTGGCATGAAATATTATTTCGTACATTACAATCGACTAATCGACGTTTTACTTTGCTCTTTGTTTCAGGTGAGTTCACAATTTTAATCATTGAAATTGAAAAAAAAATCGAGTGAGTTGGTGTTGTTTTTATTTCAGTGGCAGTTTGAATCTGCTTCATTTTTTATTCGATGTATTTGATAGGTCATGGAAGTCATATAAAAGTCATGCATTTTACTGTGTAAAGTCATAAATTTTAGATTTTTTTTTTGAAAACGCCATGTACACTGTACATCAACTAAGGTTAGTGGCGTATAGATTTTTGACTTATTGAGCAAAATTACCATATTTTTATTTCATTTCCATATCACAATTTTTAAGAATTGTTTGCCCTCGTTCAGCTTGTGCAGTACCATTTTCTACATTTGGGTTGGAAATTTTCGTTGATTTTTCACCACCCCTCCCCCTCCACCCCACCATTTTTTTCGATTTTCATATTACCTAATTTTGTTTATTTTTTAAAAAAGTCAATCTTTTAGTAAATAATTTTTCTTCATTAAAAATTTTTTCATCTTTTCAAATTTATTGAATTTACAATTTTTCTGATAGATTCGTAATCTAGGACGTATTTTGATATAAAAAAAATAGTTGGTTACATTTTTCAAGATCTCCTTTTCTCATTGATTCACCCTCTTTCCTAAAAATTTCTTCATCTCTGTAACTAAGGCCTCAATTGAAAAAATTTCCAAACACAAATTACATATGCATTGCAACTCAATGAATATTTTTGGTTATAAGAAAAATTTCGTTCGGACCTCTCCCTTCCCCTAATTTCACATATAAATGTAGCACGTTTGAAAATCTCCCTTGAACTTCAATTTGACAACTTTGACTTGCACTACAATCGAAAAATAGGTTCCCTTTTTTCTAAGGTTCAGCCCCTTTCCTTGAGAAGTCGCTCATATCTGTTCCCAAGGTTTCAATTGAAAATTTTAACCAAAGTTATCGGTACAACTATTTTGAATACTTTTAGGCATAATTAAAACTTCAATTGGACCCCTTTGCCGCCTCCAAACAAGGGAAGGAGGGGTCCACTCGAGATTTTATGTGTAACTTTGGTTTGAAAATTTTTTGACTTGGGCTTTATGGGTAGAGAGATGAGGAAGAGACCTTGATTTTTTTCAAAATCCTACGTACTATATTATTATGAATCCATCACAAAAATACCTTTAATCTTTTGATCGCAAGGACGGCTTTTATTCAGATTTGTCACCAGATTGCTATATTTTTCTAATTCAACTTGATTTTTTTTTAATGTGACGAATTTTTCACGATATTTGATTTTATATAATTATCCATTTTTTCAACTGTCATTTTTACTCAATTTTGATTTTTTCGTTTTTTTTTAAATTTTAAAATTTTAAAATTTGTGAACGTTTTCTAATAATTTTTACCATTTTTTAAATTTAATTTTAATTTGTTCCCAAATTTTTCAATTGTTTCTAACTTTTAGTTTTCTTTTAAATTACCTATGTATTTTTTGTTTTCATTTTTGTAAATTTATTTCAACTTTTTGAATTTATCTTCTATTTTCAACTTTGTGAAATTGTCAGATTTCTAATTTAATTCAAATTTTCTACAATTTTTGAATTTTGAAAAATGTAATTTTCATTTTATTTTTTTCCTACATCTATTTTTTATTTATTTTTTGTTTGTTTGTTTGTTTTGAAAAATTATTCCAACTTTTCTTTTCATTTTGTAGTTGGATTTCGTGAGTAAATTTTTTTAAAAGTGATAGCCTGATAGAGACAATTTTAGATATTTATAAAATTATTTCAAATTATGTATTGAAATATCACTTCCAAAAGCCACAAAAGTGAATCTATTTAACGACTTGAAAAATATTTTTCAACATTTTTGAGTTTATTTGAAGATACACGTCTTAGAGTGAGAAGTTGAGTACAAAACTTCGTTAACTTGAAAATACTACCAAGATCTGGAATATATGGAAATGTAGACAGAAGAGATTACGAGTATGTGAGAGAAAAAAATTGTATGCAATATACGACATTTTTACGTCTAAATCTGTAGTCTATTGCCCTACTTTGAAGTGCTAAAACGAAATTTGATGTTTCAAGTCACTTACATAATACGCCGTCGGGCGATAAGTGTATCAGTAAAAATGTTGCAAGGGAAAGAAGAGAACATTAAAGGCATGTTCGATAAGTACGAGTACGTGTAGATTTTAAACTAATAATGTATCTTTTTTACGACTTTTCCTGAAAAAAAAAATATGTCGAGTAATTGCAAATATAGTTATGAGCAAGTTGATGGCAATTGAACATTTTTTATTTTTTGTATGTGCTACCTACTTTTGAAAAAAAAAAAAAAAAAAACTTGTGAGATTTCAGTTGATTAGGAGAAACATTTGAAAAGAATGTACCGATGATGTAGAATTTTTACCATTTTTTTAACCTCTTACTTTTTGGATTTGGGTAGCTACATTATATTGAATTTTTTGTTGAGCCTCGAATAAAAAGAAAATATCTTGTCTCGCCATTTCTCTCCCGATTTTTCCTTTCAACTTTTTAAAAATTTAATGAAATTTTTTGTAGCGAAATTGCTTGGATTTTTCCTCAACTCGGATGTTTTTTTGTCTTCATTAAGAAAACATTGATTTTTTTTTTTGTCGAAAAGTTGTATTTTTTTTATCACCGAGAACTTTTTATTTATATTTAAAAAAACATCGTAACGTTTCATCGTCGGAAAAAATTTCGAACCCTTCTTTGATGAAAAAATTTCAGCAAATTGAATTTTGAGCGATAAAAGGGTGTTTTTTTGCGAGTATATTTCACAGAAACTCATTCGCTGTAAAGATTTATGCGAAGATATTCATTACAACGACCTCCGCGATAAAACTTTCAAACCGAGCGAGGTGTAAAAAAAACTTGAAATCAATTTTGGCATGAAAATGCTCGCCTTGTTTGCAACAAAAGCTTCATAAATAGCGAGTATCTTTTCGTATACGGCTACGACGACGAATACCAGACCGATGTAAGAGCAATAATATTATTTCGTGAAATTTTCATCTCTAGGAAGTTGTATACGAACGACAAATTGCGCGACAGCCCATGGGAAAGTATACGTATTTGCATTTTTGCGTATTGTTATCTATTTAAAGTATACACCTTCTCGGTTTGGCTAGAAGATTATGCAGGATGTTTTACGAAACGAATTACTTCCTTTTATATGGGTACGAATACGAAAAGTGCAAAACGATGCGGTAGCTAAATGATTACCATAATTTTGAACGTGTTTTTGAGATCGAAATTGTATCGTGTAGCAAAATGTAGGTACCTTGTAAAAAATTCGAAAACAAATATGAATCAAACGAATTGATGATAAACTTTATTTGTTACCTATGGGTTTTAGATGGGGAAAAAACATTCGTGAGAGGTCGTATGGCGTGAGAGGGTTTAAAAAATGATATTATTTGTTCGGACGTGTACGATAATTCGAAATAGATACGATTTTTATGGAATATTCACGATAACGTAAAACGTATATAAAATAATATTGTTTTATCAATGCAGTATTCGAACAAAAAAATATCGTTTTTCGCACGCAAAGGTCGAACTGAGTAAATTTTGTTGGCCAAAGAGAATGACGACGAGCATATATAGAACGATAAAAATCTTGACACTAACCTCGACATTAATCATAGATGAAAAATTAAGCCGATAAATTAGATAAGTTCACGTTCACCGTAAAGAAATGAAAATAACGTTACGCCCTAATAAACCGATTATTCGAAACGACGATGCGAATGTTGCATCGAGCAATGGTGGTGGCTTTTTTCGCCGTGAATTCTCTCCTACGTATCTCGCTGGTCTGGTCGATGCAGATGAACCGACTGCGACTTATGATATAACGAAAAAACAACGCGGAAGGCCATTATGGTCGAATTTTCAACTTGGTAATTTTTTTGTACAATATAAAATGGCGTAAAAGGGAAGAAATATAGCTGGTGGGGAAATGCAAATAGTCTCGATTATGGTATGAAGGGCTGAGAATTGGAAGCTCTATTCATTTGAAGATGAAATGATGTGATTGTGATGCTTCAAGCATGCTAGCTAATCTATTTTTTGTGACTGTCGCTATTTCCCTCGCAAGTAGTTTTTTCCTCATTTTTCTTTTTGAAAAATCTCTGAAAAATTCAAAAATTCAATTGTAAATTTTTTAAAGCAATTTTCATAGAAAATCATCTAAAAAACTCAACTAGGTAATTCTAATTTTTTTTTAATAAAAAATTTTGTCATTTTTTTGGTTTGAAAAAAATTGTTTAAAAATTATTTTTCGAAAGGAAATATCTCAAGATGTTTTAGAAAAAATTCAAAAATATTCTATAAAAAATTTTTCTTTCATGTTCAAAAAAATCGTATCTACTTTTATTTTATTTTATTTATGTATTTATTTTTTTGTTTGAAAGAAAATATTTCAAAATTATCCACACCACATTGAGTTGGGTTAGGTTAGGTGATTAACGAAAAACTTTTGAGTATTTTTTCAGACATTAAAAAACTTGAAATTGAAACAAAAAATTATGACTTTTAGACATTTTGTCAAACATTCTGAAATTTGGAACATTTTTTTTTAAAATTGAGGACTTTTCAATTTCAGACAATTTTTAGACATTTTTTTATTTTAGATAAAAGACTATTGGGTATGGATTTTCTAAAACTTGGAAAAAACGTAAAATTTAATTTTTATATTTTTTATGTTTCCTTGGATTTTTTTAAAAAATGAAATTGAATTTTTGGTGTTTTTTCAGACAATTTTTTAATGTACCTACTTGTTTGTTTGTTTGTTTATTTGGATTAAAGTGACTTCGACCATAGTTTGATCATTTCGTCACTATAATGTACCTACTTAATTTTTTTCAAATTTATTCAATGGAAATTTATTTTTTAAATTAGCTGACTTATTAAAAATTCTTACCCACTTTTTTTTTCAAAATTCGATAACTTGAAGACTTTTTATATCAGACATTATTATCGTCAAATATTTTACCCTTAACTTACCCTTAACTTGAATTTTTTCAAAACTGGATAACTTTGAGACATTTTGTCAGACATTTAAACACTGTTAGTTAGACATTTTGTTGCAGAGTAAAAGCAATACTCATACTTTCAAACGTAGTGTGGAAATAGAGCCAACGAGGAAGGGTCAGGGGCTTTGCTCCTTGGCGAGAGGCACAAAGCACCTTGGAAAAGTTTTAAAAAATGGATGACTTCAATTTTAGATATGTACTTTTTATGTTGACAAAAGAATTTTGAGTATCCTAAAACTTGGAAAAAATTTTCAATTTTACCTAATATTTTTTACATTTTCCATAAAAATAATTTTTTTATGAAAGTGACAAAAAAAAAAAATTGAATGACTCTTAGTCATTTTTTTTTTGAATTTTTATATTTCCATGTAAATTAACTTATTGGTTTTTGCCAGACATTTTAATAAATACCTATTACCTACCTACTTAGTTCTTTAATTTCAGAAAAATCTTATTTTTTTTGAAATGAAATCACTATCTACTTATTTCAGAAATTTTCTTTAAAAAGTTCAAAGTTCTAACAAAATATCTTGAATAGTTTCACAAAAAAATCTATTAAACAATTTTTTTTAAAAGAAAATTTTTCAAAATTTTTAAAATTCTGTTTATTTGAAATTTTACGAGAAATCGTCCCACAATTTTTTTGTTGAAAAAGTTATGTGATTTTCTGTGTTTTTTTCCTTGAAATTTTTGATAGAATTTTAGTTTTTTCCAAAAAAATTGAATATATTCTCTTAAAATGAAGTGCACAATTTTTTGATGCTAGAAGAAGATTAACATGCAATTTTGGTTCCTTTGTTTTTGAAAAAATTGGTCATTATTTTCTTTTTAAAAAGTTATTAAATTCACTAAAAAAATTGAAAATTGATATATCAAATCATGTCTAGTGCTGTGAGGTTTCGTTTTCAGGGAAAATTACGAATTTTTAGCGAATTTTCTCTGGAATTTCGAAAGTTTTGATAATCAAGGAATACTAAGAATCAATAGAAATACATAGGTAATCAAATCTTTTCGGTAAACTTCCAGAAAAATGAAACAAACAATTTTGGAAAATGTAAAAAATCTACAATTAAAATTCTAAAATAAGAATATTCAAAATTTATTAAAAATTGTCTGTAACACATTAAAATATTCCCATTTTATGTAAAAGCAGTTGTTTTCACATGGTGAAGAGAAGGTGGAATCATCGATTTTAACTGCTTAAGGAAGTAGGTACCCTTTTTATTGTACTCGAATTTTTGAAATTTTCTCTTCTTTGGCCTTTATACGCTCGGCAGAAAAATTCGACCAAAAAGACCCTGGATTTCAGAACGATATCAATGCGAGTCACCAACAGCATTGTCTCAGTTGGCGCAGATTTATTATTGTATTACTTTACTCGTGCTCTGTACCACGTTTTGATGTGTGCGTGTGTAGTGCTGTGCAAAAAAGCGAACGCGAGTCGAGATAATAAATTAACTAAACGTAGAGTTCAATGAGGTTAAAAATATTAAAAACAAATTTCCAAATTACAAAGACTAATGTCATTATAAAATCATTCCAATTGGTTTGGTAATTGCGCTGACAATGCATAGCGTTGAGATGTTACGACACCTATATATAGGTAATTTTATATAGATTATCGTCGTGTTCTATAGAAATACACGTACCCGTAGTATTATTTGCATTGGAAGCGCCAGGCTCGGTCGGGTAATTATAGTTGAAATGCAACTTAATCGCGAGATTGTCATACCTTGACATATGTACACGACTCCACGCGTATGGTTTTGAAAGATACATGCGTCGAGCTATATACCTTTTACCTATGTAGACGTAATAAATGCCTAAATTTTCGAATTATCCCGATGAGTATTATTACCGTTAATTACCACTTATCGAGAATACATATGCACGACAAACCGTGACAAAGTAAACAAAAATATCATACGAATGAAAAATGACGTATACGAGAACGCATTAATTTGTTTAAAGAGCAAAAAATGAACGAAATGAAAGAAATAAGCTCCGAAAAGTAAATATAGGGCATGTCGAGTGACTCCGGAGAATAATCACTTTCTAAATTAAAATTTCATTTATAATAATACACTGTCAGAAAATTATCTTTGCTAAACTAAATGTTCCCATTGCATGCGAGAGTCCAACGACCACTAGCGGATAATTAAAGGCTAATTTCATTTCCTATTTTACGAGCACTATACCAGTACATAGATTTTTTTCAACTCGGATGGAAAATTTTGCCAAAATGTGTGAGATGCGGTTTCTGCGGGTAATGAAATTATGGCTGCGGTTTTTACTATCTAAAAGATTAGGGCGGTTCGTCAAGCCTCTGTTAAGAAACTGTGATGCTCGGTTGGGTATATATTTTTTATGATTTCTTTGGGACGTAAGTAAGTATGGGTATACCGTAAAGTTATAACGGTGGTAACTGGTAACGGTGATTTACCAGTAATTACCACGGTACCATGCCGGTTTTTGGCCTAAAAGTATTCAAATTATCGAATACGGAAAATTTGGAAAACAGCGAACGAATCTTGAGAATAATTTCCATCTCGAGATTTGGTTTCGATTATAATTACTCGAGTAAATTTTTAAATTGTAGTATTCCGTTCTGTGGCGCGATTTTATGGTTTTACAAATCGTAACCCAGATAGTTTTTTTTTTTTTTCAATTTGTATATGGACACGAATTTAATGGCCAGTTTTAGTCTAGATAATTATCTAGTATTGTTGATACATTATACGAAATTAAAGGGTCTCGTGGCGTAAAACGTTATTCGAAACATCAATTAGTGTTTTAAAATATTTACCACGCGTTTCGACTCCAGTCTCTTTCTCCATTCATCCGCGATTGATTCGACTTTAATAAATAAAAACGTGATGCGTTATAATGCAATCGAGTCCATCTCGTGAGCAAGTTTTCCTGCGGTGTGTTATCTTATCTCCAGAAGTATTCATTTTCGGAGACGTGAAAACTCATAATGATATAATTTGTATGGTGTCGTGTCTGGGTAAAGATGCTCGTTTGATCATTATCGTTTAGCACATCATTATCTAGTTAATGCGAAACGAACTGGATTTTTTGGAATGAATGGGGAAGTTCGGAGGTTTTTTTTTGTTTTTCTCCTAAAAATATGAAAGTTTCGGCCTAAATTGTTTTGTTTTCCAAATTTTGTGCTTTTAAAATTTTTTTTTTCTTAGTTAAAAAGTTCCTGTTTATTTTCAATTTTATTTAAATTTCTATTTTTTTCTATTTTCCTTTTTTCATTTCTCATTTTTAATTCAAAAAATTCAGTTTGCAATTTCATCAATTTTAGTTTCAATTTTTTTTTCTTCAAATTTTCATTTTTACGACTTTTTTCAATTTTCAATTTTATTTTACTTTTTTCCCAAATATTCCTTCATTTCCCTATAATTTCCATTTCTATTTCATTCTAAATATTCAGTTCGCAATAATTATTGTACGTAGGTGTTAAAATTTTTGCAGGGTGTTTTATGGCTGACGTAACGCCTTCTACGATGTGAATAGGCAACCTATAACGAACATAAAAATGTTATGCACACATGGTGCCTACTGCCTACGTCGAAAACTGAAGGGACAAAATAAAATAAAATGGAGAACAATTCATTTTTGGCCAGGCTTATGGATAGTAGGTACTAGAAAAAAATTGACTCGAAAAGAAAACTCTTTCAATTTGACATTTTTTGCCTGCTTTAAAAATTAAGGCCTCTCAAAGTTTTTAAGACTTGATATTTTCAATTCATGTTATGCGTCACGGTGTCAACCAGAAGTAAAGAAGTAGTGATTTGAAAAATGGGTAATAAAAGCAATGAGTTTTGTCAAAAATCGTAAGAGTAGGTACTTAGTGAAAAAATCGAAAAATTGATATCGAAAAACTACAAAATTTCGTACATTATTGGACGAAAAATCTAAATTGAACAAATTTTGTTAATACCTATAAATTAAAGTTTTCAACTTTTTTGAGAATGAGAGGTGGAAGCTTTTCAATTTTTAGTCATTTCGAGAGAAGGGATTTTTCTGAATTAAGTAGGTATGGAAAAGTACATAATTCTTTTAATTTTTCAAATTTTTGGAGAAAAAAATACTTGGTGTGAAAAAAAATCTTCTATTTTTTTAATGAAAAAATATTTTTTTTTTGTTTAGGATGAAATATTTCATTTTTAGAGAAAAAAATCTGACTACCTAAATTTCAATTTTTGAGGGGAAAAAATCAGATCTCTCATTTTCATAAAAAAGATGCCCATTTAAAAAAAAAAAAATCTTTCATGTTTCTTGGAGTAAAAATAACTTTATTTTTTAGAGCCACTTTTTAAAATAATATTTTAATTAAGTCGATTTATAAAAATCTGTTTTCATAACATTAGCGAAATATTTAGAAATTGGATCAACTTGTAATTTGGGGTTGCGGTACAGATTTGGCCAAAATTTTGGACTAAAATGCATTTCAATTAATTCGAGCACTGTGTGAAAAAAAACTACATCAGCTATGAAACACCCTGTATATTTAAGTTTTTATTTTTTTTAAATACCCAATTTTCTATGTTTTTAGTTTTTATAAATTTTTATGATTTTTTTCCAATGATATTTCATATAAATTTGTACTCTTCGTCAATTTTTTTCGATTTAAAAATTTATAGTTTTAATTTCTGTTTTTCCTCCATTTCTTCATTTTCACAATTTTTTTTTTCTTCAAATTGATACTTACTTACTTATTTCAATTTTTATTCTTTATTGATATTTTTCAATTAAATTTATTCAAGTGCACATTTTATTTTTTATTTTTTATTTTTGAATTTAAAAAACCATTTTTCACTGTAGGTGGCACTGTTATTTTTTTCTATTGGGTATGTCTTCAATTTCCGATTTTTTTCAGTAGGTTCCTATAATATTCTATTTCAGTTTCTACTTCTCATTAATTTCTCCTAGTTTGATTTTTCAAATTTACATTCTTATTTTAATTCTCAATTTTTTTCTATTTTCTTTAAATTTTTTGATTTTTGAAAGTATACCTACTATACTTTTTAAATTTAAAAATCCATTTTACAATTTTCTTTCAGTTTATAATTAATTAATTAATTATTTTTAATCATTTTTTTTCCAATTTTTGATTTCTGATTTTTTTTAATTTTTACTTTCAATTGATTTTTTTTTCATTTAATTTTTTGAAGTTCACATACCTAGGTACATGTCTTTTTTTATTTCTGGTTTCTCCATCCTCTTTAAATTTACAAAATCTTTTTTACTGGTTCATTTCAATTTCTAGTCATTTTTCGTTTTAATTTTTCTCCAATTCGATATTTATTTTTAAAAAATTTTACTGGATTTCTTATATTCTTTAATTTTTAGAATATATGTAGGGTACAATTTTACGAGTATTCTAATTTCTCCAAAATTTCTTTAATTTTTCCGAGTTGTACCTATTCATTTTTAGTTTTAAAAGCTATTACACTTTTCAGATTGCTAAAACTCAGCAGAAATTTATTAAGAAAAGTAATTTCTTCAAAAATATGATATTTTTGAGTAAATTTTAATTTTGATTAATTTTCAATTTTCTTTTAAAAAATTCTGAATATTTCATTGTTTTTCTTATTTTCCCAAAATGTTTCAATAATTATTTTTAATTTAAAAAAAAAAATTAACATGTTTTTTATTGAAATTATTTTAGCTTATGTTTTGAAGTATTCATATTTGAGTATATTAAACTTTCGTTGATTTTTCCTAGTGTCAATTTTCTAGAGGGATAAATTACATAAATTCAAACGAAGGTCAATACCAATAGAATAAATTAGGTAAAAGTTACCAACTCTCAGAAGTGTTGTATAAGTTTGAGAAAAAAAGAATTGGGAGAAACAGTATAGTATGAAAAATGAATTTTATTTACTGTTCAGCATTACTACATAACATATCGTAATATTTTCTAGTGATAAAAAGTTGGAATAAACAAATTCATCCTTAAAATTCAAACTGTTATAAAATTTTATTCTAATGGGAAGAAAACTAAAACAAAATACAGGCTATGTAAGGATTTTCATACTTCAGCTTATATTTCTATTGCATAATAAACAATTTGACTTCGACCTCATTCGCAAGTTTATAACAAAACCCATGATTCAATATTTTTCTTGCTAGTAAAGTTTTCTCGTACATAAAATTTTTTGGTGATTTTAATTTTGAAATATTGCTAGACTTGGTATTTTATTTTAAATAGGCCTATTAAACTTTAAAATTATAGATCATATTTTCATTATTATTATTATATTATAGATGATATAGTTGTTGAAAAAGTTTCCAAGTTGAAATTTTTTTACATTTTATAATTAAGAAAAAACGTGTTATTCCGACAAAATTAATTTTACCAACAATGTCATCTAAATTTGTCATTTCTGCTTGTTCGTGAAAAATTGACATAAGATGTGCGAAAAATATATTTTTTAAACAATTAAAATAGTCGTTTATGAGGAGCATCTTTACGGTCGCCAACGACCACGAAAATGTCATAAAATTTAAAAAATGGATGAGGAAGGAAAGCAAAGCAAAGGTCTCTCACAATACATGCATTTTTATTAACGCATGTTTGGCACTAGTATCACGATCCTACGAATCTTTGGCGATTTAATGAGTCAACGTAATATTTAGCACGTGGTCGAAAGTGTGCTTTGTGTATTTTTAATGCATCGAAGTTGCGAAAAAAATCACGCATTGTTAGTATTTTTTATTTTTACTTTCTAAACATAGTAAATGCAACTACGTACGTATGTACATATAATTTGAAAATTCAACATATGTTTTTTACAATCTCAAAGTGTTGATGTTGGAAGAAAAACAACATTACCGCGTAAGATACGATTGTGAAAGTTTTTACAAATGAGAATTTTATTGTACATCCGACCTAGCGTAACTGCTGTTGGTAGATTTGGATTTCGTGTTTTTTTCTCTCGTTTCTTGTTGGGCTTTTTCTTCACCCCGGCCACGTGATTGTGTAAAATCCACAAGCAGCGATGATCTTTATCGGACACGATGTTAAAATCGCCAGATTCAATTAGACGGTCCATCTTGGTATAATTGAGCTGTCCTTCGAAGTACTGTAAAGAAGTTAGTTTTATATTGGAGAATGGAGATAGTCTCGAGTGAAGTTTTTTCGCTGGCTCTGTTCGTTCGGTAATGGGAATTCGATTATGTATGTTATTAGGTAACGAAAGTCTTTGGATTTTAGATGATCTCGCTGTAGAATGGCGATAAAAAGATTTGGTGTTTTTCTTTACTTACCTACTTACTTACACTAGTTTATATTAGTCTAATCGTTTATTCGTTTATTTTTTATTTTTTATTTTTTATGCTAAAATATGTCCTCAGTTTGAATATTAGCTCCTTGAGGCGAAATTTCGATAGCTTGAAGCTGTTTATTGATCAGCAGAGGATGGAGTACGATGTGATATTCTTAACCGAGACATGGATATCTCAGAGTGAGCTGTGTCGTTATCCTTTGGTGGGTTATGGAGGTCGGGCGGTGGTCTACACGTCGATCTTGCTGGTCTCTCATTTGATACTTGTAATACGATTAAAATAAAGCTCAAAAATGAGAATATTACTCTGCTTGGTGTCTATAGGTTACATCGGACCTCACCTATTCTTTTTCATTATTGGTTTATCCTCTTTTTGTTTATTGGTTGTTTTTTCTTTACTTGTTACTTTAAACTGTTAGATAATTGTGCTTGCGCATTTTTCTGGTTTCGATGTTGATCTTGTGGAAATTGTTACCTTTATTATTTCTCGATATTTTTTTCTAGTTCTGCACTTTCATAATGTGTACTTTTTTGTATGTATATACACATGTTCTCGCTGTAATTACAAAGTAAGTCCCCCCTCACTCGCGCCATTGGCGCATCGAGGGACCGATACTAAAAAAAAAAGGCTTGTAAATCGATGTTCCAAATATATTATTATTATTATTATTATTATTACTTACTTACTTAGATAGGTGCATCCAAAAATGCATGCAAATTTTTCTTCACTCTCGCGCTAATACTTGGGTTTAATTTCCGGTGAAAAATATGGATCTCAAGTGTCGCTCGAGTATCTTTGACATTGAGAAAGTACATTATTTTTTATGATATCGCTACGTACGTACGCCGTGTACCATTTTATACACAAGAAATGCTAACTCATTCATTTCCTTAAATTTGAGACGCCATTGTCGGCGTGCTACGATATTAAATGATACTACCTTGTGTGTCGTAATGACGACGCGACAGCGTGAGACGAGAAGTCAACAGTTTTTCATGGCAAAATTGTTTAAAAGGTCTTTCGGAAGAATTCGAAGTAATGAAGTTTTTGAGACGAATGTGGGTGGATTTTTCTCAAGTGTGGGTATGGATGGCATTTTCTAATTTTTGAAATTAGACCAGAGTGATCTTTTTTTTTTTAATTTGGGTTTTAGAACGGATATAAGAGACTTTTAAGGAAAGGGAAAGCCTTAAAAAATGGTATTCTCGACATCATTAAAAAAATATTATCTTGTTTTTTCGTTTTGTTTACATTTTTTAAATGTAAAAAAAATTAATTTGTTAGCAACAACGTTTTAAAGTTCCAATTTCTTTGAAAACTATTTTTTTTAATTTAATTTTTTAAAAACTTGAAAGAGGAGAGCAAATTTAAATGAAACTAAAAAATATATAAAAATGTTTGAAAATAGGTGCGTGGTTCTCGAACAAAAAAAATAATTCAGAAATTAGAATAGTAATTTTTAATTTATTCAGTGTCCATTGGGAAAAAAAGTTTCTATTTCTTCAATTTCGATTACATTTTTTGGCACAGATATGTCCCACGGCTGGGAATCATCCTGAAAATTTTGTGTACAGCTTTTTGTCCTATTTTGTTTACCTCATTTTTGATCACTTTTTTAATTTGTACTAAGATAATTATTTTGTTAGACTTTTGATAACTTTTTTTTTAAATAAGCTGTTTGGGAGATTTTTTTTTTTTTTGGAGGATAAAATATCTTGGAGAAATAAAAAAAATCGCTTACTTAACTTCTTGATAAAAAAATCTTTGTTTAATTGGAAAAACAAAAACAAAAAAAAAATTAAATTTTTTTTGTGGAAGAATTTCCAACTTTTATTGAAGTACCCACGCGTACAGAAGTATTTTTTCAAATATTTTGGAAAAAATTATTCATTTTATTTTTTTGGAGTGACAGTTCTTCTCAAAAAACTATTTGGGATTATTCTTTCCAAATTGAAATTTTTAAACTATTCTTTAAGAATTTTCTTGGGAGAAATTTTAATTTCAAAATTTGGAAATTTTTGCTAAGTACCTACATATTTATACTTAAATGCTCTTTTGTAATTTTAGTTTACCATTTTTAAAAATTCTGCACGAAATTCTCTTCAAATTTTCAATTTTAAAACAATTTTCATCAAGTTTTCCTCGGAAAAAGTTTTAATTTCGAAATTTTGTTTTTTTTTCGCAATTTTTTGTATTTTTTCTCTCGCAAAATTCAAAACTATTCTTTTTGAGTTTCTATGGGGAAAATTTTTGATTTCACTGTTTTGAAGAGTTAGTTTTTTTCCAATGTTTTTTCGAACCTGTTTTAATTTGTTTTTCCAAATTTTACCTCCATTTTTCTTTAAATTATTTTATTCTTAACTTTTCTTCCTTTTTCTCAAAAAAAAAAAATAATTATAATGTATTTCATGATTTTGTAAAATTTGTTTTCTTTTTTCATTTTTTTCACAGTTTTTTAAAAAACATTTTTTCTAAAAATTTCTTTCGAAAGTGAATAATAGATAAATTGATTTCAAAAGTTTTAGGATTTAAAAAAAATTCTATCTTAGTAGGTATTTTTTGAATATTGTGCGTCTTGTGGAAGTAGAAAAATTAAAGTTTGAACATTTTATCAGTTTTCTTTTAGAATTTTAGAATTTTGTTTGAAAATTTGCACTGAAATTTTGTTTGATTTTTGTAAGTTACTCGTATTTTCAAAATCAAATTTTTTGATCATTGCTGTTCAGATTTTTTTTTCAGTTTCATTTGAAAATGAATTTTTTTGATTTTTTTTAAAGCACCCGTGTAGCAATTGTCGACATCGACATTTATGTCGACAAAATTCAAACACATTTTTTTCTCGGTTAACGATGAATTAAAAATGATATTTGAGACTTAAAGTAATGTTCTATGTTGAACATAACTGTTCAATCAAAATTTTTCAATTTCTGCCAATTGAATTTACAAATTTTTCAAAGTTTTGAATAATACAACGACTTGTCGAGTTATTGTCGACATAATTGTCGATGGTCGAATAATGCATCGACTTCACTGTCGACAGTGTCGACCAGAGGAATTTTAAGTCGAGATAGTGTCGATGTGATTGTCGAGGGTCGAATAATGCATCGACTTAACTGTCGACAGTGTTGACCAGAGGAATTTTAAGTCGAGTTAATGTCGATCTAATTGTCGAGGGTCGAATAATGCATCGACTTGACTGTCGACGTCTTGAGGGTGATTGTGATACTCGCAGATAAAGTGTGTTGTGAATTAGTACATAAGGTCTAAGAATCATCTCTATGTTAGTTGGACACTCGCATGTGTCCAGCTACAAAGGTGGCCTCAATGCCGCATATTTGACAAAAAATGTCGAAATGTTGGCTTGAACACTATTTTTGGTGTAATTTTAATATATACTTATATTGAATATTTGAACTTAGCATATTTTTCAAAATCTCACCATTGCAAATGTCGATGTGGATGTCGATATAAATGTCGACACATCGAAATCGGTCATTTTTCGATCGTACATGTCGACACGATTGTGGATGGTTTGTCGAGCTTATTATCGACATGTTTGTCGATAATAAGCTCGACAAACCATCCACAATCGTGTCGACATGTACGATCGAAAAGTGACCGATTTCGATGTGTCGATATTTATATCGAAATTAGCATCGACGTTGCTACACGGGCAGGTATTTCTTTGGAATTTAGTGCAATTTTTAAAAAAAAAATTTCAAGAATATCTTTTTTTTTTGAATTTTATTTGAAAATAATTTTTCCCAAATTTTATTTAAGAGGTTTTTTTTTGTGTTTTGTGCATTTCCCCCATTTTTTTTGTGAAAACAATCTTTTAAAATTCGGATTGAGTGTTTCTAGCTAATTTTTCAAATTTTTGTATTTTTTTTTCAAAAAGATTTTTTTTATATTTTCCCCAATATTCCTCCCGTTTGAGTTTTTTGAAAAAATAGAAAATTTTCAATAAATTCGACTGTTTAGACATTATGTCAGACATTTTGAAACTTGTAAATTTTTTGAAATTTTATGACTTTTAGACATTTTATAGACATTTTGTCAGACATTCTGAAACTTAAAATTTTTTTAGTTTTTAGAAAGATGACTTTCAGACATTTTGTTAGACATTTTGAAACTTGTAAATTTTTTAAAATTTTATGACTTTTACACATTTTATAGACATTTTGTCAAACATTCTGAAACTTAGAATTTTTTTTAGAAAGATGACTTTCAGACATTTTGTCAGCCATTTTGAAACTTGGAATTTTTTTGTAAATAGAAAGATGACTTTCAGACATTTTGAAGCTTGGAATTTTTTTATACCTAAATTTAATGACTTTCTGATATTATTTTTAAAATTTTTTTTTTATGACTTTTAGACATTTTGTCAGACATTCTGAAACTTAAAATGTTTTTATTTATTATACTTTTTAGATTTTTAAATTTCCATTCAAATTAATATTCATGACTTTTAGACATTTTGTCACAGAGTAAAAGCATATACTATGTTTCATACTTTCAAACGTAGTGTGGAAATTAGAGCCACCAGGGGGGTCCATTTTTTTTCCTTTATTTTTTACATAGAAAATTTTTAAAGAAATTTTGTGAATTATTTTACTGCTTTGCAGCTCGAAGAGAATCGTGGTCTCCGACTGAAAGAACCAATTCGCCAAAATCTAGTCATCAACGATGATATACGCAGCGAAGCGTATAACGGTACCATTTACCAAACGGCCTTTTCAGAGACACCTTCGGAAATTAATTCCAAAACTGCGGTGGAAACTTTCTTCGACGAGAACGGATACGTTAACGGAGGAACACTGAAACCGGGAGAAGACGCGTATGGAAGGAATAAATTCAATCAAGTAGCTAGCGACAAATTGGCCAGTAATAGGGAAATACCAGATACTCGGATGTCACAGTACGTAGCTAAATATTATTTATTACGATTGCAGTGTACATGTAATATGTGTAATGTATCTTTGATACGTATAGAATTTATAATACTCGATGATGCACTTTGCACGTTCAGATCGAATAAAATATTTTCACTTTTTACAGATGCCCAAACACATTCCGCGATGACTTACCACAAACCAGTGTGATAATTACCTTTCACAATGAAGCTAGATCGACACTATTGCGAACGGTGGTCAGGTACTAAATGATTTTAATTGCTTAAAAATATGTTAACGTCGGGCATATGCTTTTAATTATGTAACGAGATCAATTTGTCGATTGACGTATATCGCATACGTATTCGGTACCGTTAATTATTTAAATTTATGAGAGCAAGAGGGAGCGTAAGTGTACATTTAGATAAGGAAAGTGAAAACGAAAGCTTTTTTTTAATTACGAGTAAACCAGAGCGCTAATATTTCGTTTACCTTTATACAGTGTGCTGAATCGTAGCCCGGAGCATTTAATAAAAGAAATAATCTTGGTCGACGATTTCAGTGACGATAGTAAGTTGCATTTTTTTTACCCACGCGAATAAAGCAATATCATAAATAAGTATAAATACATGGCAAAAAAAAAAAGGTCTCAATTAAGACCTTAATTTTGTCGTATACGTGGTGGAAAAAATAGAAGGTAGCGATCATTTTGAAATGATATTAATTACAATGTTCCACCCTGTACTTCAACATCATTCGTTAAATTTTCAATCAAGCTATAAGGCGATAATCGACTCGTAATTAAAAAGTAATTACTTCTATGAATGATATTTACTTTAATGTCTGTCTGTTATTTAATTTGATTTGTAGCCAACAGCTATTAAGTTTATTGCTTTTATCGCCAGCATAACGTCTTATCCCTTGTTGGGCTTCCGAACGATGCGCGATGTGACGAAAAATATATTACTCGTTGTGTTTACTTATACCTAATTTGTCAAAATTTGAAAATCATTTAGTTAGCTTGGAATTTTCCGTTCGATTTTGATGAGTGCCAATATTCGCCTACAGATGTTTGTAATTAGTTTGTGGTTCGACTGCTCGGGGCAACAGAGGTATATTCAACTCGGCTTGAATAACATTGTCGAGGAATTATGTCACGAAAAAAGACAAAATAAATATTAAATAACTTGATTTATATTCTTCGGTAAACCGGAATGATGGTAATTAATGCGATCGCCTTTCTATATTTAAAAACTCGATCGATCGTTGGTTTAAATTTTTTTCGTATGTTTATCGGTAAATCTGGTTTTATCGCAGTTAGAGGTACCTGATTCGATTTTCATTATTGGAAATTCAAGAAGAAAGATTTTACCTACTTATTTATAAAAAAATTTCACATTGAAAATGAAGTACACATTTTTTTAAAATACTATAATTTTAAAACAATTTGAGTTTTTCAACATTTCAACGATTTTTACAACGCTCTAGACCGCGGGGGGTAGGTTATTTCAAAATTTTTAAAAATGAATTATACTTCATAGAAGAACTAAACTTTGAAAGACCTTTTAATATTGAGAAATTAGGTTATTTTATTTTTTATTTTTTTACAAAATATTTGAAATTTTAATTTTTGAAGAACAAAATGTATAGAGTTCTCTAAGAAAAATAATAATCTTCATGTTGCATTTTGATGGCGTCATTCCGTGAAAAATATTTAAGGATTTTCGGAAAACGAAAAAATCAACTATCAAAATTGGTGAAAAATATGGTTTTTGCTTTGTGCCCTGTTTAGGAATTTGAAATTTTGAAATTTTTCACTTTTTTAGGAGTTTGTGGCCTGGGGGATGTGAAGGTCCGGACATTGATTATTAAAGTATAATACTTAGTAAGTTTATACAGTGTGAAATGAAAAAAAACATCGATTCGAAATCCTCCCCTCCCAAAATAATGCGCCTATGAATTAAATAAAGAAAAATATTTTTTTTTTGTTAATTTTGACTTGGGCAGGATTTAAAAAAATTTGTATCAACAAAATAATTTTTTTTACAAACTATGAATTTTTTCAAAATTACTTAGGGCGTTAGGGCCCTATTCCGAATGTAATATTTCTAAAAAATCCAAAATGTTTTTTTTTCAATTTTTTAAACTGATACCTATCCATTTTTCAAAAAAAAAAAAAATGAAAACTATGTCTTATAAAAAAATGGTTTTCCAACATTCCAACAACTTTTTTTTCAAAATTTCCTTAACTTTTCGGATATTTAGCATTTTTTTATTGAAATGTTCTCAAGTAAAATCGGAAAAATATTTTTTTTTTTAGTATGTACGTACTTTTTTGTGGTTGGGAAATTCTAATTTTGTGGACCTGCGAAATAGTAATTATTATTTTAGACCTTATCTGGTCTTCTTACTTAAATTTTTGGTTTAAAGAAAAAACAGCCAAGTAGATAAAATTCACAGGATGTTTTCACAAATTTTGTTCAACACTATTGAAAGTATTTTCAAATTCGTATTCTTAATAATTTGGTTCATACCTACTTACAATTTTTCTAACACTTCGTTGAACCACAATTTTAATAGAATCCTGTTTAAACACAATCATTTTGAATTTCATTTAGGTACCTAAACTTACAAATAGATTACGTATTTTTTAAAAAAAAACATTTTTTTTTAGTTTTATTTGAAAACTTGAGAAAAAAATTGTATGAAATCAAATTCTTCAAAATTCGGTTCAAGTGCAGTTTAATTGAAAAATTTTAAAGTTTTTTCTTTGTACAAATTTTTTCAAATACAATTTTTTTAAATTTCATTCAAAATTGATATCCTGACTCAAATTAAAAAAAAATCACCACAAAATTCATTCAAAGGAAAATCCTTTAGAAAAAAAAGTGTAAGAATAATTTTCTTTCCAGGGGATCTTGTCAGCTCCTAAGCTACGGTTGAACTGAAATTTGGCTCACAGAACGAGCATGTCACCCAGACCTCAGAATCAAATTTCAAGCTGCCAAAGTTGATTTTTTGATTTTTGGTGAATTTTTGAAAATTGCAGAAATAGCTCGTGGTATATCAATTTCTAACAAAAACGAAGACAAAAACAGTGAATTTCAAGGTGAAATTCTGAAAATGGGTTTATTTATACCGAATTCAAACAACTCCAAAATTGAGTCAAAGCGATCTGGAGCCTTTAGAGAAAATTAAGCGTAATGGTATCGCTCCAGAAGACGTCTTCGAAGAGAAGTTCTAAAAAAATGTTTGATTCAAAAGCTTCAAAAAAATTTTAAAAAAATTGTCAAATTCTGTTTTAGAAAATTGTTTCATAAAATATTTCTTATTTTATTTAATTTACTTATTTTTATTATTTAAAAAAAAAAAAAAAAAAAAAATTAATAACATTTTAAGTTTATGAAACGTAGGATTCAGCGAAACAGTTTCCTCTTTTTCTGCAAAAATTATGGTTTTTTAGGGGAGGGGGGGGGGGGGGGGGTGGAGGAATAATAATAATCAACTTTTGAAAATTTCGCGTTTGTGTGCGGTATACTATTGTACATCAACTTTTTAAAACTTCGTTTTTGAAAATTGAACTTTGAAATTTACGCCCCAATTATTTTCGGTTAAAGGGATGTTGAAATCTTGGTTCAAAATTCACGTAAGAGGATTTTGTAATATCAATTTTGGAATTAGTCTATTTTCATTACTTCGCAAAATGATAACCAAGGTATTAAATTCGTCCGAGTATTATATAACAGGCAGTTTGCGAAACGGTTTTTCTTAATCGAATGCCTACCTATAAAAAAATGCGATACGATGCTGCGAGATGAATTTTTAATTTTTTAATTTGCGTCATCAAATCGATCCTGCTTCTTCATTTCATAGTTTAAACGACGCAAAGGTCGTGATAAGTAGGCTTGAAAAGTCTTTAAATTTTTCCACCACATCAAAACATCATATTTTTTCCACGTAGACTACGCATTGACCGCAAGCTGTCAAATTTTTTTCTTCGTATCCTCGATTAATTTTGTGCTTTCTTTTCTTTACAGCAAAATATGGCGAAGAGTTGAGTAAAATTCAGAAAGTTCGAGTATTACGGAATGATAAACGCGAAGGTGAGTGTCGAGCAAATATTTATGTGATTTTAATGATCACCTGGAGTTGACGTTGCACGCGGTTTTTGTTGTAACATTCATCTTCCTCTTAACTTCTTTTTTCTGGTGAAAAATATGAAAAAAGAAGTCTACTATATGAAAAAAAAAGTTAGTCAACGAAAACTTGAGAATAGTTTACACACGTTATCTTATGAAAAAGTAACTTAAATTTATCGCGAATTTTTCGCATACATTGTATCTGCCCTCGTCATGCTTTTCTTTTTGGGAAGGGTGAATTTTCGGCTAAATCCTGCGGAAGTGTTGTACTCGGTGGCGAAGAATACAAAAGCTTGTTTGTTTGCTTTGCACAATGATATTATATATTTTCTATTCGGTTCTGATATCGCCTTGAGCGGAATGAATTTCACGTGACTGCTTTCTTCGTAATAATTGCTTTAGTGGAGTTATAAAAGAAAGAATACGATTGCCGAAAAGAAATACTCTCGTGTACGTATCTCCGTAAGACGTTTTAGTGTCGTAAAATTCACCGACGAAATTTTTTTTTGGGAGGAAAATTGCGACGAATTTCGAATTGAGTGTATTTCGCTCTCTATACTTTGGGGGGTGGTGTTAATGTTGTTGTTTTTTTCGGTGCTGGCGTTAGCGAATTATTGTTTATATTCGCAGAGCTTTATAGATATATGAGAACGTGCTGAATGGGAATTTGTACATTTTCGTTGGCATTTGCGCACAAACTGATTTAAAATTCTTTTCACGAATTTCGACTCGGAATTGTAGCCTTTAAAACGATTTGCGAGTTTGGCATTCGTTGTTCTGTTCACTCGAAATGGTGATTTTTGTTACACAACGTTATCTGTGATGCTTGAAAATTACCGTAACGAGTACGCGACGCGTAGGAAGGTTGCTCTCGGTGCTCGGTCAATAAATAGGTATCATCTATGATTTATTCGGAAAGATGATGGCGATTTTGCTATAGGTCTAGAATTCTAGAAATAACAGGTTACTCTTATTGATCGGCCGGTAATAATGGAGCTGCAGACTACTTTCACTTAATCGGTCGCTAGAGACTCGAGTTACGATTATCTCATATGTGGAAATTATTCTTCGGATGGTACTTACTGTGTATAAAAAAGAAAAGAAAAAAATAGTCATCGTGGAATGTTTATTTTTATACCGGACGCGCTTTTTTTGCCAGATATCCTCCATCTTTATACCTTAGATACTTGTATAGACTTATCTCTAAATACGTAAATATACGTATACCTGCCAATTAATACCTCTTACCTTGTATATTTCGCAGGTTTGATGCGATCGCGGGTGAAAGGTGCAGACAACGCCACCGCTCCTGTGCTTACATTCCTCGACAGTCACGTAGAATGTAACAAAAATTGGCTGCAGCCGTTACTCGAACGAATTCGTGAAGTAAGTTTACGTCCGCATGTAACAAACGATTAACCCGTCGCGACGTGCAAATTACCAAATTTAATCAAATTAATATTTTTTCGACGGCTATAAACCTAAACCTATAAACGAGTAACGCCAGACCAGACGTATATGGAATTAATGTCGAAGACGATAAGATGCGATGCCTCATTTGATGTGCAAATACCTACCTACTCGTATTCGGTGCAGCTGTGAGTGTGACGTGCCTCGATGACCTGTTGCTCTTAAACATTTCATTTGTGAATCAAAAACGTGATGGAATTTTTTTTGGATATGAAATATGGTCAAGAGGAGGGGTCTCGGTCAGGATTAGGCTAACCAGGAAGCGACGATTATTGGATTTGAGCGATGAAATATGAGATCGAAGTATATTTTACTTTCCATCGACAGGTGCGTGTCTACGTGGGATGGCATGTTTGAACGAATTGTCTGAATTTTTGGCTGCGTTGAATTTCTCTTTTTTTTTTCGAAGCTACGAGACGAGAGTGGAATAATATTGCGCGAAGATGGTGTTTAAAATTTGCGTATTATTTGCTTCGGGGCTCGGAAGTGGTGGTTTTTTTTAGAGTGCCATTTTTTCACTCTCTTGCCTTGTTTTATTCAAATTTTGGATTAAAAAAAAAAAAAAACTATCGAAGTCAGTGCAAAAATAATATTTTTGGTAAAAAATACCTTTTTCAGGAAGGAATATTTAAATTTAAAAAATAAATAAATAAATTGTCAGCTTACTTTGAATATTTGATAACATTTTCTTATTTACAAATTTTTGAAAGGAAAAATTATGAAAAAAGGTAGTAGATACTTGAGATATCCAGGGTAAAAAATTTTTATAAAACATTTAGGTATAGCTATAAAGATTTTTTTTTTTTGAAAAAAAAGAAAAAAAATTGAATGAAAGAAAAGTTATTTTTCATTGAGCAAAATTGTCAAAAAAATTTTAAGGAAAACCATCTCTCAAAAAATTGTCAAAATCCGGTTTAAGAATCAATTAAAACAAATTACTAGTTCACTTGAAAAGAAATCAAGTAGGTAAATTATTAGAAATTTAAAAAAGGTCTTTACAATTTTTCTAAAAAAAATCTATAGGCATTTAAAAAAAAATCATCTAATCTCGAAACTGTTTTGCGAAAAAATTCCGAAAAAACTAAACAAATTTAGTGAAAGAAAAAATTGTATCAATAAAATATTAAAAAGTAGTCAAGTTACTCGGAAAAGATTCTTCTGGGCAAAAAATCGAATCTTAGTGTCATCTTTTCGAGTCACTTTTATTGTGAATTTGTGGTCAATTATTGTTGATATTTATCTTTCCATTGAACATAAAATCAAAAATCCAGTCAATAAAAAAATATTAATAGGTAAGAAAAACTTGACAAAAAATGGTCTAGAAAGTTTTGTTTGAAAGGAAATTTTTCAAAATTTTTTCCAAGAAAAATTCAAAAATCCAATCAATTTTTTTTTAAACAATTTTCACAAAAAACGTTAATTTCCTTTTTAAAAAAATATTATTTATCATTTTTCTTTAATTTACAATACACTAAAAAAATATTTTTTAGAAAAAAGATAATTCATTTCAAAAATTTTGTAAAAAAAGTGAAAAATCCTATTATAATTTTTATTTATTTACAAAAATTCGTCAATTTTTTTACAAGCAACATTTCAAAATTTTTCTGAAAAGAGATTTCAGAATTAATCTACCAATTTTTTCCTAATTCAATCTTCTAAAAAAAAAGAACAAAACGAAAAATCCTATTACGTATAACTGTTTTTTAATTTCCAAAAAAAAGATTTCAGATATTCTATAATTTTTTTTCCTTATTCAATCTTCTAAAAAAAAATTGAAAGGAGAATAATATAGTCTATTCAAAAATTTTCTGAAAAAAGAAACAAATTGAAGTTTTATCACATTATTATTTTTATCAATTTCATAAAAAAAATACATTTTAAAGGACTAAAGTACCTACTTTTTTCAACAAAAAAATTTGTTCAGAAAAATTTAGGTATAAAAATTTTATGAACGATTTTTTGTGAATTCAAAGAAAATTTGATGTTAAGGTATTTTTGAATTTTTTTTGAAAAAGAGGTTAGGTAAAATATATTTTTTTGAAAGAAATTGAACGATTTTTTTGGGGGTGACTATACTTGCAATTCTTTTTAGTAAATTTCCTTTTCTAAAAATTTGGGTCACTATTCTGCCAGTACTTTCCTCAAAAAAAGAAAAATTGAATAGGTATCATGCCTTTCTCATTTACACAAAAGTTTTTAATGAAAAATTCTATGGAAAAAAAACTGAAAAGTAATGTTTAGGGAAGAAATTTTTCATAAAAACGGTTCATAAGAAAAGTTTTTTTAAAAAATGTGACAAAACAATAATTTATTGAAAAAATTCATTTTCGACTTGACTCTGAAAAAGTAGATATAAAAATAATGTGTATTTTGAAAAAAAGTTTAGGTAGGTACCTACTTTATTCCAAAAAAAAAAAACTTGATTTACTAATTATTTTTTGAGTTACTCAAAAACTTTTTTCTAGGAAAAAAGTCTTTAAAAAAGTATTATTCAAAAATTTTGAATGAAAAATCCTCTAGAGAAAAATAATGTGAAAAAGTGATTTACAAAAAAGGGAAATAATTGTCGAAAAAATATTTTTAAAAAGGTTTCCTTTTATTTCACTTGCTTTTAAAAAAAATCTGGAAAAAAATATGAAAGAAATTTTCGTGCCAAAATTTTCAATGGAAACTCCGTTGAAAAAAAAATTGAAAAAAAATTTTTTTTGAAATGGAAATTTTCATAAAAACATTTCTAGTAAAGCTTTTTTTTTAAAAAGAAAAAAAAAAACACTTGGCAAAAATGTGCTTAGTTCTTTTGCTAAAATTTTTCAAAAAGTAGGTACTTATGTGTTTAAAAAAAAAGAACTATGAAAGTATTTTTTGAAAAATTCTAACAAAATACGTTTAAAAAGTAGAATAAAAGCATAATACCTTATACTTTGCTAAAATGGTTACTAATTCAATTATTTAGAAAATTGAAAAAATCGTGTCAAAAAATTATTAGACCTAAAAATGATCAAGTAACTCGAGAAAAATGGACTGCTGGTATTTTTTATACAAAAGTTTTCCGTAAAAAATTGAAAAAAAAAAAAAAATGCTGAAAGAATAATTTTCTTGAATGAAAATTGCCAAAAAATATTTTGGGACAGATTTTTTGAAATACGTAATTATTGAAAAATACTTTTAAATAAAAGAAATAGTTTTTCGAAAAAAATTTGTGTTAGGTAAAAAGTTTTCGAATGAAGAAAATTGTTAAAGTTTTTTTCTCAAGAATTATTCATGATAGGTACTACTTACCAATTTCAAATTTTTATTTAGAAAAAAATCTTTTGAATAAACTTACAGGGACAAAATTTTATCTCACAAAATATAAAATTCATCAAAAATAATGACATTTTTTTTTTGACAAAAAATCTCATAACTTGTCGTTTCGGAAGTCTGATTTTGTGATTTTGATTATCCTCTTTGATTTCGAAACCATAGTTTTTATGGATTCGAACAACATTGTTTTTTCATTAATTAAGCACCTACAAGCACAAACTTTTATTATTTTTTTTTAAAACGAGAATTTGAACTATTTTCTACAATAATATGGAAGATTTGATTAATTTTGTTTGTTTTTAACTTACAGGACCCTACTCGTGTAGTCTGCCCGGTAATAGACGTGATAAACATGGACACCTTCGAATACATCGGAGCGTCGCAAGAACTGCGAGGAGGTTTCGACTGGAATCTAGTTTTCAAATGGGAATACATGACGAAAGAAGAACGACTTCAAAGATCTAGTCCAATAGCACCAATCAGGACTCCGATGATCGCCGGAGGATTATTTTCCATCGATCGAAAATATTTCGCGAAATTAGGGAAATACGACATGCAAATGGACATATGGGGCGGCGAAAATTTAGGTTTGTATTTGTATACTTATTCGTGGTTTATTACCGGAATTGGAGAACGCGGGCGAAAGTTGAGAGAAAAAAAATTAACATTCTGGAAGGAAGCGACGATATAAATCTGACATTAAGTGCGTGCGAATGTATAATACAAAGAATAAATAAATTATATTATTACCGAGGAAGGTTGGGGGAAAGGAAATGGCAGAGTAGATGTAGGTTTTATATCTGTACAAAACATCACAAACGATTATCCCCCGTTCAGGTATTGACGTTGAAAGATAAGCCGATAAACGTCGTTTCGAATTATCTCGCCGAATAAAACATAATTTACGAATCGATCGGTGTAATTGAGAATGGCAGGCTGGCTAGTGTACCGCTTATGCCTGTATTTTTCGACTCGCAGCATTACGTAATTAATATTTTCCACGTTTTATTTGCGCAGAAATATCATTCCGCGTGTGGCAGTGTGGTGGCAGTCTGGAGATTATTCCGTGTTCCAGAGTCGGGCACGTATTTCGTAAAAAACACCCGTATTCGTTCCCCGGTGGAAGTGGCGCCGTATTTGCCAAGAATACCAGACGAGCGGCCGAAGTGTGGATGGACGAATTTAAAGAGTTCTACTATGCCTCCGTTCCACTGTCCAGGACTGTCCAGTATGGAGAGTAAGTTTCTTTTTTCACTTGCGTATAAAGTTCTCGTGTGAATTGAGAAATTTATGCGGATTATGAAGAGATCCATATGAGTCGGTTTGTTTGTTACAATCGTGTAACGACCTATATCATGCGTGAAAAACACGTTTAACTATTTAAATACCGGCTCTATTTATAACCGTAATTAGTACCTAGTTGGTAAATAGGTAAACAGTACTGGATTTGGATTTTTAATGAGAATCGTTCCGAATTACAGTCTTTGGGTGTATTATTACATCGAGGCCGATTTTAGTGGATTTTTTTGGGGTGGAAGTAGAACTGTATTCTTCCAAGATTATAATTATCTTTGTATTTATTTGATAACTTCATTTGTTCGAGTTTATGATTATTCGACACATTTTGCATTTCCGTGATGGTTAATGTTAATGTTAATGTTTTCTGAAAACATCTTCCATTCAGCGTTTCGCTTATCGGCATCGTTTACTTTTACTCGTGTAATGAATTTAGATACGTCAGCATAATTATAGTCGTATTTTGCTGCATTTTTTTTTCAGTATTTCCGAACGTCTAGAATTGAGAAGACGATTAAATTGTAAACCATTCAAATGGTATTTGAAGAATGTTTATCCACAATTGAAGATTCCCCAAACTGCGGTTGGTAGCATACAACAAGGGGCTTGGTGTATCGATACGGTGGGCCATCTAGCTGGGGATACTGTTGGATTGTATCCATGTCACAATACGGGAGGAAATCAGGTTCGTTCAAATACAAAAATGATCTCGAATGATATATTATGTATTTAAATTATGATTTCCGATTCGGTCCAGAAAAAAGGACAATAATAGATTGTAGAATGCAGTTCTGGTTTAAAAAATTGAAAAAAATGCGTAGCCTTTAGAATTGAAAAAAATAATGAGTTAAATTTGAAAATTTGATATAGTGTTATAAAAGTGGGTACCTAGTATCAAAAAAATTAATTGATTGAGAAATAATTTCATACGTTGAAGAAGTCTTCTAAACAAAATATTACTTATGAAAATTGTCAAAAAATATTCCAAGAAAAGTTCTTGAAAAAAATCAAAGAAAATCCTTTCAGTAAAAAAAGTTTTTTGAAAATATATTTCAAGATTTCTCAGAAACTTCCAGTTATTTCTAAAAAGAAACGAAACCGGAAAAAAAAGTAAAAAATTGTTGAAAATTGAAGAAAAACTTTTGTAACGATTTTTTTGGGGGAAAAGTTAGGCATTAAAAAAAGTTTCTACGGAGTGAGAAGTCGATTAAAAAATTATTCTAAAACTATCCGTTTAAAAAAAAAAAATTATTTTAAAAATCACAGAAAAATTTATTTTGAAAAAAATCGCCTAAAAGAAGTATGGAAAAATAATTTACCCACGAGAGAAATTGTCAAAAAATACAATTTTAAGAATCCTTCAAATTACAAAAATCCAGTTCACTTAAAAAAAAAACCAATGAGAAAGGTTTTTTGAAAAATCATAGTAAACGGAAAAAATTTAGGTACTTAATAATAATAGAAATAAGGAAAAAGTTTCTATATAGGAAAAAAAATTGTTGAAAATTATTCTAAAAAAATCCTAAAGAGGAAATTGGATCAAAAAATTACTGCAAGGTACATAATTACGTACTCAGAAAAAAAAGAATGCTGTAATTTGATTACCAAAATTATTTTTGTTCACTTCTTTTTCATAAGTTATTTTGAGAAAATTTTCAAAAAAATATAAATCCACTAATGGAAAAATTTTGTCAAAAAACATTTTTAAAAAATACACCAAAAAAATAATCTAAAGACAAGAGTTCTAGATAATTTTCTACATTTTTTTTTAAAATCAACTAAAAAAATTCACCTAAAAAAGTCTTCTTTGAAATAATCGTTGAAAAAACAACGAAAAATTTTTTTTTTTTTTGAGAAAATTGTCGAAATATATTTCAAGAATAGTTCTCTTTAAAAAAATCATTTTTTTAAAATTCTCTCAAAAAATTTCCAGTTTGTTTGCTTAAAAATTGGAAATAAAATATTAAAAAAAATGTTGTTGAAAATTTTTAAAAATTTTCCAAAAAAAAGTTGAAAAATTATGTTGAAGAAATCCTCTAAACAAAAAAGTTGTGTAAAAAATAAATCTGAATAATAATTACATAAACATTTACCTACCAAAAAATAAAAAATAAAATAAAATAAATTGAAGAAATTATTGCTTTGATTGAAAAATTAACACCAAAAAAAGAGAAAACTATGTCATACAAATTAATGAAAAATAATCATGTACCTATCTGAGTACTTGGAATTTTTTTTTGTCAAAAGATTTCCAAATAATTTTCTTCATTTTTTTTTTCATACGTTTTCTTTTAAAAACTAGCAAAAAAATTATTATAGGTAGGTATAAGTATTTTGAAGAAATCCTATTTAAGAAAAAAAATGGGGCAAAAGAAATAATTAAGTAGGTATTCAAAATTAATTTTAAAAAAAATTATTCTTGAAAAAATTCAAATTTTCTTCCATTTTAACATCATTTTCAATTTTTTTTTTTTATTTCCAGTCAACATGAAAAAATAAATAAAATCAGAATTATTGTTTAAAAATTTTAAAATCTTTCTATAAGGAAAAAAATGATGCCAAAAAATTGTCTAAAAAAATAATGTAGGTACCTAGTACCTAAGTACCTACCTAGTTACACTTCGAGAAAAGTTTTCAATAAAAAATGCTGAAGAAAATAATTTTCTCTTCAAATATTGTCAAAAAAATATTTTGAGAAAAATTTTCTTGGAAAAAAAGGAAAAAAATTGTTTTTGTCAAAAAATATGGGTTCCGACTCAAAAAAAATTTCAGTTAATTTCAAAAAAAAATTTAAAAATATGGTGGGTCATTCCATACCAATTGGGCCAATTTTTTCGGTTGGGTCTTCAGATTTCGTTCAAAATTTTGTTATGGGTTCTCCTAATCCCAAAAGTGGGAGAACAGCCATTTTTTTCTCCTCAACCCCTTTGGATCTTTTGTTTTTCAACTTCGGCGATTTCGTGTTATGATACCCAAATTTGGTGAAGCATAAGTCAAGATCTATAATAGATAGCGAAAATCTGTAAACGGGGGGTTGAAGAGCATTGAAAGGAGATTCAGAATCATTTAAAAAAGTTTCAAAAATCGAAAGTTGAGCTTTTTTGAGCAAAGCTCAACTTTCAAAAGTATACCGAATTCGGGAGCTATAATTAAAAAATTTCGAAAAATTCCTGTGAGCGGGTATTTTCATATTACATTAACTGAAATGATTTTCGCTATCTATTATAGATCTTGACTTATGCTTCACCAAATTTGGGTATCATAACACGAAATCGCCGAAGTTGATAAACAAAAGAGCCCCCTAAAAAAAATCCAAGGGGGTTGAGGAGAAAAAAATGGCTGTTCTCCCACTTTTGGGATTAGGAGAAAACATAAAAAAAATTTGAACGAAATCTGAAGACCCAACCGAAAAAATTGGCCGAATTGGTATCGAATGACGCTGGTAAAATTTTTTAAGAGGAGGAAAAATTGAATGAAAAATTATCCTGTAGAAATCATTATTAAAGAAATGTTGTCTCAAAAAATTGTTAAAAACTAAATTACTCAAAAAAGTTGGAAAAATAAAATTGAAATAGGCAATATTCTACATAATTCTCTCAAAATTAAAAAAAAAATACCTCAAAAGGTTAAATTGCTCTAAAAAAAATACCAAAAACAATTCATTCTCAAAGCGAGCTAAAAAAAAATTAAAATGTTTTTTGACAAAAATCTTTCAAAGAAGAGAGCTTTTTAAAAATTATCAGGATTCATTTATATTTATTTTATTTTTTCATTATTTTGGACTTGAATAGGTATTATTTTAATATTTTTTTGGTCGATTTATTCATTATTGTCATTATATTGTTATCAATATCAGTGTAAAATAGTTTTCATATCCTCTAATTGAAATGACTTATTATAATCGGTTTATGCGTAGGGTTGGATGGTTTCCAAGACCGGCCAGATTATGCATCACTCAGTCTGTTTATCGTTGAACGATCCAGTCCCAAATAGTTTAATTATCATGCGACACTGTCAAGAAGTTTTGGATCAGGTAAAGAGAATCTACTTCAATGTAATTATTTCGTTTGAACTTTACGATTAGATAAAAGAGTTTTAACCCTTCTGTCGTATTTATCTGTTACAGACGTGGCATTTTACTTCAGGTAAGAGTGGGTTATTACAGTTTCGTGGTACGAATCTATGCGTGGATTCGAAATTTGCTCAAAGCATCGGAATCGTTGTTGATATTTGTGATCCGACATCGAATACGCAGCAATGGAATCACTTGATTAGGTAACTGAGGCGGATCAGCTCACCGACTGCGCGACTTCTCCATTTCGTTGTTTTATAGAAAAACGCTTGATCATTATAATTTCTAGCGTAGTCAGTTCGAGGTGTGGGTTTTGCCCAATGATCGATAATGTTTTATCGTAAGATTACGATAATTTTTTCCTCATTATGAACGAATAATGCTCGTTGGATAGGAGCATAGTATAGTTGTTTTGTGTTACCGTAATTTATTTTTCATCTAGTTGATTAGGGCATTCGATTAGCATTATGCCGACATTAATGATGGTTAAAAAGCCACGTTAATGGGTTTGCAACGATGACAATACTCACGGTGTCTAATTCAGTGGACACGAAAATCACGACTAAAAGCACGTATTTTTAACGTGACAACGTGCTGGAATTTTCCTAAGAAATAGACACAAAAATGTTATTTTTTATATCTTCGTTGATTTCGGCGTATAATTTTCGCCCTTTCGTATCGTTTTCGAGCAGTATTATTTTCGCTTTTTTACGATAGATCTTCGCGAGTGAGTTTTTTTTTTTTTTTTGCAAATGATTTTATCGTAAGTAGGTACGTGCTATCAGTTTGATTTAGTACGTTATGAAGTTGTTGATGATCGCAGTTTTGTGATGGGAAGTAAAGAGAAGGGGATTTGTTCGAAGCTGGTGGCGCTGGCGCAGCTAGTGTATTAAATGATAGCGATTTTGGAATTTGGATAGTCATTGAATTGATTAATTGAAATGACCGAAGAAGAGCTGATCTGAATGAATATTTTGTTAGAAAGTTTTCGTCTTCGTATCGCTTATTATGTATTTTATTCCAAAGGGCGGGCCTTCCCTTTAAAGTCATTGGATTTTTCTTCCACCCGTTCCTATTTCCTTCCACTAGTTATGTAGGTGTGATCAGAAGTTCTCAAAAAAGACAAACTAATCGTAAATACGTATTTCGCGTTTCGCTTGAGTTCAGTTTTCTTGATATTTCTGCTTGAATGTATCGTTTTTCTTTTGATTTGCGCTTTGATTTCAAATTGGGGCAAATTTAATGAAAAATTTGACACGTGGTAATTTTGTGGGAAATAGATGGGAGGACGCGGGTGGAATGAGCGAATCGACTCTTTTATTTTTATGAATGTGTAACATTCGTTTTTTTTCTACTTTAAGACATTATTTAAAATAAGAATGTCGTATTTTATTGGTCTTCCTTAGTATTTTCTAAAGAGAATTTTTTATCCTTTTTCGCTACTCCTTTTTTAAAAATCCATCATCCCGAACGTTCCACTATTTTTAATTTTTTCTAGAAAAGCTTTTCCTCTAAGATGTTACAATACGAAATAAATTTTTATACCGTGGTTGTGTTTATTTTGCGGATTATCCGATTACGCCGATGAGATGATTACAATATTCTTGTATTCATTCGATGTAATGAGGATAATCCGGTGAATTATTACGACGTATAAAGCGAGTCATTTAATGCCATGTTGGCGTGTGGTATGTGAATTTTTAATTCAATATCTTGACTCTGAGTTTACGTATATGTTTGTGTTGGGTTTGGATACTACCGGATGGATTCCCGAATTTGAAATGATTTTTAAATGTCCCACTTGCATCGTGATTTGTTTGGATGGGTACGTATCTATTGTATGGAGTCCAAGAAGTGATTAATGGAAACTATTAATCTTATCGAAATGGTAAATTTTACTCAAATATTAGGTATTTACCTAAGTACATACCTACATTATATTTTTCAGAGCCGGCAACTTGGAACTTTTTAAAGTACCTATAGCTCAGTTTTTCCCGAAGGGGGAAGGGGTTGGAATTTTCTGTGTTTTTTTTCTTCAAAGAAAGACTGCTATTTTTCCCATAAGTTTTTTTTGCAAGAAAATCTACAGATATTTTTTCCCAAAAAATTTCAAAACAGTTTTTGCATTGAAATTTTTTATCGGTGAAATTGAAATTATTTTTTTCAAGTGGGTACTTGATCGAAGTAAATAAATAAAATAAATAAAAATGATGAATTTTTTAGTTACTAAAAAAACAAAATTTGTTTCACTCCAAAAATATTTAAGAATTTTTTCTCCAAAAAAATTATTTTCTTCCCCATAAAAGTCGAGAGAATTTTTCATCCAAAAATTGGGTGTACCAGTTACCTTGATGGGTTTTTTTTTTTTGGGGGGGGGGGGGGTTAATTTTTTCTGTGGATGAGGAATTGATAACAGGGTTTTTTTCCTCCTAAAATATTGAGATTTTCTCTGCGAGAAAACATAGTTATTTTTTCAATAATTTTATAGCGATTTCTGTTCCTAAAAATTGAAGAATTTTTTTACTCCTGAAAAAATTAAAAATACTTATCATTTTAAAGCCAAATATTGAAGATTTTTTCCCTAAAAAGATTTAATAGAATTTTCATTCAAAAACAGGATGTATTCCGATTTTTCTCTAAGGTGAGAGGGTTAATTTTTCGGATGCTGAATGTAAAAATTATGTTTTCTTCAAAAGAATACAGTTTTATGTTTTCATCGTAGGGAATGAGATTTTCCCCAAAATTTTTTTTATTGTTTTTGAGTAAATAATTAATTGTGAAATTTATATTATTTTTCCGAGAAATTGACATTTTTTTCTTCCCCTCAATAATAAATCACCCCCCCCCCCCAAAAAAAAAATTTAATTTTTTGCCCCAAAAACCTTTTTTTTTCTTAAAAAAAGTTAATAACTTTTCCTGAAGGTGGGATGAGTTTCTTAAAATTTCGAGTGCGAAAATGATATTTTTCTTCAAAAGAAAAACAGATTTTTTTCCCACGAAGATTGAGATTTTGTCTGTATGAAAATCATGATACTCTTTTTTTCAAAATTTTAAAAACTATTTTTGTTCTAAATTGAGAAATTTTCATGTTTTTAAAAATTGAGAAAATGTTTTGCTTACAAAAATTTCAACTTTTCCAACCCTAAAACGTTAAATATATGCATCTCTAACAAAATTTCATTTTTTTTTTCTAAAAAAAATTGAAAGAATAAAAATAGAGTGTAGTAACTTTTGGGGATTGGGAGGGGGGCGAATTTTTTAAATGTTGAATGTAAGAATAATTATTATTATTTTTTCTCCATACCTATTAGGTATAGAAATTGAGATTTTTTTCCAAAAATTTTAAAGCTGTTTTTGTTTCAAGAAATTGAGAAATTTTTATAAGTAGGTATTCTGAGAAATATAATTTTTTGGTCCCTCAAAAATTTGATTTTATCAACTTTAAAAGCTTATTAAAAAAAAAAAAACTAAGAATTTTTTTCTTAAAAAAAAAAAATTGGCAAATAAGAAAATTTTTCATTCAAAAATAGACTGTAGCTTAATTTTTGGGGGGAGAGGGTGGATTTTTATTAACTCAAGTTACAAGTTAGTGTTGAATGTGAAAATGATTTATTTCTCTAAAAGAAAACATTTATAACCCGCCCCCCCCTAAAAAAAACACCACCACCACAACAACAACATGAAAATTATTGTTTATATTTATTTCAGAAAAAATTTATACACTCTGAGGCATTCAAACAATTTTGGCACCAAAAGCTTTTGAGATTTTTTTCCCAAAACAGTTTAGGGAATTTTTTGTCTCAAAATGTGGGAAGTATTCTTACTTTGAAGAAATTGAGACTCCGAAAAAATTAAAGGATTTTTTTTCATCAAAAACCTGGAACTTTTTTCTTCAAAGAAATTAACATTATTTAAACATGAGGTTGGAAGACAGAAATTTCTCCTTCAATAGAATTGAAACAATTTTTCACTTGAGTAGATACCTACCTCTTTTTTTTTTTTTACTTTAAGAAATTGAGAATTTTTTTATCTACGTTGACTCCAAAAAAGAGTCATTTTTTGCTTTAAAAAATTAGTTTTTTTTTCTCAAAAAAATTTGAGAAATATATTTTTTTTTCAAGAGAATTTGAAGTGCTTTCTCTCCCAAAAGATTGAAAAATTTTCTTCTGCAAGAAAATCAATTTTTTAAATCAATTTTTTTTCAAAAATTGAGTAATACTTTTTCTTTGAGAAAATTGAACATTTTTCCCGAAAAATTTAATGAATAATTTCACCAAAAAAACAAAAATTTCATTAGGTAGTTACTGTGTATTTATTTTTGCGTTTTCTGCATTTTCAAAGGTTATCTCATTAGTCGTTTCAACTTTGAAATTTTTGGCGGAGCTTGAGCATCCGAGCTTCAGCCATGGCATGGTACCTATTTCCCTCTAAAATGAAGAGAAATGCAAAATTTTATCGTTTCATTCTCGTTTGAGCTCATCTTTCCAATGCTTTCTAGTACTTACGATAGATGGCGTTGAGATATCAGTTGTGGATGTTAACCTGAAGATTATCATCGAATTGTTTTTTGGAAAAATCTTCGCGTAATCTTCATTACCTACTTAGTTCATTATTTTTATTTCAAATTTCGATCGATCGTTTGCGAAGTTTCAGTAATCAGTCAGACACATACCGGGAGACCAAGAATACGTTGTCCACCTAGAGAACGATCAACGAATCAGGCCAATCAGATAACCATTTCTAGTTACCTGATTGGCTGATTCGTAGATCGGTGACGTAGGTGGACAACATATTCGTGGTCACCCGGTATTTTAAGTATATCATCAATTGATTCGTTATAAATAATTATGATGATTTTCTTGATCCATTACCTATGCTTTTCTTATTTATCAATATTGGAATTAGAAATTGTAAGGATATCACATCCATACTAACCTCAATATTATTTAGACAAAAAATTGGGCTATCCACAATTCCACATCTAATTGACTTTCGATTGGTTACAGTATATTTTAAACGCTTCGAAAGGCTAAGCTGATTTTAAAAGAATAATATCTACCAGAATGTGTATAAAATTTTGGAAAAAAGTTTACACAGTGCTGACTTGAAAAATAATAACATTTGCTTTTCGCCACATTTCCATAATGTTGATGGTTAATTTCAGTGAAAAATTATTTCGCATCCGAGATGAAAAAAATATTCTGAAATTAATAGCTTTTTCGTTATTAGAATGTATTAACGAATCAGAATACCAAATTTAAATTTTCCGCTATTTTCCCCTCTTCTCTCTCTCTTCCTCCCCCATGTGTTTTTCGTCTTCGCCGCGGTCTCGTTGCGTAAACGCATTAGCAAATTGTATAAATTATATTCTCGGTTCTCAAAGAGGAAAAAATTATTTCTGTTATATCTTTCCGGTTAGTATTTTTCATCATGTCGTTTATTCGAATTTAGAAAATGCTTTTTTGATACGTTTGATGGCGATGCGATGGTGTAGATGAAGAGGAGTAGAACGACGAGGCTATATATACTTACACGACGAAGATGAGCATATTGCTAGTAATTTTGTAACCGCGAGCCCATCCTCACCCTCGCTCGTCTACAATGTACTTTCCTTCTGATCCAAACAGTACTCGTATTATACGAATTTGCGCCGCGTTCAACTTTTTCTATAACAATATGAAAAATTAATGGCCCATACAAAATTCCTACCACATTTCTCCTGTATCGAATGAACATAAACGTGCCAGCGGAGTGAAGAAAACTACGTTAAAAAGATTCTCTTCTTCGCGTCTGTCTGTATATTTTTTTTCTCGAGTTGAAATTTTTTTTTCAACATTTAAATTGAAATTAAGACGATGTCGATGTAAGCGTTAATTTATTTAAAACTTGAAAACTTTCTTTATTCTTTGTTCGTTTCGTGATGTATTTAATTCATCTAAAGGCATTACAAATAACCTTTTGTGCTGAACTGCTGATACAATCGTATAACAATTAATACTACCTACGCTGTGTTTTTGATATTAGATGCCAATGTTAGAACGGTTCTGCGTATTCATTTACGTAAATAATGTAATTTCTGTTTTAAATTTAATTCCATTGATTTGCTTAGGCGCACGAATGAGATCACGTCGTGTTTGTTTGACGTGTTTTAATAAGAACTCAAAAGTGAGAGCTTTCACTGTCGATTAATAATTCCAGGTGTTTGTTGGTTCAAAAGTTGAGGTGTGTTACATGTTGGGGTGGCCCTTTTATTTAGCTTTGGATTTTTTTTTAGTCTCACCCAATGTTTATAAATTAAAAAAAAATTATGAGAAAATTATTCTCTCCCTAGGTAACTGATTTTCAAGTGACCTCTAGTCACCTCTTTTTTTCTTTTTTTTTAAAAGAAAAATGAAAAAATGACAGATGCCTACTCAAAATATTGCCTTTTTTTTATTAACTCATCAAAATTGTTCTTTTTAATTTTAATTAGAGTTCATAGGACGGTACCCAATTTTTCATTTGCCCCAACTTAATTTTATGTGGTACCTTACCTTGGGACACTTCAATTTAAAAAAAAAAAAAACAAAGAAAACAAAAAATGAGCTTTGAACTTTGACTTTTGTTTGGTTTTTATCTTACCTATCAAAGTTGTTTCTTTTCGTAAGAAATGATTTTCAATTTTTTATTTTACCTCTTACTGACTCTTAAGTGGATCTTAGCCCCTCATTTTGAAAAAAAGAGTAAAATTAGGTATCTATTATTCACAATGCGAGGCTATGCAACTATGAAATTGAACTCATTTTCATTCAAAACTTTTATAATTAATTTTTTTGGAAAGAACAAAATATGTACTTAAAAACTTACCTATACTGTACAGCAGCTTTTTTTTATAGTTTTTAAGTTCATCTAAAAGTTTCGCTTCAAGTCTTCAAAATGAGAGTCATTATTTTTGAGTCATTCAAGTGAGGCCACTGTTTCGCTATCGCCATTCCTGACTACTGTGCATTTTTTATCGGATTTTTTTTTATCAAAAAGGAAATAATCCTGAAAATTCAAATTACCTCATGAAAAATTATTGAAGACGCCATTTGAAATTTTTTTCATAAAAATTCTTCAACAAGCTTGAAAGAAAAGATTTTTTTTTATGAAAAATCAAATTAAAAAATACCATAATGAAGAATTGTCTGGGTAAACATGAAAAAAATTCAAAAATTTTTTCATCTGTAAATTGGTTTTTAAAAAATTAAAAGTAGAATGAGAAAATACTTTTAAAAACTCTTTAATACGTACCTAAGGAAACAGTTCTGTAAAAAAATCGTAAAAAGCTTGGGAAAATTGAAAACAGTGGAAAAAGATTGGAAACTTTTTTGTATACAAATTGAATGAATACGTCGTATATTTGTAATTAGGTTTGCACTCTCTGTGCATTCGTCTTTTAATAATTATTTAAATATAGGTAACAGAAATTCAGACAATCGGTACAGCAACTATTTATAGCAATTTTGGAAAAAAAAAATGCATAATAATTGACAAAATAATGAAAATATGAAATTAAAATAAATAAATAAAAAAACGCTTATCATGATTTCTCCCAATTCAAACCATCTTTAAGGGAATGTTCATATCCTTAAGGAGTTCCTTCTGCGAAATTTTCGTCATGAGAACTTCTTCAAGGTTCTAGTAAATTTTTCCGAATCTAGATTCCAGAATGACTTTTTCCCCGAATCCAGTCATCACGTAGACCGATTTCTTCTATCAAAAATAATAAAAATTATTGAAAGAAAGATATAATCACAATTTTTTTTTCTGGAATTATCCTTTTAATAAATTCTCCTGAAAAGTTCCTTCGCAAGTCGAAAGAAAAATTATTACGAAAAAAATCTCATAAAAAAAAAGTTGGTAAATTCTGACTTCTGAGTGAGGAAATCTAAAAAATTAACATTTTCCCCTCTACCTACAAATCAATTTTAATTTTTGAAAAAGTGGACGAAAATTGGAACTGGGACATGAAAAATCGTTTTCGTTAAAATACTCAAATTTCAAATCTTTACTTACTATTAATGAGTCGCTCACATATTTTAATATCTGAAATCATTTTTTATTAGCAGCTGATTTTTATATAGTTTTTTAGTCTTGAATTTCCTCCATTTCCCCAAGGTTATTTTCAATTTGATTTAAAATTTGAAGAAAAAAAAATATGTTGTAGATTTTTTCAATCATTTAAAAAATTTATTTTGTTTCTCTATTTGCTATTATTCTCAGGTTCAGTTCTAATTTTTTGCGGTTGATGATAAAATAATCCAATTTTTAATTAAATTGAATCCAATTTTTAAAATACATTTTTCTTTACTCGAATGATATTCCAATTCAGTTTTTCTCAATTTATCTAAATTTCGAAGAATTCCCATTTTAATTTTAATTGCTTTGATTAAACATTGAAAAAATTTTAATGTCCAATTTTTCGCTTAGTTTAATTTAATTTTTCCAATACGTATTTTGAACTTTTTTCACTAGTGATTTTTTTTAAAATTTTAAATGAATTTCAATTTCATACCTAGTTTGATTCGTTTATTTCTTCAAACATTTTCAAAAATTTTCTATTGTTATCAATTCAATTTTAATATTTCCCCTTAAAAATACCATAATTATTGATTTCAAGGTTGTTTTTCTTATTCTTTACAATTTGAAAATAAATTTGAAAGTGTGAAAATCCTTGTCAAGTACTGGAATAACTTAAGTACTCATTTTTTTTCATTTATTCCAGTTCCTATGCTGAGCGAATCGATCAACTGATAAAATAGTAGGAAAATTAGAAAAACTGATGTTCCAAATCTCCTTAATTAAAAAATGGAAAATTCAATTGGTCGAATTCTAAAATATTAGAATTCGAGAAAAATTTGGCGATGCTCCCATCATCTCATCCTCATTCAAGTCATCAAAATTGGTAGAACTGAAGAATAATTATTTTAACTTGTCTTTAAATTCAAGAAATTAAGTACCCCAGGTCACTAACTTGAGTTGGAAAAAGAAATTTATCAATCCCAATATGATCTGTAACAGTATTTACAATTGAAAGGATACGGTTATTGCATAATCGCATACAAAGTTTTGTAAAAAACCTTTGAAAAAAATCCTCGATACGATACCTGCGTACCTCGAGACAGCTTTGAAAAAACATCTAAATAATTGAAATTTCCCAACACCTACTCGTATACTTGAATTACAACACAGTATCAGGAAGTAGGGTATAAAAATATGTCAGTATAGAACTGTCAAAGATGCCATACATCCCGATCTTTAATAAATTGAAATCTATATTACAAGTGTCACAAAGACCACCTTAATTTATTTGAAAAACTTGACAATCAAACGAGTCGTTTTCAGTTTAGTTTTTCATTTGAAAAAATATTCGAAAACGTTTCTCTTTTCATCAATGAAAAATTTCAAAACGTGACGATTTTTTCATAACCAGCCCCCCGGTCCCTTTCCGCTCACTATCATCTTTCTTGTCCACGTTTTCGTTCGTTTTCTTTCTAATGGAATGAAAATCTATTTGATGTTTCGAAACAACTATCATTTTGGGCCATTGTCACTCGGTATTAAATACAGTTTTCGACGAGTGCGTAGAGAGAGACGGTTTTGTTCGATGTAAGTCAGGGATACCACTCGTGTTTTTTTTCGTTTGTATGTTGAACAGGTTTAACTTAGAAAATTTTCGTCGTCGTCGTGTCGGTCGTGCAGTCTTCGTCTGTCCTTTGAAATTTGTTTGTTTGGATCGTTTTGATCAAAATTTTTGTAATAATCAAATTTATTCCTAAGTCGTAAATCTACAACTTTTATTTGAAATTTTTTTTTATTGGCCCCCTTCCTCTCTTCCTACACGTATTTTTGAGTAATATTGTCATAGTATCGAGGTTTGCGTGTAATATCGTTGGGGTGGGAGAGGTCCAATTAAATTTTTTTTCAAATAAATGTTGTAGATCAAAGTGCTAGAAATAATTTTTGTTATAAAAAATTTTTTGATAGGACCTCTCTCTCCCCTCTAATTTTGAATATTAATATCAAGTGTCTAGTAGGTAGTATATTATTATTACTGAATTTGACAAAAATAAATTCAACAACTATGATTCGCCACCGTGTAAACGAAGTATTTCACGTTTATTACATTTGAAATAAAACATAAAATTATCTGTCGTACACTTCTTTCTTGTCATTTATTACATTAAAAATAAAAATAAAACAATTCAATTAATATTTTAGGTTCACGATTATTCATTTTGAGTTTGACAAAACGTACATCCTAAAAACACACGACAAACGAGAAATCACAAGAGAAATTATTTTATAAAATCAAAAGGAAAAAAACGAACAGAAATGAACATTTTTGATTTTATCAACATACGAGACAAAAACACGACTGATAAGAACTTGTAAAAAATACACGACGTAAAAACAACGACATCGAAAAAAAGTGTGTTACATCCCTGACTTACATCGAACAAAACCGTCTCTCTCTACACGCTCGTCAATTTTTGTCCTTTCAATTCGTTCGTATCCTTTTTACAAGCAGCTTCGGTGCTTCGTTTTTTTCGCTCTTTCGATCTTGTTTTTCAACTCGGCGTCGGTTCATTAAAAACAATCCCCCATACGTCAAAAGTAATTTAGCCTAATTGATTTCTCATACCGCTTCTCTTCTATATACGGTTAGAAACGAATTTTGAAGCGTGTATTTCGAAAAAAATTAAAGGAAAAAAAAATCTAAAAACTCGAAATAAAATCCTTCTCCCCTTTGTTTACGCGGTTCGAAATAATACATATTTTTTTGTAGGTATTACCCGGCGTGTAATTCGCCTTCTTTTTCGTCATGTTTAAAAAAAAATCCCTTAAAAAATTTCTAGCTATTACATCAAAATGGCAAAGCGTCATTTTTACTACATCACGTACTCGGCAACCGTACACGTTTTACACTAGAGAATAAACACTGTGACAATTTCTACTTTTACGAGTTTCCATATCCTGAAAACGCAAAAATCATCGTAATCTCGTTTCCAGACTTCAATTCGCATTTTCAGTACTGCTTAGTTTTGGCGACTGTCTGGTCTGGTCTCGAGAACGTTTTCAGTGTGCTGATATCATCGTTGGGTATCAGCATGTGGTTGCATTATGCCATTTCGGTTCAAGCATTAAGTCTTTGTAGCTAGAAATGTAATTCAATTTCGTTATTTTACGTTTAATTGTCTCGATTAAGTAGTACTTTCTTTTTCACGTCAAGTCGATGTTTTTCGCTTGAAAGTTGACACTATTGATCTGCATCGGTGTTTCTCAAAACAAAATAATTACCTATGTATCTAAAATTATTGAAATTTTCATGAGCTTTTTGATGAGTGATGCCAAATAAAGGAGGCTAATCTTGGGTCATCCATGTAGAAGAAATCACATACTCTCGATTTCGCAGGGGAAATACTTAGTTTACTAGAAGTAGTGATTCGTCAAGTCAAGACAAAACAGGTGTAGTTTTTTGAAAACAAAAAAAGTTAAGTGAGACATTTTCCTACCTTGAAAAATGAAGGTGCTATACAGCTCTGGACTTGAGATTCAAATTTTTTATTGAAAAAAAAAAAAAAAAAAAAAAAAAAAAACGGTTAATGCTATTTTGAGTATAAATTTTGCAGAAAAGTGGAGAAATGATTTTCATGTCGAAATAATTTTGATCAGTATATTGAGAAATTTATTGAAAGTTCAGAAATAAAGTAATTCTTGAGTGAGATTATATTCATTGCTTTGATACTTTCACCACAAGAATTGTTTTGAATAGAAGATCAGCCTAGTTCTTCGAGACGTAGCTCATCACTGAATTGGAAAACAATTCTTACCTAATTTTCTGAATTTCCCATGCTGTACAGACAAACAAATACGTAAAAAAAAATATTGTTGATAGAAGTAAACATTTGCAAAAGGCTCTGGTGCAGTAAGAGGGTCAAATGGCCTCCTATAGTCGAATTTCGAATTTTTTTCACTTTTTCGATTTGTAATGAAAAGTGACTTTTTAAAATTGAAAAAAATTCATTTCTTATTATTATTATTTTTTTTTTTGTAAAATTTTATTTTCAATATTTTTCCGAAAATTTTATTTGTATTTTTCTTTAAATTTCATTTATCTAATTTAAAAAAAAAAAAATTCCTAATTTTTTCTGTTTGAAAAATTGATTTCAAGATTTTACAAAAAATCAAGTTTCAGAAACTTTTTTGAAAACTTAAAAAAAAAAAAAAATATTATCAAAAGTTTCGATTTCCAATTTCATTTTTAATTCAATTTTTAAAATTTTTTCAAAAAATTTGATTCTCCGAAATTGAAAAAAAAAACTGAAATGGTTTTGAAAATTTTTACTTTTTTTTTTTTTTTTTTTTTAAATTTGATTTACCTATGCATAGTTTTTTCTAAAATTTGATTTTCAAAATTGAAAAAAATCATTTTTCATTTATTTTTTTTTTAAATTTGATTTTCAATATTTTCAGATAATTTGATTTTGCAATTTTTTTTAGAAAATTTCATTTTTCTAATTCTTGAAAAAAATTTACCTATTCCAACTACCATTAACTCGGTGTTAAGTTCTTTTGTTACGAGGATTGGAATACGGTAAATACATTTGTTCTGCGTTTGATCTTTGATGTTGAAACTCAAATAAACAATTTTGTGATTTTTGGATGACTTTTGCCAGCAACAAGAGAAAATCGATCACAATAAAACCACGTGCAATAATTTCAGATTTCACACAATCCGAGTGTGCGATTTTTATCTCGTTTTTAAAATATTCTATATTACAAAGAATTTTCTCGGATTCTTTGTCCGAGGAAGGGGGGAGTCAAATCCAGCGGAGGGGAACCATATCGACCGGTCTCTGATGTACCGCCACTAGCATCTCTTCTTCCGGCCAATCGTCTTCATGGAAAACATCGTCTAGGCCTCGACCTGAAATAGAATTTAAAAATTTAAATACAAATTCTTTTTACCTACCAAAAAAAATGAGAAATTTTGATGTTTCGTGAAAATCGAAAGTTGGCAACCCTGCTATGAAAATGTTTCAAATTTTTCTATAGAAATAGTTTTTTTTGCACCAATAAGAGCCATTTGAGTCCAGTTTTGGTACCAAGCAGATGTTATTTCCGTTTTTTGTAATTGGAAATTCTCGATTTTTCAGCGATCTGAAACTTTTCAACCCTCTGGTAGGTTGAGAAAACAGGATGTCTAACGGTCATGAAAATCATGAAAGTCATGAAAAAGTCATGAAATTTGAAAATGGGTTATGAAAGTCATGGAAAAGTCATGAATTTTTCAAAAAAATCACTAGGTCAAGAAAAGTCATGGATTTTTGATAATACCTAGTTACATATATTACACCGGGCAAAATTACAAATTCGCTAAAAAGTGAAATTTTTTCAAACTGTTGGACTATTTAAAAAAAAAAAAATTTTGTGGAATGAAAAAAAGGAATTTTTTGGTACAAAAAGTTTTAAATTTTTTTTTGGAATAAAACATTTTTTTGTCACCCTTAGGTATAGGTAGTAGCTGTGCAAAGCGTTTAAAAAAATTTCCAATTTTTTTGAAGTAAAAATATTTTTTGAAAAAATTCTCATTTAAAAAAAAATCAAAAATCTAAATTATTTATCGTTTTGGAATTGAATTGTTTTGAAGTGAAAATACTTTTTGAACTCTATTAGAGTATTAAAATCTCAATTTTTTGGATTTTTTTCAATTTTCTGAAAAATATATTTTTTTAATTTTTTTTTTTTTTTTGGAGAAAAAATCCTCATTTTTTGGTGTAGGTAGGTGAGGTAGTTGCACCAGTGGTGGACCCTTATAGTGGAAGTGTCTTATAAAAAACATTCTGGTTTAAAAACTAATAACGTTGGCGAAATGGTGAATATACCAAACGATTCCTTGTGTATTCTACTACAAAATGCGCTATAATTTTTTAATTTTACTTCATTTCTTTGAAAATTACGACCATTTTAAGTGAAAAAATAGAAAAGTCCAGTGGTTGGTCAAGATAATCTAGTAGTTGACCACCCAATAGTTGGTCACGCGCTAGTAGTTGATCACCCAGTAGTTGGTCAATCAGATTATGACAACGGCTCTCAACCATTTAATTTTTAAAAAAATCAATAAGTATTCGGTAAAATTGTCACTCATTAGCCATGAGAAAGAGAAACTATCATTTTTCGTAAATATTTACCAATTTTTTGCATGATCAACCACTAGAACTTTACAAAAATTTCGTAAGTCTAGTACTTGCTCAAAATGATCAACTACTGGCTAAACACCATTTTTTCCTTCCAGTAGATAGTCACCGCCATATTTGATAGAATTTTGGCAATATTTTTTATTTTAATGAAGAAATGGAATCTCCAAACTCTTCTGATTCAGGTCCAAATGGTTATATTTCAAGTTTTATTAATCTTAATAGTGTAAAATTCATATTTCGACAACACTTCGGCTTAACAAAAATCTTTAGAATTGGCATCATTTTAAAAATTGTTCTAACAAAAAAATTTCAGACGATCATTATTAATTACTTGAACAGAATTGATTCAAAACTTTTATGTGGTTCTATGCAGAAATGTTCCAGGTTTGCTCTAAAAAATTTTTCTGAAGCTATTTTAAAAATACGCTTAATTATAAACATTTTTCTTCTCAAGTGACCCACCACTGGGTCGTGGCCAACGACTGGTGCAACTACCTTATATATATTAAAAAAATCAAAAACGATTTTTTTTTGCTCAAAATTTTTAAAAAATTGTTTTGGAATAAAAAATTTTTGGGATGAGGTTCTCAACTCATAATAAACCACCTCTGCGAGTTTGGTCGAGATCGAGATATGTGTTTTTTTTTCACTCCATCCTATAATGTCCAACTGTCCATTTTCCACATCCATCTAATTATACTTTAGTTATTTTGAAATAACACTCGACATGAACAAAAATGAATAATATAATTATGTTCTACCTACCACACTTCTACACCTAATGTTTTGTCATTTCGTAATTTGTTTTCAATTTCATTTCCAATTGTTGCACATGCCTAAAATTAAAAAATCATATCGCTCATAATGAGCAAAAAAAAAAAAAAAAATTACACTTGAAAAAAAAAAATTGATCCTACCAGTGATTGAATGACAGCTTGAAAGGTGTTACTATTTACGAGTATACGAGAAACTTTTTTTTTCATGCGCCAATTTCATCACCAGCATTGATTTTGTTTTTGAAACTTCAAAAAGGCTTGTTTACAATATTGTCTGATTACAGTGTGCAAAGTCGATTCCAAAGTTTTTCATTATTTTACAACATGGTAAATTGAAAACCACGTCGAAAAATTCCTATACACATACGAGGCGAATCTCGTATTTATGTAGTAACTTTATCGCCAACATATACTCCATAGTACATACAAGAAAGAGAGTTTTCTCTCGATTGTTTCTTCCTATCTTCGTATAAGGTATCGACAGTTTTGACTTTATTTATCTACAACGTTCCTCGACATGTACGTTTTTCACAATGTTGAAGATGATGTTGCCGTCAAGGTTTTGAAAATCTTGGGCGTACGAAGGAACGTGGTTTGCGAATGTGGTTCGATACAGACGAGCGAGACCAATTTGTCGAATTTGTTCACCTATACGTATGAGTCACGTAGTTGTAAAAATTTAAGTTTTTTTTCTCGCTTTCTCGGATACAAAGCTAGGTAATTTTTGAAAAAATCGTGGTAAACTTTTAGCTTGATACATTTTGAAAGTATTCTTAATTACGTGCAGAAGTTTAAAAATAAGTCGAAAAAAGTTTCGCAGTTTGGTAGTGGACATTATCGGTGGCCAAATGCCAACTATTTGCGTGCTCGTTTATACCGAAAACGGCCATAATTCTAGCCAGCAATTTTTCCTACCGACCTTTTAAATGGCCAGTCTGTAACGTTTTTATACAGCTACAAATAATTCCAGTTCGCCAAGAAGGATGTGTGAGATCGGTAGTGGTTTTTGCGGTAGAAGAGAAAGATGTTAACGTCGGTGTGAATGAAGCAAAGATACAAAAGTTACGATATTACAGGATTAGAACAAAGAGATATCCTTTGGTGATCGTGTCGACGATTAATTCTTATACCTAAAATAGACGCACGATTTATCATTTTACGAATCGGCTAAAAAAATTATTTATATTAACTCGATACGAATAGTGCATTATATCTATATATAATTTCAACATATTAAATAATTTACTGGCAAGTTTGCGAAATTACGGCTCCGAGGGCATTAACGCTCAACTTGAAGCAACGTTAAATAACACGGTATAAAACTTTTTAATATACCCAAATCGCAACGTTGTAGGCCTACCTATTCCTTTGAAATTCTAATGCGTTATACGAAGCCGCCCTAACCCGGCTGTCTATAAGCTCAGGGCCCGGCGGCATTTTCATTATAATTTCCCCAAAAGTATAATCTCGTCGGGTGGCTAATTGCAAGAAAATTTTACTTACCGATGTCACCAATAAACTACGTAGTTCTGGGGGTATTTTTACAGTGGGCTATGCAGCGCAGAGTTACATTATACCTAAGCCAGCAAAGTTGAGGTGCGGTGTGGAGGGATAGGTTTTTCAAGATGAGAAATTTTCAATTTTAATTTGTTGAAAAAATTTGGCGTCTACAAGGTAGTGAAAGTAGTAAAAAAAGTAGTGATTTGAAAAATGGGCATTGAAAGTTGTGATTTTGGAGTAAAAGAGGTAAAAAAAATTGAAAAATTCATTATGGTTTTTTTTTCGATAAGTATTTGAAAATTTTTCTGTTTTTTCTTCAAAAAAAATGAAAGGATTTTTTCCTGAAGAAAATAATGAGAGATCTTTCCCAATAATATGATTTATTTTCTAAAAAAAAAATAACAACAGGTGTGTTAGACTCAGAAAAATTGAGAAATTTTTTCACTCCCAAAAAAGTGAAAAAATTATTAAAATATTGAAAATTTCAAAATATTTAGATTCTTTCTAACAAAATTGAAATTTTGTACCTTCTCCCTCCAACCAAAATTGAGAAATGTTTCTCTTAAAAAGAAATTGAGTTTTTTACTTGAGTAGGTGAATTGTAGAGATTTTTTCAAAAAAAAAATAATAAAAAATAAATAAAATAAAATAAAACAAAAACAGAAAATTGAGAGATTTTTTCAATCTCGAGAAAAGTGAAAAACATCTACAAAAAATTCAGGGGTTTTCACCATAAATTGGGGATTAAATCGTTAAATATCGGTCGTAACGAGATTCGGACTTCCAACAAGTCTTTTGGAGACATTTTCTCCAAGAATCCTATAAGATGGGTGGAAAACACCTTCGGCGTGAAAAACTCGAGCTTCCATTCATCGGTCAACTGATCGTACTTTTTCATCAAATGATCATGATCCAATGGATTCATTTTAAAACCTACATTAAAAAAACGAAAATCAATGTTTACGGAAAAAAATCATTATTTTTACTCCAAAAAAATGAAATAAAAATGAACAAAAAATTGAGATTTTCTTCAAAAATGCGATTTTTTCTCTTTCTAAAAATCCAAAAAATATATTAGGGTTTTTGTTTCAAAAAATATTATCAAAAGAATTACAGATAATTATTATTATTTTTTTTAAATAATGAAAAAAATCTCCCAAAAATCAAGAAAAACTAGAGATTTTTCAAAAAAAAAAAAAAAAAAAAAAAATCAAACTAAAAATTGAAATTCTTCCTCCAAAAAAACAATTTTTTCTCTATAAAAATCCAAAAATATTCGATTTTTTGTTTCAAAAAAAAAATCTTTTAAAATAACGTTTAAGTTTATAAAAAAATTGAGAAATTTTTTCACTCGCAAAAATATAAAATAATTTTTTTTTTTAAATTCATTTTTAAAAAAGTTGTGAAATTTTTACTCTAATTTTTTTTCCTCCAATAACTAAAGTGCAGATTAAAAATTTAAAAAAAAAATGAATCAAAGCCGAAGATTACTTACAAAAATATGATTTTTGCTCTAGAAATAATACCTTGAGAGCTTTTTGTCCGTAGGTTAACGTTATTTAAAAATAACGTTTAGTATAAGTTTTGTTTGGTTTTGTTTAGAAATTAGTATAACGTTTTTTGTTCCGTTATATTTTTCGTTTTTAATAAAAATTTTAATCTGAAAAAAAAAGCAATCGCGATTCTGAATCCGATTTTTTTGCGATTTCTTTACGATTCTTTAGAGATTCTTTTTTTTTCTTCTCTCGAACTGACTGGAAAAATTACACAATATTAATAATTTATTCAACTTGTTGAATTTTCACCATTCTTTTTTTCTTTTTTTTTTTGAGTGATACGGAAGAGGTGCCGCATTGTTCATGGTATCAAATTGAAGAGCACTTCAAGAACTACTTCCGGACAAATTTTCAAAAATTTTCTATGCATAGGAGAGGAGGAAGGATTTTTCAAAGTTGTAACTTCTTCAATATTTTTCTGTAATGTTTTGGAAAAATTAAAAAATGTCGAAAAAGTATAAAATTTCAAATTTGAAAAATTTCCCCTCCCTTCCTATGACTAGAAATTTTTTGAAAAATTGTACAGAGGTAGGTCTTCGTCTTGAGATGCTCTTCACTTCAATTTGGTACCATGAATGGATTAAAGTGTTGAATTAATTACGTAAAGTTGATTTTTTTCAAATTCAAATTAATATAATGTAGGTACGAACACGTACATCCTACATACCTATCAGTGTTGCTAAATGAAAGTTAACGTAATGAAAGCGGGAAAACGGTCGGAATATCGAGTTCGTGAGGATTTTTTAGTTGCTGTCAGTAGATGAAATTATGGTCGTAGGTTCGCCGTTGATTCAAAGTCGCTGGCTCAGGTATTCGCATGGTGGTTTTAGGTGAGTTTTATTGATGTATTCTAGGCATGTTCTGTGATGTTGGTTTTTGGGTTATTTTTTTTACACGAATTTCTCGGTTTAAGCTTAAGGTGTCGATTTTTTCGTGATTCCGGAGGGGGAGGTAAATGTGAGAGTTCATTCTGGAACTTTGGAAGACAAACGAGCATCGCGATCTCAAACGAGTCGGTTTCATAAAAATGAACTTTGCCATCGTATTCATAGTAATGTCTTACTAAGTATTCTGCGCAGTTCGTATGCAACTTTTTTAATTCATGAAACCCCTGTCCCTGTCCCTGTCATATATACCGAATACATCGAAAATACGTATTTCTTCATGTATTTATAGGTACCTAAAAAATTAATTTTAAGCGATTTCAATACATAATTATTCGAATTACATCATAATAAAATTAAAAGTCTAAAAACTAATAAAATAAAGCTTAGGTATTTCTCCAACGTGTATTTTTTCCACCCTTCAAACAAGCATGGATGGGTACATAATTTATGAGCTTTGTTCGTATTCAGTTAGGTTTTGAATCTATACGAGTAAAATAAAAAAATATGAGGAGTAATTGATAATATCGAAATAAAACTAGTACAATTACAGAGTTTTAAAAAAATAATTAAAAAGATATGGGTAAAGTATTAGTGTATTATTAAGGATAATCGATTTTTTCATTCATATCGGTTGTGTTTAGTAGAAAAGAAATTGTGGCTTTCTTCTCTTCGACGATCAGATTTTCTGTTGTAGAGGTCTCACTTTTTTCTTTCTTCGGTTTGGGAACTTGGATGTTTAATCCAATAAGAATATATTTCCCAGATTCTATTTCTGGATGAGTGTGGTATTGTTTTTCCTTTATAGTTTCTAAAGCTATATCGGCGGTTTTATTGATTTTTAATTCGAATAAAAATCCAGCGCCGTCTTTTAATCGAAGCAATAACAAATCGAATCGTTTGCATTTTCTTTCATCTTTTTGATTTCCAGTTTTTCGCTCTACCAGTACTTTGAATCGGTTAAAGAACATATGAAATAAGAATGGTTGTAACCATCGTTCGTCGAAATTTTCTTTATGGTTGGTCAGTATATGGCTTAATTTTTCACAAAGGGCAGTAAAACCAGCTTTGCAAGATTCAATGTCTTTTAGATTCATGTTCGAACAACACGTTTCACATGATTTGATCTGCGTTCTGTCAAAAATACAAATGCGGGTATAGTAATTACGCATAATTTCCCTAAACGCAGTCTGCATTTCCAGGTTAGTCGGATTGAAACAGCGTGAGTTCCTCAGAACGGTTGGATGCATTTTTCTTCCTTCTTCTAGGTGGTGGAGGTTCCATGTTTGGCTCTCACAAATAATTATCGATCTAATTATATATAGATTTAAAAAGGATTATTATATTTAACACGACAACGATGGTTTTTTTCTACATTTGACACTAAATTTGTCACAAAAATTTTAATAATTTTTGAAATTGAGTGGTTAAAAAAACTATTTCTAAAATTGAATCCAACGGTAAGATTAAAATTTTGTCACCAATGGAGAATCGATTTTGATGTATTTTCAAAAATCTACATTTATATTGATCATTTTTCAAAACTGAATTATTAATATTGTCATGCTTATTACCTATAAGTAATTATACCTAGGTAATTCATCGAAAAATAAATTTTGATTGATTTTCCAAGATTAATTTGGACCAATTTCTTTGAAACCTAATTTCGATCATTTTTGAAATTGAAATGATTCTTTGGAGTGAAAATTAGATCATTTTTCCATAACTATGCAATTTTTATTACATTTATTTATCGAAAAATAAATTTTAATGGATTCTCCAAAATTAATTTAGACCAATTTTTTTAAACTTGATTTCGATGAATTTTGAAATTATAAAATGATTCTTTGATGTAAAAATTGGATAATTTTTTTAAAACTGTGCAATTTCTACGTTTTAAAAGTAATTAATTATTTTCAATAAATATTTCAAAATTCTTGACAAAAATTTTTGAAAAATAAATTCTAGTTTAATAATTTTTCAACATGTTTATTACCTAGCAAGAATCAAGTTTTTTTATCTTCTCAAAAATTATTTTGGTAATTTTCAACAACAAAAAAAATACCAATTTTAATAATTATTACAGCAAAATAAATGTTGATAAATTATTCTCAAAGATTGATTCTGACAAATTAAAAAAAAAATTTGATAATTTTTGAAATTGATTTTTTGACAAATAAAATTTTATAATTAAAAAAAAAAAAAAAAATTCTACGATTTAAAAAAATCTATTTTTACAATTTTCTGAAAATTAGTTTCATCGATTTTTTAAAAACGAATTTTGAAAAAAAAAAAACGAAATTGATGAAGTTAATTCTATAAATGAAGAAGACTTACCAGTTAAGTCTATAGAATGTTATTTTATTCAAATCGGGATGTGCATGCAGAATTTTCATCATTTTAAAATAAGAGTTTCTACGTATTACACGTTGTTTATTCAATGATTATCTAAAACATCATTTTTCGTTCAAAAATCGAGATTTGGTAGGTAAGATTTTTTATTTAAAAAAAACTGAGAATTTTTCTTGAGAGATTACATTTTAAAATAGAAAAATTGATTTTTTTTTTTATCTTGAATATTTAACATTTTAATCAAGATTATTTTCAATAAAAAATTTTCAATAAAAAAAAATAGATTTCATTTTAAACAAAAGGTAGAGGTTTTTTTCTCCAAAAAAAAGAGAATTTTTTCGTCATTTCGTTTTTCCAAAAAAATTGAATGATTTTTATCTGAAAATTTGAGAAATATCATTTCAGAAAAAATGGCAAAATTATCATCTTCAAAAAAATTGTATTTTTATTCAAGAATTTTAAAGTTTTTTCCTTTCAAAATACTTATTTGGGAAAAATTAAAATTTTGTTCTTGAAAAATGAGTGCTTCTTTCTGCATAAAAAAGTAACTTTTTTTTTCAAAAAATTAAAAATTGGAAAAAAATACAAATTGATAAAACTTTTTTTAAAGATTTGAAATAATTTTCAAATTATCTACCTACTTTAGAAAAACTGAAAAAACAATCAGAAGATTTCTTTTTAATTTTGGTAAAATAGAAAATATGGTACGCACTTGGATTTTTACGAACCTTTTTTATTTTTCACGAACCGATGCGTTCCAGCTCAATTCGAGCACTGGGTACGTACGTCTCTTCTTTTTCACTGCCAAAAATGATCTATCAGAGATGTTTTCAAAAATCAATGTAATGTTGGAGAAAATGTTCTTTGATGAAGATGTGAACCATCTCGTCAAAAAACGAGTAAATACGACGAAAGATGTGGGTGAATGAATGGAGAGAGCCAGAGAGGTGTGGGTGGGGGATTATCAACGTTCGAAGTATGTACTAGAGCATAACGCCATAAACTACGTCGGCTGTTAGTAGTTTTTCTTCGTCTTTTTCCTCTTTGACTTGTGCTTCTTCTTAAATTAGACGCCTTCAGCGCACACGTGTTGCGAAAAATTCAATTATCAAAATATGAACATGCTTTCTGACGTATCGAGTGATTAGAGAAGCAGAAAGAAAAAAAGGGTGCGAAATTTATTTTTCAATTTTATAAATGAATTGGAATGAGAGGAGAAGAGGGTTCATTATAACACGAAATCAATGAAATGCCTCGAGAAAAAAAAAATTTGAAGAAATCGAGTCTTTTTCGCAGTAACTTTTTTTTTTACAGAACAACTTTGATAGATCATTTTTTGCGATAGTGAAAAAGAGAAAACGTACGTACTTATAGTCGAATTTTCGAGTAGTGAGGTTGAAATAATAAGAATTCGCATATGTTTTCCTCTTCTAAAGACAGAGATACCGAGAACTAAAACCCATCTTGAAACTTCCCTATTCAAACACATTTAAAAAAAATCTGCACCTGAAAAAAAGAACGCCTAATTGATTTACTCATCAACTTCTATTTCAACACCTCTTGTCATGCCAACGAAAGGAAAAAAAAATCCTAGCTCAAGACAAGGCAAAAACACACGCAGTACATAATAAAGTAAACCGAAAAGATAGACGACAGCAAAAGAGCGCAAATTGTGGAAGCTGATAATGACCGAGTACTTTTTTTTCTATTTGTGTAGTTAACAGACACGAAAACAGAGTATCCTTTATTGAGTTATATCGCAAAAAGAAAATGTTTTCTTTGAAAAAGATGATAAAAGTGTTGCGTGTAACGGTACAGCATTAATGAAAAAAAAAAAGAGAGGAAAACAAACACAAAAGCGAAACTGTTAACGAACAATGCTATAGAGAGAATTTTTTTCCTGATGAGAATTACTTAAACGGTTTAATTTTTCTGTGAGATGAACATTTTTCGTGAAACCAATTATGTAAATTTTGCGACGAGCTCTTTTCACCGACGTCGCCTAAGTATTCCTTTTTCTGCAGCCAAATTACACGAGCGCGAAAATTCTTTCCAGTTGTGTATCGAGCTGGAGGTGAAAAAACTTGAAGTTTTGGAAAGCGTCTGCCTAATTAATTAATATACGTACGCGAAAAACGAACGAATACTACTTCGGTGATTTTACGTAGTAAAGTCTTAGAGCCTTTCTTATCATCAAGTGCAAATAAGTTTTATCGATGAGTTACCTTTGTTCAGAAGCGACGAAAGCGAACTTGGGCCTCTGTGTAATACAATTTTTGTGGCCCCTTTTTCTCCATTTGAAAAATTTCAATTTTTTTCACTTTCAATACCCAATCTATAGAGATTGGTAAGTACATTCAAATTGTTACAAAATTAATAGGTTTTTCTCCATTCAGCATAATTTCTGAAAAATAAAAAATAATACTTACCTAAATAACTTTATAATTTCTTCTATGTATTAAGCGTTTTACAGGTTCTCGCCAAATATTTTTTAAAGGATGATTTATTGAGAATTTTTAATGCATTTTTGGCTTGAGAAAAATATTTCAATTTTTTCAAGAGAATCTATATTAAATTTTTAAATTATTTCTAATAAATTTTTATTTCGAGGGAGTAAAGTAGTAATTGTTGGAGATTCAATATTTTTGAATGAAAAAATTTATTTTCTATACTTAAAAGGATTCAATTTTTTTTTTAAAGAAAATAAAAAGAATTTTATATTTAGAACTGAATTATTTCTCAATTAATTTTTTTTAAACATTGTTTTTAGAATTTTTTCCAAACATTTTTCACTTTTTCGAATAATAACTCTATACGCATGATGCCTATCTCGATTTTGAAGGGGCAGTGTTTTTAAAAAATTTCAAAATTCCTCCAAGATAATTCATGAAACATGTGTAACTTCTTGGAAGGGAAAAAAATATGTTGAAAAGTTGCTTACCTTTGAAAATAAAGTAGCTTCAGAGCTCTGAAAATTGGAATTTCGAATTTCGAACACTGTACTTACCACCTTCATTTTGCAAGATGGACAAATTGTTCACCAAACTTTTTTTGATTTTATTTAAAAGTTATACGGGTCTCATATTTTTAGTGCCCCTGAAAAAGTCCACATATGCAATATTTTTGCGAAGATTTCTCTTTGCAATAACTCCACCAATTTCAAAGATATTTGACATTTTACCATTGGATAAAAGATCCTTTGTGAGCCTTATGAGATTTAGGACAAAAATACCGCTCTTCATGGAAAAAATTTGGGTCCAAATATTGAACAACTGGATATCAAGTAAAGGCAAATCCAGTTGTCCAATGTCCATGATGTATCCGACTTGAAAGCAAACAAGTTTTTTTCTTCTTTTTTGAGTGAATTGTTGATTTTTTTGAAAGGAATTAGGCCAGAAATGTAAATTAAAAACTTGCTTAAGTATGTTGTCGCGACTTCACAAGTGTACACATCGTTGAACTTGAAATTAAGGATGTCTCGAAAAAAATAAAAATAAAATAAAATAAGGACAAATTGAATTGGAATTATTTTTTTGAAATATTGCAACAATTGATGAAAATCAGTTTAAATTATTTTGTTTTCAAAATCTAAAAAATTGCAGGAATTGATGAAAATTTTGTATGTATAAACTTTCTTTCAAAATTGAAGAAATTGTAGAAACCAATTCAAATATTTGATAGTGAATTTTTTTGGAAGACAATATTATGAAAATAGAAACTGCGGAATTCCAACATCATACTTACTTCCATAAATAAGTATTAAAAATTTGAACGTGTTTTTTGAAAAAACAACAACAACAATTTACTCTGTGTAATAAATTTATTTAGCTTAGTTAACCCCTTTTTGCATGAAAATCCTCAATTTTTTCGAGGGGAGAAGAGAATCTCTCATGTTTCCTTGGAGTCAAAAACCTCTCGGTACTTCGGAGTAAAAAAATATTTGCAACTTTTTTTTGGAGTGAAAATATTTTTCTAATCATTTCCAGGAAAAGATCTCAATTTTTTTGGTGAAAAAACGTAATTTTCTGGTGAAAGAACTCTGTTTGGATTTTGGTGAAGTAGAATACCTACTCATTTTTTTGGAAAAAATTCTCAATTTTGATTAGTGAGATCATTTTTTCCATTTTTGCAGATTTACCTCTTCTTATTGAGTAAAAAGTCCCATAATTTTTTTCAAATCTTTGAGGGAAGAAACTTCATTTTTTGTATATAAAACATTCTATTTTTTTTTTTTTTTTGAGGAAAGATACAAAATCGAACGTGTCCTTGATTTGAGGCGTAAAAAACCTCACTTTTTAGAGAGAAAAATCCCAATTCTTTGCAGATTTTTTTTTCATTTGTTTCTCTTTTTGGGAAAAAATGTTCTTGATTTTTGCTGTACCCAGAAGAATTATTCAATTTTTTCGGAGTGTAAAATTTTTTCAATTATCCTTATATGGAGCAACTAATTTTTTTATTATAAATTATTGAAGAAAAAGATCTCGAAGTTGTTCACTTTTTTGCAAAAGAAATCGTTTATTTTGAGAGAAAATAATTTTCTTTTTTTTAAGAGAAAAATATCTTAATAGTTACCTCCCTATACAGGTATTTAAAAAAAAAGAAAAAAAAAAAGAAAAACTAAGTATTCTGGTCTCATTTTCTTTTACTTTTTTTTTTGGAAAAAAAATCCGCAAAAATGAGATTTTTTAGATTTTGGAAGAGAAAAAATATCCTACCTTATTGTTCTAGTCCAGTAAAATTAGACAAAAAAATGCCTCATAGGGAAAAGTTGCGCGGCAAGCTGAATTTTGGCATACGGGTCCATTTTGATGCCCTAAAAACGAATCCGAGTAGTCCCACCTTGTCCTCCGCGGGCTTCCTCCCCTAATTGTGGATCTTAGCCCCCCAATTACCTTTTTGGCTCGTATCTGCTAAAATATTGACCCCAGCGTGAAAATGAGGTCTATAAATTTTAATCTACGTCAAATTTCCTATCTAATGACGTATACACGGTTTTCCTAACCCCAAGAGGGGTGGAGCCACAATAGTTCAAAACGAAGGGGTTTTGCATATGCGTCATTATTCACTTTGGGAATGGTTCGTATTCCAAATTTTAATGAACTGAAATACTCAAACAGTAATGTTGACCTCGTCCACAGTCTTGAGTGAACCGCAGAGCTCCACCCACCCCTCCCCGACCCCCTTACAACAACAATCTGTTAGATACGCATCACCAATGGAATAAATTGCACCATAAACGGTATATATGCATGAATGAATGTAATTACGTGTGCCCGGTACAATTTATGGCGTAATATTACCCATTTTTCCCAAAGTGTGGACCCCAGCCCCCTAATACGATTTTGTTTTTCTATCTCCTCAAGTATTGCTCCCACAAAAAAAAACACATCAGAGCAATGTTGTTGTACTCAAAATTTCCTATCAAAAGAGCCCATGAGCGACCCCCCCACCCTCAAGGGGGGTGGTGCTAGGTATTTAAAAGAATGAAAATTTCACTCACTTTTTACACAGCGAGTGTGAAAAACTATTCAAACTGTCTTTATCGCAGGGTTTTATATTATTACTTTGCTTTGCAAGTAAGCTGAGTTAAATGACATCATCGTCAAGCTTTCAAATTTCCCTGTTCTCTGAAAATAAGTCATATTTATTTGATAATGATAATTTTTTTTTTGCCAGATTATTTTTTAACCATTTTGTTCAATATGCTGTGTGAAAATTTTTTTCCTAATGTACCTATTGAAATTCAAATACATTTTCCTACAATAATAAAAACCTAAAGCTGCTGCTGCTGGCGCTTTTTTCAACCAAACTCAATTAATATCATTTTTAATTGTTATTTCTACCAGTAGCGAATGTTGAAATAGGTAGATACTTCAAACATGCATCAAAATGGACCCGTATGCCAAAATTCAGCTTGCCGCGCAACTTTTCCCTATGGATGTTTATTTTTACTGGACTATTCTGGTAGTAATGAAGAAAAAATCTCAATTCCAAGAAGAAATTGACTGAATTTTGATAATTTTCATTTATTTACTTACTTTTAAAATTGAAAATAAATCACCTAATTCTTGATAATAAACTCGCTCAACATTTTGTAGAGAAGTTTTTTTTTTTAAAATGAGGGAAGAAAAAAATGTACGAAAAGAATTAGTCAGTTTTGATACGAAGAGATATTTTTCGTAACATTCAGTTCGATTGTAGAAGTTATTGCGAATATACATTTTCAGTAATCAACTAATCATATTCATACAGTCCTAGTCTATAATTTACAGCAACTAAAAAATAATCTATTATGAATTAAGTTTCCATCCCTTACTCTCATTCATTGTAGACGAGGTTAAAAAAAATGAGAATTAAAAAAAGTTATAAATAGAAAATTAATAAAAAATTTCAATTTTCAATTTTTCCTGACAATTCATCTCACGTATGAAATCATACTTTAATCAATCTTTACCCCGAAAGTATATTTTATTGTAAATTTTTTATTAATACGTATTTTTTATTTATCTTCTCATGGCACGAATCACTCAAGGCAACGTAGGCTGCTTTAAAAAATATATGAAAAAAATAATAATGAAACGAAAATAAAGTCTTGGAAGTTTTGTTTGAGTCTCATAATTAGAAAAAAATTCCACAAAAAATGGTACAATATTCGGAGAACGTTACGTTTTGTTTTTTGTTTTTAAATTTCACGTATAGGTAGGTATATTTCTGTATTTTTCTAGACTGTCTGTGTGCGTTATTTAAGAATTCCTTCGCTATAAAAATTGACCCCGCGGTTTCGTTCCTAGTGAAATAAATCTCGCCGCGGATGAATCCATTTTTCAAAGAGGACAGTTATAACTTATACACTCAAACCGAATTAAGGTTTGTCTTGAAGATATGGTTTGTCTGGCAAAATGGGTATGTTTTCTACTCAAGTATTATAAGTAGCTGATTGAGAATAGCACCGAGTTGGAGTACAAAAGCTATCGTATAACTATAGGTACTCGGTTTATGAAAATTATATAAAGAAAAAAATACCTCCAAGCTCGACGAGGATGAGAATCGACGTGAATAAACTATACATTTCACGCTCAAGGCCTATAACCGAGCGTAAGATATAATATTACGTGCTGTATTATACTGCATAAGAGGAAGAGAGAGAGAGAGAAGAGCCAACGAAGAGGTAAAAATTTTTAATATATAAAATCATATTACGTGAAAACGAAGCCTGGCGAAATGTTGCTCAGCGGCGTCGGAGCCGAAGCCGGAGCCGAATTTCATTCATCTTTTGTTAGCACGCTGAAAGCTTCCATTTTCTAGCTTTTTCGTTTTTCGTCGATATATACTCGTAGTATATAGTGAAAAGTATATTTGCCAGTCTTGGTCGAACTCGTCCTCCCTTCCTCGTTGGCTGAAAAGTGTTATATAACTCTCAAGGGGTAAATTATGTATGATGAAGGGTGTAGGATTATGAAGTCTACTATCAGGATAGTTATAATTGCCCTCCGGAGACGTTATGGTAAATTGTACGCTTTCATTCTTGTCCTTAGCTTTTATCTGACCAACATTTAGATGGCATTCGTCCATAAAAAGACGAGTACTCGTAGCCCGACAACGATATTTTTATCTAGTCAGGCCTGCCCCGAAATTCGATCGCTTTGTAATTAGCTCCATGCTAGGATTTTTTTTCTTTATTTTATTGTTTCGTTACATACGTACATGTATATACCTTTAGTATACGTATATACGTATCGAATAAATTCGATAAAACCGTCGGATTTTTAGAGGCAGCCAGAGCTTTACCGCGGATATATGGTGACTTTGCGGTTGTTTGCGGTTTTATATTTAAATAACGAAGAATAAATACGTCACCGAGAGAACAAATACAAAAAATAACATGTAAATTGCCCCCGTTTCGGTTTTACAAACCTTTTTCCAGAGGATTTACACGAATAAGATACCGCGTTCGTTTGACAGCACCGGCTAAGTTTGTCATTTGATCGCAGATAAATACATATTCGCGTATTTGCTTTCTTTCTTTTTTTTACCCCTTTTCCTTTATTTTCTTCTCCCGTCATCCTATGCGAAAGAACCGAAGGGATTTTCTTATTCGACTTTAGCAGTGACTTTTCAACGTGAACGATTCGTGTGTGCATTGTATGCGGATTTACCTTATATGTAAGGATTCGGATTTTGAAAGTTTTTCCACCTTGATTATGGCATTCGTTGGTTAACAATGTTGGCGATTAAATGGGACGTATAATTTGGTAGCATTAAAGCTCAAGTCTAGTCATCTTTGCTGTATCAGCAGCAACCGCAGAACATATTCTAAGCATTTTCTGGAAAGGAATAAAGCTTGAAAATTTTCATTGTCGAATAAATTTTCCCTCTCAATAACGTAAAATTTATGTTGAAGAATGAAATATTCGATTTTAAAATGGTGGTTTTCTACATATTTTACGTACTTAAACCTACGTGACAAAAATTGTTTTCTTCACTCCTTTCCAGGAAATTTGTTTTTCAATCAGTGAAAGAAATTGTTTTGAGAACATTTTTTGTTTAAGACAGAATTTTGAAAAATGTGTTTGTACAGTTTTAAAATGAGTATTTCATTTTGAAAACAAAATGAAAATAGCAAAAGATGTATCCAAAGAAATTTCGATTAAAAAAAATTTTATTCAAGTTTTTTAAAATTCGACAGTTAGGTACTTCAAAGCATGTTTTTAAAAAAAATAGCAATTGTCGAAAAATTCTCAATTTCTCAAAATGGGAGTAGGTACTTTAATCTTCATTACGAATTTCGAAATTTTTTTTACCTAATCTCCAAGTTTCAGAAAAAATGGTTTTTAAATAAAAATGAAAATTCAAACAAATAAGGAAATGTAGGTAATAAAGAAGTAAAGTAAACAAAATTGATGAAAAATTTAAAAATAAACCTTTCGAATAAAATGTTTAAAGGTTCTCTTCTCAAGTTTCTCATTCATCTTATTCAGTTCAATTTCTGCATAATTTTGAACCTCTTTTTTAACCACTTATTCAATTTTTTGAATCAATTTGACACAAAACTCCCTGAACTATATCGGTAGCCTGAGTAAGCTTATTATTAACGAGATTTAGGACATCAGGAGGTAAATGCTTTTCTAAAGTTCTCCTAATATCTTCGAAAATCGACGTAAGTTCGAGTGTACCTGATTCAATATCTCGAGTATTTAAGGTATGTGGAATTAAATCACAATTAAGTGGAACTGATTCTCTAGAAGTATTCTGAGGAGTAGTTATCGGAGTAGAAACACTACTAGTACTGTCAAAATATCCACCTCTCGATACTCTAAAATTGCTACTATAACTAAGACTATTATACCTATTTTGAATATTATTTTGTGTATCATTATTTTGACTATTAGTATTTTGACTATTTTTATTTTTATTTCGAATTTCACCAAATCTTCACCATCGCTAATTACGACATCTTCAGGTGATAAAACTGAGGAAACATTCGACGGAACCATTTCTACACTATTAGGAGTACATATTTTGAATATTTTCACTACTGGGAGTAGTTCCACCTTGGAAAGCATGCACATTGCACATCGGCATCTACAACTATTTTCTCAGCAGATATCGGCGGACTAGTTTGCATCTAAATGAGCTTGTACACGATCACGAGCAGCCTGTTGGGCCAATCTCAACTTTTCAAGCCTTAATGTCTCACTTGAAATTTAAAAAAAAAAATGTTTTCGGACAGAATTTTAAAAATTTGTTCATGTAGCAATTTTTGGAAAAGTAAGGTGTGTAGTAATTTTGAAGAAAAAAAAACTGATAGGCGTATATATTTTTTACAGGGTATCTGCAAACGTGGTAAAAGTAGTAAATTTTGCCTAAATTTTAATAAAAGCAGTGCCAGTTTGTTTTAGAAAGATGTTGAAAAATCACGAAGTTTATTGAGCATTTAAAACAGAGTTTCTCTGGCTGTTTTGAAAAATTTTCTGTAATAAATTTGAGTTCTAACTTTTTTTAAGTTTTGTGAAAATAAGCGAAAAAAGTTACGTAGGTACTGAAAAAGTAGTAATTTTTGAAGAAATTTTCAACTATTTGAAAAAAAAAAATTCATTTTGAAGAAAACTTGAAAAAATATGTTTTTGATCGGAATGTTGAAAAATTGTTCACTTGAAATTTTTTTTAAAAATTGGAAAAATGTTCAGGCGTACTACAGCCTACTTACAGATTTTTCAAATCAAGAGAAAAATCTGCTACAGTAAAACAATTAGAAGAAAGTAGTACATTTTATGATATACCATTTCACCTTGTACATTTTTCTGAAATAAATTCAAGAATTCCAAAAAAAAATCTTCTAAAAATATATTTTTTGAATTCGAAAATTTGTTCAAAAATTGTTTGATATGAAGAATATTTCTTGGTAAGTACAAAAATTTAGAAAAATGTTTGAAAAAAAATCCAACACACAAATTCGAGAAAAAAACATTTCAAAAATTCGTCTGAAAAAAAAAATCAAAAATCCTATCAAAAAATTGAATACATTATTACCGCTAAAAAAATGCTGGAAAATATTTTTTGATGCAAAAAGAATTCTTAAAAAGAAATTTAGTGAATGGAAACAACAAAAAAAAGTTGTTGGTTAGCTATTTAAGTTTTTTAGTGATTTTTGAAAATAACATGGTTTTTAATCATTAAAAAAATATGGGTTTCAACCTGTTTTAATATTATTGTTTTTGAGCGTAAATAAATCATTTGAAAAAAATTTATAGGTAATGAGCACTTACAAAGAAAAAAAAAATGTTTTGAAACAGTATTATTTTAAGAAATGGTTATCCACGTAGTTTTAAATGGAATCGGCATTTTTTAAAAATAAGTTACTTTCCATCAATTTGAAAAAAAAATCAAACAGAAATTATGATTATTGTTTTTATTAAAATTAAAAAAAATATTTCCACACTACGTTTGAAAGTATGAAACATAGTATATGCGTTTACTCTGTGACAAAATGTCTAAAAGTCACGAATATTAATTTCCATAGAAATTTAAAAATCAAAAAAGTCTAATAAAATTCTAAGTTTCAGAATGTCTGACAAAATGTCTAGAAAATGTCTAAAAGTAATAAATTTTCAAAAAAAATTACAAGTTTCAAAATGTCTGACATAATGTCTAAAAAAAATGTCTAAAAGTCATCTTTCTTAAAAAATTTCCAAGTTTCAAAATGTCAGAAAGTCATCTTTCTAGAAAAAATAAAATAAAGAAAATTTCTTTAAATAAAAAAATTTCCAGGTTTCAAAATGTCTGACAAAATGTCTAGAAAATGTCCAAAAGCCATGAAATTTCAAAAAAATTACAAGTTTCAAAATGTCTGACATAATGTCTAAAAAATCGAATTTATTAAAAATTTTCTACGTTTTTTTATGTCATCCAGACCTAACCTAATATAAGCTAACCTAACCCAACTGTCGGATTTTTGGGTCGGATTTTGGGGTCGGTCGTTTTTTTCCATTTTGGTCTCCGTAAAAGCATATACTATGCTAAAATTTAAATATGAATAAAAAAAATTTTCAAACAAATTCTACAAAAAAATAAAGCCTTCGAGTGATTTTTGAAGAAAAAAAATCTGATCATTGAAAAAAAAATCGCACCAATATTAATAAAATTGTTTTTCTTGCAATAAATTTACAATAAAAAAGTTATTCACTACTAATGAATTTGAAAAAAAATTACTTACTTTTTAGGGAAAAATTAATGTCAAATAAAGCATAAAAAAAATTCCTTTGTGTTTGATATTGATTTTTTATGTTTTTTATGTGAAATGCTGGAAAATATTTTTTGATGCAAAAAGTATTCAGAAGAAATTTGGTGAAATGAAATAATTATTTAAAATTTTTTCGGAAGAAAATCAATAATTTCACCAAAAAAAAATTTTTTTTTTCTTACAAAAATTCTTATACATGATTGTAAACGGTAAAAATTCATTTATCCTGTCAACAAATTAAAAAAAAAAAACATTTATTAATAAAAATTCTTGTAGAAATAAATTTGCAGATTTTTCCGAAGAAAAATTGAATAAAGAATGTTTTTGAAAGAATTTTTTTTTAAGTTTTAAATTGGTAAACAAATAATATAACAGAAATTAAAAAATGGGTTTCCAAAGCAATTGAATACATTTATTGTAAAAGGGCCCATACGAATTTTAGTTATTTTGAGAAAAACGCAATTAAAGTTTTCAAATATATGCCAAAGGTAGAATACTTCACCGATGATCATGAAATTTTTGGTGGTTAATGGTACATCCTTTGGCTACAAAATGGCGCAAATCCGGCGGCGCTAACTTCATTTTTTGCGGCGCAGTGGCTGCAAATGTAAGGGTAACTTATAGGTCCTCTTTGAATAAAATGTAGCGTGACCTTGAAAATACCGACGTGAACACAAAAATAAGGTGCGATGAGTAGAGTTACGATCCTGCAAGGCTGCAAGTGTTGTAAGGAGAGAAAAAGAGAGTTTTTTTTGCAAAAATTCGTCAATCAAATTTAATTATAATAATTAAATACGAACAAATTCGAACTCAATTTAAAATAACAAAACATTCGCATTACAAAAAACTATTTTTTCGACAATATATGTTTAAAAACAGATTTCGATTAAATTTATTTTAAACTTTATTTTTTGAAACGAATTTCGATTAAATTAAAAAAAAAATAAGTACTTAAAAAAAAAATTTTTTTTAAACTAGAAAAAAAAATACATTAAAATAACGTCACAAAAAATGAAAAAAATCGACCTTGCAGCCGAAAATCATCCAGTACGGAGCGGTTTTACATCGTAGGAAGTTGAACGTTGGTGGGTGGGTAGAGGGGGAAACGCATACCACACTCGAGCTGATTTACTCGATAAGGGCCTATTTAGCGATGGACCCTTCTTGCATAAATGTATTCAATTTCAAGAGAAGTAGAAAAACATTCAAACAGAAATCAGGCTGATTGTTTCTATTAAAATTAAAAAAAAATAAAAATACGAATAAAAAAATGTTTTCAAGCAATTTCTACAAAAAAAAAATAAGACTAGAGTGTTTTTTTGAAAAAATGTTTATAATCATTGAAAAAAAAACAACAATGAAAAAAATGGACCAATATCAATGAAATAGTTTTTATTGTAATAAATTTACAAAAAAAAAAGTTGCTCAGTACTCATGAATTAAAAAAAGACTACTTACTTTTCAGGGAAAAATTGACTGGGAATACAGCAATCCTCTACTTCTTTCGGTAAATGTTGACTACGAATACGATCATCCTCGGTATGATTCTTAGCCGACCCGTCGCCCGCGCGCCCGCTTCAATCTTCGAGTTTTAAGTGCTTTGTTAAGATTCCTTGTTTTTTGAAAATAACCCGTATCTTTGAGCATTATACTTCGTATAATTTCTTGTTTGAGAAAATTAAAACATTTGATGAGAACATACTGATAACCACGAACCCTTCTTCAACAGTTCCGTTAGAAATCCGCTAGGTAGCGACTACCGTGGAGTTGCCAATTGGCGGCTGGTTAAGCTTACGATGCGATGTATGGTGCAAAAAACTCTCGATACCCTCTCATCGTAGGAAAAATACAGTAAAAAAAGATGATTACGTGTAAATTCAGCCACATCATGGCGTTCCGTCGATCGTCCAAGTGTAAAATGGTTTCTCACTTGCCAACAAAAACACCATAGTAGGTAATATTCGCTCGGGGAAAATAATTCATACAGGGAGATGGGAAAATGGCACGCGTCTAATAATCATATCTCAATGAACACGATGATGAAGAATTTTCTCATCCTCGTACCTACCTATATTTCCATACGAGCGACGATAAAAGTACCTATATGTATCCGCAGATCACCAGTGAGTTTTCATTACCGTTGCTAAATTACATTTTGCACTCACACAAGTACAACTCCGCCAATCTATGCTGTTTTTTTTGTTTTTTTTCAAATGCTAATTGGCCAAGTCATTCGATAATCAAACAATGAAGGGTTGCCTTTTTTCTCTCTCTCCATATGCGCCGATAAATTTCCTCGTCGATGAGTTTCAACCAAAAGGTCTACAATAGCGCGAAATTATTGAAAAAATTCTACGTACAATAAGTTGTAATGAATGTCAAAAAAAGTCCAATTTCCGTATACAACGGTTTGCTGCTACGATAGGTACTATACATAGGTACCAAGTACAGTACACATTATAGGTTTATTGGGATTACACATTATCTACCCAACGTATAAGCGCCTTAATTGGCTCATTTTACCCTTATTAATTATCACTTTATTGTTTATTACATATCAAGGTGTTAATTAACGATTTTTCCTCCTTTTGTGATATGAATTTTAAATGAAGAAGATTTATAAGACGATGAAAGTTGTGGTGTTTTTTCATTGTTCTCATTTTTCTCTACTTTGTTATAGTAACTATTTTGGGTTAGGGTTAAAAAATTTTAAAATGAAGCTGATGTCTTACCTTCGTGTACTTCATTTTACTAGCAAGAGTAATTAAATTTGGTGAATTTATCAAAACTTTTACAAACCTGGTTTACCTATTTTTTTATACTGGTAACTAACTACCTATGCATTGATTAATCAAGGACCACTTTAAGATCACCTCTAGTAAAAAATTTAAACAATAATAATGAATTAACAATTACTTCGGTTTGTTAATCCTCATTGATAATTATTCTGAAGAAGTTCAACTGGGTAGAATTTGTTTAGAATAATAGACAAGAGTATCTCAGGAAAGAAATAATCTCGAACCTGTGTTCTCGTTCACAGAACTTGTATAGTTTTTCAATATGCATGAGTTATTCATTTTGCCCAGAAGCGTTTTAACGAAAGTAAGTTTTTGTGATCACTGCTTCAAAGTAAGTTTTGTTACGAAAGACAAAACTGTTATATTCAATTATTATATCTCCAACGACATTTTTTGGTATCTCCGAAATGTATCGAGCTAAGATTCCTCATGGGTCGTTCGCATTCATTAGTTATTGACTCCCCGGTAAACACACCGCCTGCTATTCGTATGCTAAAATCACAGAGGCGAAAATCGCGGTCTATTCGCATACGAATAGAATGCGAAATCAAAGCAAAAATCGAAGAAAATTTTCTCAGATAAATTTGTATACTATTCGTGAGCGAATATCATGCTAAAATCGTATTTAAAAACCTGTAGATGTTTTGTGGGATATTTGCGCGATATTCGCTTGCGTATCGCATGCCTGAAATCACATTGAAAACAGGCAAAAAGTTCGTACGATATTAGCGCGATATTCGCATAAGAATCGTATGCTAAAATCGCAGTGGAAAACGTGCGAATATTTCTTATGATACTAGCACAATATTCGCATACGAATCGTATGCTAAAATCGCAGTGGAAAACGTGCAGATATTTCTTACGATATTAGCGCAATATTCGCTAGCGAATAGCATGCGATTTTCACTACAACTTCTTTCAATACGTTTTACAAATAAGAGAAGTCAGTTTCAAACATGAACGTGTACTTGAATGTATTGCAGTGACATTTAAACAATAAAATAAAGGTTTTTCTGGGTTTTTTGATTTTGTTGGGGAATTTTGTGTTTTGTTTGATGTTTTTTCTTCTTTTTAAGTAAAAACGCCAATGATTTGATTTCAAAGTGATAAGAATGGAGACGAAGGCAGAATTTCTTGGACGATTTCCACTCACAGTAAGTTAATTATTTTGAATTTATATCTTATTTGTGATCGCGTGAATCTGTGTGAAATCAAATTTTATCAAATCGTAAAAATTTTAGACGTCTTATCAGTGCTATAAAATTTTTCAATTGTTCCTCTTCCTTCTCCAATTTGAACGCAGTATTATGCGAAATTATAAGGAAAGGAAGAGTCAAATCAAAATTTTTGTAATAATCGAAATTATTTCTAAGATTTCAATCTACAACTTTTGTTTGAAAAAATTTTCATCTGGGACTGCGGGACAGCCCTTCTTCCCTCTCACAATTCAGAGTAATAAATATACGTTTTTATACCTATCTAATCTATGTATCTAATCTATCTATCTATCTACGTAGTATTGGGCATAATTGGAGGGGGGGGGGGGGCTCAAATTGAGGAATTTTTCAAACAAAAGTTGTAGATTGAAATCTTGGTAGTAATTTTGATTTTCCTAAAAATTACTTTATCAAATGCCACTGATAGGTACTCCAAAAACTTTACGATTCGGCATAATTTCATTTTCCACAGATCTGCGATCACAAATATGATATATTTTCGAATAATTAATTTACTGCTGAGTGGAAATCGTCAAAAATCATTTGCCTACTTTTTAGAGGCGAATTCCGAACGCTAATCGCAAGCGAATTAACAGCGAATAGAACGCTACATTCGCTGCTAATTTCGCGTACTATTAGCGTTCGAAATTAGCCGCTAAAAAAGCGGACATTTTTGATATGCTAATAGTACGCTATTTTCGCATGCTATTCGTATACGATAAATGCGAATTTAGCGCTCTATTAGTACGCGATTCGCATACAGTGTGTTTACTGGGTCGTGTTGTGTGTCTCTGCGGATTGATCTGTTTTCACATTTTTATAGAGGTTCGACTTATCTTTGCTGGTGAGATAAATATTTCTTGTGGATTTTGCTGACTGGGTTCGCAATTGATGGGAATCTCTAAGTAAAAAGCTGAAGGTTGGAAAATACTACTTGCATAGTTTTTTAGCTTACTCCTTCTTCTATTGTTGGGTTGGTTCAAAAATCGAATCTCCCTTCAGGGGTCCATTTTGAGGTCGAAGGTAAATTCAAGTTCGAAAATTAAATTCAGCGACTTGATAAACTTATATTTTGATATGTACCAATGTTGTAAATTTTGAAATTTTAAAAATTGATTACCTTTAGGGACCCAATTTGGGATTGGAGGTAGATTTAAGTTCGAAAATCGAATTCAGCAACCTCGAAAACCCCCATATATATTTGTAATTGTGTATCCTTTCCGTATGTTACGCACAGCGCCTACGAAAGGGTGGTATGCAATTTTTCGAACACATAACTAAACTCGTGCCAACAGAAAGGATAGATACACATTATTACAAAATCAAGGAAATATTTCTAATATTTTTTTGAATTTTTTTGAGTGAATTAAAATAAAATTTTCCCCTCCAGTCCCTTCAATTTCAGAGGTGGGCAAAAACATGTAATAATAAAATTTGTTTGTTTTTTCATGTTCTATCCGGTGGTGTGCAAAGAAAATTTTTTAAATGATTTTTTGAATTTTTGATTTTTTTTAAATTTTTTGATTTCCTCAAAATTTTAAGTTCGAAAAACTCATAAAAAATCTTCTAATGGAAACGGGCTCCTATAATATTGGTTTTGTAACTTAGTCGAGTAGTACAACAATTTAAACATGTTTTCATTTCAATCGGTTCCTGGGCACTTCAGGCATGTCCCGTTAGGAGCCCAATTTGAGATCTGAGGTAAATTCAAGTTCGAAAATCAAACTCGGCGGTCTAGGAAACCCCGAATGTCGGCACTTTCGCATTTCATATAAAATATCTAATGTGAGAGCATTGGACGAAAACATACGGGTGTCCCAGACACCCAAAACATTACATAATTAATTACATACCAAGTTGGTAAAAGCGTGTTAAAAAATTGAATCGCAAGAAATTTAAAATTGGGTGAAAAATCTGAAACCTACCTACTTAATCCTTTAGTTTTTGGTACCTTATGAATCAGAATGTCTTCTTATTGAAATCGCTCCATATTGCAATCCTAATGTGCAGCTAATTATGGACTTCATTGTCATACCTTTACCTTATGAATCCGACGTTCAGGTTCCAGTTTACATTGTTGTGTAGCGAAGGAAAAAAGAATATTTGAAATCCTGTACGCACCTACATAAAACTTCGAAATGTTTCAACCCACTACTATAAGTTCTCTCGTAAAATTAAAAAAAAAAAAAAAAATTCGAGGTCATCGTAATTCGCAACCTACGCAAGCGAAACCCCGCAATTGGAAAATTTTCCACGCGGAACAAGAACAAAACGGATGAGAAAATTCTGTATTCGCGGTTACAATTCACGAACAAGTTACCATTACTTGAGACGAATAAGAAAACCTCGACCTCGAGCCCAAAAAAGGCCGAATGAAAATAGAGTCACGGTGGAAAGAGAAAATTAAAATGTCATCCAGAACTCGAAACAGGAAAGTGAAAATAGTCAGAGTGAATATAAATTTTCTTATAAGCATAACCCGTTTTTTCCTTATTAATTCTCAAAATTCTCAATGCAATGGATTTAATGAACCTAATTACTGGGTATAGTAGGATTGGGGGGGGGGATACGAGAATAATGTATGTTTTCTGAAAATCAAATTGGACTACTCGTATCTTGAACATCTGTTTGTTCCAATTGAGAGTAAAGTAAAATACAATAATTATAATTACTGTTAGTTAAAATTAACTCATGGTGGTGAATTTCATTTCAGAGGAGAAAGCACTCGCGATGGCAAAAAGTTTGTACGATATTAGCGCGATATTCGCATAAGAATCGTATGCTAAAATCGCAGTGGAAAACGTGCGAATATTTCTTACGATACTAGCACAATATTCGCATACGAATCGTATGCTAAAATCGCAGTGGAAAACGTGCAAATATTTCTTACGATACTAGCACAATATTCGCATACGAATAGTATGCTAAAATCGCAGTGGAAAACGTGCAGATATTTCTTACGATATTAGCGCAATATTCGCTAGCGAATAGCATGCGATTTTCACTACAACTTCTTTCAATACGTTTTACAAATAAGAGAAGTCAGTTTCAAACATGAACGTGTACTTGAATGTATTGCAGTGACATTTAAACAATAAAATAAAGGTTTTTCTGGGTTTTTTGATTTTGTTGGGGAATTTTGTGTTTTGTTTGATGTTTTTTCTTCTTTTTAAGTAAAAACGCCAATGATTTGATTTCAAAGTGATAAGAATGGAGACGAAGGCAGAATTTCTTGGACGATTTCCACTCACAGTAAGTTAATTATTTTGAATTTATATCTTATTTGTGATCGCGTGAATCTGTGTGAAATCAAATTTTATCAAATCGTAAAAATTTTAGACGTCTTATCAGTGCTATAAAATTTTTCAATTGTTCCTCTTCCTTCTCCAATTTGAACGCAGTATTATGCGAAATTATAAGGAAAGGAAGAGTCAAATCAAAATTTTTGTAATAATCGAAATTATTTCTAAGATTTCAATCTACAACTTTTGTTTGAAAAAATTTTCATCTGGGACTGCGGGACAGCCCTTCTTCCCTCTCACAATTCAGAGTAATAAATATACGTTTTTATACCTATCTAATCTATCTATCTATCTACGTAGTATTGGGCATAATTGGAGGGGGGGGGGGCTCAAATTGAGAAATTTTTCAAACAAAAGTTGTAGATTGAAATCTTGGTAGTAATTTTGATTTTTCTAAAAATTACTTTATCAAATGCCACTGATAGGTACTCCAAAAACTTTACGATTCGGCATAATTTCATTTTCCACAGATCTGCGATCACAAATATGATATATTTTCGAATAATTAATTTACTGCTGAGTGGAAATCGTCAAAAATCATTTGCCTACTTTTTAGAGGCGAATTCCGAACGCTAATCGCAAGCGAATTAACAGCGAATAGAACGCTACATTCGCTGCTAATTTCGCGTACTATTAGCGTTCGAAATTAGCCGCTAAAAAAGCGGACATTTTTGATATGCTAATAGTACGCTATTTTCGCATGCTATTCGTATACGATAAATGCGAATTTAGCGCTCTATTAGTACGCGATTCGCATACAGTGTGTTTACTGGGTCGTGTTGTGTGTCTCTGCGGATTGATCTGTTTTCACATTTTTATAGAGGTTCGACTTATCTTTGCTGGTGAGATAAATATTTCTTGTGGATTTTGCTGACTGGGTTCGCAATTGATGGGAATCTCTAAGTAAAAAGCTGAAGGTTGGAAAATACTACTTGCATAGTTTTTTAGCTTACTCCTTCTTCTATTGTTGGGTTGGTTCAAAAATCGAATCTCCCTTCAGGGGTCCATTTTGAGGTCGAAGGTAAATTCAAGTTCGAAAATTAAATTCAGCGACTTGATAAACTTATATTTTGATATGTACCAATGTTGTAAATTTTGAAATTTTAAAAATTGATTACCTTTAGGGACCCAATTTGGGATTGGAGGTAGATTTAAGTTCGAAAATCGAATTCAGCAACCTCGAAAACCCCCATATATATTTGTAATTGTGTATCCTTTCCGTATGTTACGCACAGCGCCTACGAAAGGGTGGTATGCAATTTTTCGAACACATAACTAAACTCGTGCCAACAGAAAGGATAGATACACATTATTACAAAATCAAGGAAATATTTCTAATATTTTTTTGAATTTTTTTGAGTGAATTAAAATAAAATTTTCCCCTCCAGTCCCTTCAATTTCAGAGGTGGGCAAAAACATGTAATAATAAAATTTGTTTGTTTTTTCATGTTCTATCCGGTGGTGTGCAAAGAAAATTTTTTAAATGATTTTTTGAATTTTTGATTTTTTTTAAATTTTTTGATTTCCTCAAAATTTTAAGTTCGAAAAACTCATAAAAAATCTTCTAATGGAAACGGGCTCCTATAATATTGGTTTTGTAACTTAGTCGAGTAGTACAACAATTTAAACATGTTTTCATTTCAATCGGTTCCTGGGCACTTCTGGCATGTCCCGTTAGGAGCCCAATTTGAGATCTGAGGTAAATTCAAGTTCGAAAATCAAACTCGGCGGTCTAGGAAACCCCGAATGTCGGCACTTTCGCATTTCATATAAAATATCTAATGTGAGAGCATTGGACGAAAACATACGGGTGTCCCAGACACCCAAAACATTACATAATTAATTACATACCAAGTTGGTAAAAGCGTGTTAAAAAATTGAATCGCAAGAAATTTAAAATTGGGTGAAAAATCTGAAACCTACCTACTTAATCCTTTAGTTTTTGGTACCTTATGAATCAGAATGTCTTCTTATTGAAATCGCTCCATATTGCAATCCTAATGTGCAGCTAATTATGGACTTCATTGTCATACCTTTACCTTATGAATCCGACGTTCAGGTTCCAGTTTACATTGTTGTGTAGCGAAGGAAAAAAGAATATTTGAAATCCTGTACGCACCTACATAAAACTTCGAAATGTTTCAACCCACTACTATAAGTTCTCTCGTAAAATTAAAAAAAAAAAAAAAAATTCGAGGTCATCGTAATTCGCAACCTACGCAAGCGAAACCCCGCAATTGGAAAATTTTCCACGCGGAACAAGAACAAAACGGATGAGAAAATTCTGTATTCGCGGTTACAATTCACGAACAAATTACCATTACTTGAGACGAATAAGAAAACCTCGACCTCGAGCCCAAAAAAGGTCGAATGAAAATAGAGTCACGGTGGAAAGAGAAAATTAAAATGTCATCCAGAACTCGAAACAGGAAAGTGAAAATAGTCAGAGTGAATATAAATTTTCTTATAAGCATAACCCGTTTTTTCCTTAATTCTCAAAATTCTCAATGCAATGGATTTAATGAACCTAATTACTGGGTATAGTAGGATTGGGGGGGGGGGATACGAGAATAATGTATGTTTTCTGAAAATCAAATTGGACTACTCGTATCTTGAACATTTTTTTTGTTCCAATTGAGAGTAAACTAAAATACAATAATTATAATTACTGTTAGTTAAAATTAACTCATGGTGGTGAATTTCATTTCAGAGGAGAAAGCACTCGCGATTTATTATGCGAATATAATAACTGATTTTTGAATTTTTTTGTAAGATGTTCATTTTTAAGGCTGGACTATAGGCTGTACTCTTCTAAAACAGGTTAACGTTTTCTTACGGTCGTGGGGGGATATTTACCATCTGATATGAGGCTGTTTCTAGAGTACAGATTATAAAAAATTATTGTTAAGTGAAGAAATGCAACTTTAAAAAAAATGAAACGTCGCGTCGTAAGTACAGAAAATGATTCGTGTCGATGAAAAATCCTGAGTTCAGTTATTTACAATTTTTAAAAAATATGTACAGGTAGTAGGTATATATTTCTAAATTTTTGAGACAATTTCTCATACGAAATGAATTTTTGAACACCTTGTTGCTTCGGGCTAATTTCAGTCTTTTTTCAGTAATTATCACAAACTGTGCTTATTCATTATCAGCAAAACGAGTGGTTACTCGCAGTACTGTTTTTTTGGCACCATTGAAAATTTTACCAAGTCCAATACTACATAGATACTTGCTTTTCAATATTGGAGGGGAGGGTGGTTTTCAATCAAAATTTTTGTAATAACCAAAGTTATTTTTAGGATTTCATGCTGCAATTTTTGTAAATGAAATGTTTTTCAATTGGACCCCTCTCTCCATAACCATTTCGCATAACACATCGAAGATACTAGTTTAAAAATATTAGAGGAGTGCAGGAAGAATGTGCTATCTGGAAAAAAATTTCAAGACAAAAGTTGGAGATTAAGGTCCTAAAAATTATTTTTGTCATTGAAATTTTTTTGATTAGACTTCACTCTCTTCCAATTTTGCATAATATGACTTAGATACTTATATTATTAAAAACTGGCGGAAGTAGGGGTCCAATTGAAAAAATTATCAAACCAAAGTTGTAGCTTGAAATCTTGAAAATAATTTTGGTCATTACAAAAATTGCGATAGGACCCCTCCCTCCCCTCCAATTTTGAATATAAAGTATCTATGTAGTATTGGACTTAGTAAATGTACGATGGTGTCAAAAAAAAACAGTAGGTACTGTGGCGATCCACTCGTTCAAATTTCATCTTCTCGCCAGTTTCCAGCTGAAACAAAGATTAATTTTTAAAAAATCACGTATTATCTAAGCTTCTTCAATAGCAAGGTTAGGCAACTGTACCTACCCGTATAGCAATGCTGAGGTGAATTTCGATGTAAATGTCGACACATCGACATCCGTCACTTTAGGACCTGACACTTCGACGTAAGTGTAGACGGCCTGTCGAACCAAAATGTCGATGTAATTGTCGACCTTCTGTGGATCGAAAATTACGTCGACATTTGGCTCCACAGGACGTCTATGTTTACGTCGACGTGTCAGGTCCTAAAGTGACGGATGTCGATGTGTCGACATTTACATCGAAAATAACATCTCCATGGATCGACAGTAACCTCGACATTTGGGTCGATATGACATCGACATTTCTATCTCAAATTTCATCTCTGATATTTTTTAAAGCTATTTATGCCAATTATAAAAAATTTCAAAGTTCAAGTCAAGACCTCGACAATTTGTCAAAGTCCTGACACAGAACTGGAACAATGTTCCCAACCAAGAATATCAAAAAATAAGTACAAAGGAAGCTAAAAACGCAGTAGAATGCAGTAGCTAAGTTTTTGGTACCGCGCAGAACAACACTGATTCCAAAATTTCTTGTGATTTTTCAATTTTTCAATTTTTAATGATTTTTAAACGTTATTTCTAGTTTTCACTACTTTTTAAATCAATTTTCAATTTTAATACCTTGAAATGAACGTTGACTACCTCAAAAAATTTATTGTATCATATTATTCATATTACATAATTATAAACGTCAAATAATGCTAGAAATAAAAACATTATTTTTGGAAAATAATTTGGTAATGTTCGAATGTAAATATATTTTTAATATAGAAATAGGTAATAAAAATTGGTAATCTTCGAAAAACTTGAAAATATATAGGAAAACATTCGAGTAAAATTAACAAAAAATAAAAAATAAAGGAAAGCCAGACCGGCCAAACAGCTGTTTACAGTGTTTGCCACCCGTCCATTTAGCTTAACTCGTGAATTTTCCAACAGGGAAATTTTTTAGGGACAAATTTTTCAAAAAAAGGCAAATTTAAAAAAAAAGGCAATTTTTAAAAAAAATCAGTAGACTTTTTTCAGTTTTGCAGTAGAAATCAGTATATCAGTAGAAAATAAAAAAAAGTTTCACGAATCTCAAAAACGCAGTAGATCTACTACTTTTGCAGTAGGGTTGGGAACACTGAACTGGAATAACCCTTGCAGGCTTCAGCTGAACTTCTATGAGTCCAGCTAACATCAAGGAAATCCTCAAAACCTTATATACTTTTCCCAAGACACTTTATCTGCGACTATCAAAACCACTCTTGAGATGTCGAATTTCAAATCGACATATGGTCGACAGTGCCGATGGTGAAGTCGATGATGTGTCGACATTGGATTTGACGTCGACAAATGCATCTTCAAAACCATCGACACCTCGACAGAATAAAAAAGTCACCTGAAAAATGGTCGACAGTGTAGACACTGATGTCGATGAGTTGATCGACGATCGACTTTTACATCACCAAATCATCGAAAAAACAAGGCTATGAAAGAAATGAAGAATTTGTAGATTCGTTTTGCAGAAATCGTGTTTTCCCCTTTAGAAAACATTTCCCAACCATTTCAAACACTTTTTGATATCCTTAACAGAAAATTTGATCAAGAAAAATTGTGGATGGTAATGTTGATGAATTAATCGACGGTCGAATTTTATGTCGTCTTGTCGAGGTATCATGTCGACGTTTTCTTCATCTATCAAAATATTACGAAAATGTTGGAAATTTTGACAAATCCAACATTCTCATGGATAAAAAAAAACAGCAAGGTGGGAAGAGTCGATTTAAGTAAAAATAAGGGGTTTTATTGTTGTCGATGTAGATGTCGACGTCGACCATTGCTACACGGGTACACATTGTTGAAACAAGTTGCCGATTTTCCATGTTGAAGGATATTATTCTTAACCGAGACACCCTGTACTTACATAATGCGTACGACCATCCGAAATTCGTTAAGTTGAGTAGTAGTCTTACCGGTGGGGGGGGGGGGGCTACTTTTAAATTTTTTTTTAATGCATAGCGTTGACAAGCGGAATTTTTAAAGACTTTTTTATATGATGCATTTTTGATTTTTTTTATCTGAAGTATCGAGGAAAAATTGGAAACAAAAATCATTTTGCATTTTTTTACAAAAAAAATTAATTTTTGATTTTTGAAAAATAAAATGCATGGAGTTTTCAAAAAAGAAAAGTTATATTCATATTGCATTTTGATGATGTCGTTTTGCAAAAAATATTGATAGATTTTTTGGAAAATGAAAAATTTTAAGCGTCAAAATTGGAAAACAATGCGACTTTTTTTAATGCCCCGTTTCCAGAAAAACTATGCAACCCACGAGGTTCTTCCTCAGAATGTTTTGTATTCAGTACAGTTTGGTCTGTAATTTAACGAGAGGATTTTGCAAAATTCCTACTTTCTACCCGATTTTATCAAACCCTCTCATAGTTTCCCATCGAAGTATTCCAGTCAACTCGAAAGAAATCGTCGACAAATTAAAATTTTGCAAAATCCTCTCGTTAAAGTATGGGGGAGAACTTCTTCTACAACCCCAAAAAAAGATGAGCTCGATACCTCCATTAGTTATTGAGATAATGGGGCATTCATGTGAAATGGGTAGGACAGAAAAAGGGTAATTAGAGTTTTTTGATTTTCCAATAATACATTCATATGTTTTTGTTATTTTGTTGACCAAAGTATAATGAAACAGAATTATTTTGAAGTCTCAAAAACTCTATGCATTTTTTACTACAAAATCTAGGAAATCACAATTTCAAAAATATTCAACTGGAATTTTTGAAATTTTTAATTTCCTATTTTTTTTTGGAGTCAGTGGAGCCGGGGATGGTCCGGTCTTGGCGTATTCAACTATACTGTCAATACATTTGTACTCTATGTAATAAAAAAAAGTCGATTTAAAAGTAGCCCCCCCCCCCCCCCCCCTTAAGTGTTCGTCGTCATTTGAAGACGTCACTTAACAGCGAATAAATGGCAACTCGTACATTTTCATTGAAACACCTCTAAAAGTAAGATTATCTCCATATGTTTGTAGATAAATTAAGGTCGTTAATTACGCCAGGCAAAGTAGGTGCGACGTTCATTACAAGTTTCATTCGACGTTATATTGTTTTCTCAACGTTAAACACCGCACATGCTATATACGATACGTGGGTGTATGTGCAAGTTAAATACTTATAAATACAGACGAGGGGCTGGAGCTCTCGACGTTGGTACTACAAAAACCCGTATTTGGCATTTTATTAAACGTCATGCCTCCTTTGTCGCCTGCGGCCCAACTCAGCCCCCATACTACTATTATAGTTAAACAGAAACAAAGTACATGTACATTGTAGCCTATAAATTACGCCAATTTGAACTTTTTGTTGCCAAACACGTAGGATAAGCTTGTCCGCATACAACATGCGTAAATATTGTCGTCGTCATCGTCGTCATCTCTCACCCATCGGTGGCGATGAGACGCATCATACCCATTATCTGTTCTGCTCTCTCTCTTTCTCTCTTGCTTTTGCACTGGCACACGGTATGGTACATCCAGCTACGACGATAATGAGCATGGTAAATGATATAATTGAACGCTATAATATCAAAAACACTCGAATATAAATTTGAATGATACGGATTAAGGCATTTTGCGGCGGGTTATATCCGAAATAATTGGCGCGCGGCCAACAAAAGCCGACGAGCAACATTCATCTATCAGCGCGCAATTGGGAAGACAGCATTGCTGGCAGTTAATAAGGCGGAATTGATGGATTTTATGTAGCGAAAACTTCCAGCAACGTTTTCGGGGTCGGGCATTTTCCCGAGGCCGGAAAATCTGATAGTTTACAGTCATTCAGCCAACTAACAACGGAATGATCACCTAATAAAACACCACGCGGGCCCGCCGCCGCCGTCGTATCTCAATGTAAATCATACCGACCGGGCAAAATCTACCCCAGCAACACATTTATAATATCATGTCAAAATAATATTCCGTATTCGCAAAATCGTTCAGTCGTATTCCTGGGAGAAAGCCAGACTGTCGTTTATCCTCTACCACGAAAAACGACTCGACGCGCAGTATTTATTCGCCTAGGCCACAATCGTCGCCCAACTCATTGTCGTTCGTTAAACATCATTCCGAGCCTTTTTCATATGTACTTTACGATCACCCTACTATTTTCAGACTCCAAAGTCAACAGCAGCAGTGTGCTAGATGGTGGTGGAGTTGCAGCGTTTCTGTCGTGTATTTTCGTGGTACATCGTGTAATGAGCTTGTTCACCTTTTGGCATACGATAGATTATATCGATGGATGCAGTTGAGACTTTTTTTTTAGGGGTTTTGGTCGAGTGTCGAGTGTTGTGGGTTAGTATGGTTTGAAGATGCGGGTATGGGTTAAAGCAAATTGGCCTCTAAAGAAGGTACTAGACAGGTAATAATTTTCGATGAGTGAATTTTTTTTAAATTTTTTTTTGAATATGATGGAATGTTTGATTCTAGATAGAATAGGAGATTGACAGAAGTCAGTCGAACTTTGGATGGAGCAGAGCAGGGTGGTGAATTCTGGGAATCTAGGTAAAATAATAACTTACTTATCTTCATACTGGTGTATTTACGAGTAAATAAATAAATATATATATATATATATATATATATATAAATGGAATTTTCTCATTTTGGTGGAGATAAACGGTGGTATGAAAGAAAAACCTAACGGCAGATTCGAGCCTAGCGCATTAAATTTCTCCGATAACTGTTGAATGAATTTCAATCTAGAATAAGGGAAAAATGAACCGGTATTCTATTTTTTAAAGGTTCCTCCTTTTCTAGGGTCTAGTCTCCGTTCTTCGAAAGTTCCTTACTCCCTAGCTCCGTTCCTAAGAGCCCAATTGAAAAAAAAATTTTAACCATTTTTCTGTTTCATATTGCGCTTATTGTAATGTACTGTTATAAATTGATCTCGTTTTAAATTCAGTTTATGAATTAGATTGATTTCATTGATTTCATCATAGATTAAACTTTACCCTTATGTAAGAAAAAGTTTCGCCCTGCTTTTAATCAATCTTTTAAAAAATGAAGTTGTACAGTTTCGTGAAAGAGGGCGTGTACAGTCGCAAATGTAACTTCCGTGCGATTACAATGTTAAAAGCAATTTTATGGTTGAGTTTCAATCTAGAGTCTATAAGAAAAAATATATTTTTTTAAGGCTCCCCCTTTTCGAAGATCCAGCCCCCTTTCCCCGAAAGTCCCCTATCTACGTTCCTAAGACCCCAATTGAAAAAATTTTCAAACAAACGTTGTAGATTGAGATCTTTGGAATAATTTTGATCATAACAAAAATTTCGATAGGACCCCTCCCTCTCATTCAATTTTGCATAATACGTATCGAAATCAGCAATTTATTTCCATACGTGTCATACGAAATTAGAGGGGAGGGAGGGGTCCAATCGAAATTTTTGTTATGATCAAAACTATTCCAAGGATCTCAATCTACAATTTTTGTTTGAAAATTTTTTCGATTGGGGTCTTAGGAACGAAGTTAGAAGGATTCTAGGAACGGGGGGTGGACCCTCAAAAAAGAGGAGACTTGAAAAATGGCATGCCTGTTTATTGATTTTTCTAGTTGTAGGGGTGAAAAAAAACGCAAAAATTTCTAAATCCGCTGGAAGTGAATAAAAATTGATTGAATAACTTTTTTCCACTTATCAATTTAATTTTCCACAGTTGTACCAGTACTGTTAAAAAAAAAAAAAAAAAAACGAAAAAATGACTACATCTACTAGAATTGAAAAAAATACGAATCCGCTGGAATTGAACAAAAATTGATCAAAAGAAATTAAATTTTTGGACTCATAAATTAAAATTTTAACTAAAGTGATGGAATTTTTCTCAAAATTATCTTTCGAGGAGGCCTACAGTGGTAGGGTTGAAAGAAACGAAAAAATTGCCAAATGTGCAGGTATTGAAAAAAAAATTAGATAAAAAAATATTTCGACTCATGAATTCAAATTTCTACGAAATTGATGAAATTTTTCTCAAAATTATTTTTCGAGAAACCTTACTGCTGTTGTAGGGTTGAAAAAAAAGAAAAAAGGCAACATCATGTGCTAGAATTGTAAAAAAAATTATCAAATCGGCTGGAATTGAACTGAGATTGAGAAAATTTAATTTTTCAACTCATAAATAAAAATTTCCACTCAATTGATGAAATTTTTCTCAAATTTATGTCTTATAAAAACTTTTTTGTACGGAAAGTATACTTAAAAAATTTTCTGAAAAATTCAATAATGACATTAAAAATATTTTTAAACACCTCTGAAAATTAAAAAAAAAGAAGCTTACCTACGTAAAGGATACGAACTTGAAATTTTGGCGATTTGACATATTTTTTTGATTTTTAAAAATCTTGAATAGTCACTAAAGTCATTGTAATTTTTTTTTTTGTGTTTGATGTTTTATTTGAGGTTCAGCGGGCTTGCCACTATGCACTCATCGTTAACAAAATATATAAATAACATTTAAAAAACTTATGAATAGGAATAAAAACCTAAAAAAAAAAAAATACATTATACAAGATATTGGAGTAATCTGGGTTTGAGACGAAGGTTGGTGTTCTTATGGCAAAAACTGAAATATTATGCCTGCATTTATTTTTTTCCAAGATTCTTTTTTCTTTTGAGGTGTTCTTTTTCGATGATTTCTTTATTACACTCTTCACAGGTAAAACGAACTATTAATGGACGGTTCAGAAAATTTTTTCAAGTTTTTTGAAATGAACTGTCTGAAGACCACCCTATCACACACACGTTGTTTTACTTATGTTAGACATATATTATCTTCTAACTGTAGCAATAGTTAATCGATTGAGAAATCATGATTCTGAATGAAGATGGATAATTGGGTAAAGGCCGGTCGAGTTTTCGGTGGAATTTGTACGAGTACTAACTATAAAATTTTTGCTTTATACTTAAAATAAAAAGTTGAAACCAGACTTTGATATAAATAATAATTTTCCACTTGAACAATAACTCTGTACTTCGCCAGCTCGTGTGTGATGCTTTCTGGTTGGTGACGGAGTATCTTTTCAAATACCTTTTCACTTATGAGATTAGCTTCTGCTCCTGTGTCCACGTGACATAATAATCTTCAACTTTAAATTTGATCATGCACTTGTTTTTATTAAAATGTGTAAAAAATGAAAAAAGAAATTCAACAAAAAAATTTGAATACAAAATTTCAAGTTGTACCTAATTAAGAAAAGTAATTTTCAATGAGAACATATGAAGGAAAAATTTTTGAAAGATCGAAAAAAATCAAAATTAAAGTAAATAGTGATTGGTACAATGTACGTACAAAAGATTATTTTGGCAAAAAATTTTTCATGAAAAAAATTAGGATGTTTAATTTCTTATTCGATCCAAAAGTAATACACGATTTATGGGACAAATAGGACGACATCCTCGAATCCCTAAAAATATATACCAGGCTACCGTCACCTGAATGGTAAAAAAAATCCCAGAAAATTTTCAAATACCCTTCATGTTTCGTTAATCGATTCGAACCTTTTTGCAGACCAGACAGCACCCAGTTAAAGTAATTTCCTTAATTCGCGGAATGTCTGTTAGCGCGGGATGTGTTCTATATCATACGTATAGTTATTCTGAAAGCGTACATGAAAAGAGAGATCTGTGATTCTCTTTCAGCCAGAGCAGCAGAGGAATAAACGAACAAAAATCGTCTCATTCATTTTCCTTTTCCGATTTCGAAGTCATGTCTAACTCAGCGTTTTCAGCATTCATTTCAATTTATTTTCGTTTGGATGAATACAATTATTTGTCGTACTCGTTTTCGTTTTATTTCGCGTTTAAAATATATAATACTCGTTATTCAAAAACGGCGGCAATAGCGCGATGAAAACGCGACGGCAATGGCGCAGAGTAAGGCAGCTGGAAAATAGTAGTTAAGGATTACAATATGAATTTTCGTGATTTAATGCCTAGTTAATTACACAAAACGAAACACGGAGCGATGAATTAGAAAGAAATGTCGGAGTGCTTTTTTTTCAAATTCAACACGTACCGTTGGTTTATAAAATTTTACTGTCTATCGAAGCGTAAGCTCTTTTAATGGTATTAAAATGTAATTTCAACTTGGGCGTGTGTAATTTTTTGTTTGAATTTTTTAAGTATGAGTAACAAAGGAGCGTATCGATGAAATTTATTTAAAATTGTCGTTCTCGTAGATACCTATAAGTAAATCTTCATGTTGCAGGTAAAAATTAGACAATTTGATTACCAGGTAGTTTTAATGCAAACTTACTTCTTCGATCATTCCAATTAATTCCTAACTGTTGATCGTCTGTGTTATAGGGTGTCCGGGGAGTGGTCTGCCAAACTGAAAATTTGGATATAACCGGGTACCATTAAGAAAAAACGTTATATGAACTAGTTGCCTATTTTGAAAATTGAAGGGGCTAATTCACTTTTTAAAAAAAATCGATGTAAAACGAATTTTCAAGTATGGGAATGGGTTATACATCGAAACCTGAGTAAATTTTGTCCTGTTCACTTTTTGCCTAACTTCGTAATTGAAGGGGCTACGGCCACATATTCCCCCAAAAAAATCCTTAAAAAAAACTAATCGCGGAAATGGATAGTACTTTGAAAACTGAACAAATTTTGTTCGGTGCACTTTTCGCCTAACATCAAAAATGAAGGAGCTACAAGCATATTTTGAACATAAAATCACAATTCTATTTTCGAAATTTTTTTTACCCAATATGCTACGTAGCCCCTTCATTTTTGATGTTAGGCAAAAAGTGCACAGAACAAAATTTGTTCAGTTTTCAAAGTACTATCCATTTCCGCGATTAGGTTTTTTTTTAGGATTTTTTTTGGGCGGGAATATGTGGCCGTAGCCCACCCCATTTTAGGGCCCAAAAAGTGGATTTTGGGGTCATTTTTTTCACGTTGATCAGGCTACAGACCTCCCAAATGGGGCTGGGGGGCCAAAATTTTCATCATGGCTCAAGTTTGTGCCCCTGATGTGCCTTTTGTAGGTTTCAACTTTTGGGCCCCCTTTGACCCCTGTCAAGGGTCAAAAATCAAGATTTTTCACAATTTTTCATGTTTTTTCTCGCTTCCCGGTACGTTGATCAGCCTGCAGCCCAAACCAAATGACCTTGGATGCTAAAATTTGGTATTTAGGATAGGTAAGGGTCACTGAGGTGCCTTTTGGGGTTTTTGACCCTCGAGCCTCAAAATTGGGGATGGCCCTTTTTTGAGGGGGGCTCTAAAGAGGCCCCAATTTGACAAAATGATTTGAAATTTTTACCAACAACAGTGACTTTGATTGTCTCCACTGTATCCAAATTTCAGCTTCCCAAGTCATCCACACCCCATTTTAGGGCCCAAAAAGTGGATTTTGAGGTCATTTTTTCACGTTGATCAGGCTACAGACCCCCCAAATGTAGCTGGGGGGCCTAAATTTTTATCATAGATCGAGTTCATGCCCCTGATGTGCCTTTTGTAGGGTTTGACCTTTAAACCCCTTTTGACCTCGATACAGGGTCAAAAATCAATATTTTTCGAGTTTTAACCTGTCTTTTCTGACGCGTTGAACAGCCTACAGCCCAAACTAAAAGACCTAAACAATCGAAATTTGGGATGTAGGGTCAGTAGAGGTCACTGATGTGCCTTTTGGGGGTTTCGACTTTTGAGCACCATTTGACCCCCGTACAGGGTCAAAAATCAGAAAATTTCACATTTTAACCTCTTTTTTAGGTGTGTTGATCAGCCTATAGCCCAAACCAAACGTCCTAAAAGGTCAAAATTTGGGATGTGATGTCAGTAAAGGTCACTGATGTACCTTTTGGGGATTTTCGAGTTTAAGCCCGGTCCGCACCTTCAAATAATTTGATCAAATCACGTTTGATCAAATATATTTGAAGGTGTTGACGCGTTAATTCAACACCACCTATTGTTATCCTATTGTCGACACCTTCAAATATATTTGATCAAACGTGATTTGATCAAACGTGATTTGATCAAATTATTTGAAGGTGTGGACCGGGCTTTAGAGCCTCATTTGACCCTCCTACAGAGTCAAAAATCAGAAATTTTCACGTTTCAACCCCTTTTTCTGGTGTGTTGGCCCCCGTCTGCAAAGCCGAAAATAAGGAAGGGGTTGGGGGCAAATCCTGCCATGCCCCTGGGGCATGGGGATTTGAAGAGCTGGAAGTGACAAGGTGGTTGGGGGCGAAGCCCCCATCTGAAGTTGAAATCTTCAATGCAGAGAGGAACTAAAACTGAAGACAAAAACCTGACATTTTTAAACTGAATTTGAAGTTAAAACTGATATTGAAACTGAAATACCATGGATGAAAACGTTTTCAAAGTGGTACACTAACTTGAAAAAAAAAATTCGGCTGTCGCGGAGCATCTTGACTGCTACGCGTTTTTTTTTTCTTTGATGAGGAGGTTGGGCAGGAGTCTCAACAGGGGTATGGGGGCGGAGCCCCCATCTGAAGTTGAAATCTTCAATGCAGAGAGGAACTAAAACTGAAGACAAAAACCTGACATTTTTAAACTGAATTTGAAGTTAAAACTGATATTGAAACTGAAATACCATGGATGAAAACGTTTTCAAAGTGGTACACTAACTTGAAAAAAAAAATTCGGCTGTCGCGGAGCATCTTGACTGCTACGCGTTTTTTTTTTCTTTGTAAAGAAAAAAATTCGTTTCATTTTCTAAAAAAACTGGGATTTTTTTTCGAACAATAATTTTAAAAATTCTTCTATACCTAATAAAAAAAATCTCAATTTTTTGGGTATCATTTTTTTCCAAGCTTGGGGACGGAAAAAATATAGAAAAAATGTTTTCTGTTGAAAAAGTTGTTGAATTTTTTTTTAGGTAAATTGTTTCTTTCCAGGAAAAAAAATCATTCTCACATTACAACATGAAAACAATTTCAAGCATACCCTTTTAGGGAAGAAATCGAATTGCACCCTTGAAAATTTTAAGTATTCATTTAGCTTTTTTTTTTGAATTTGTATATATTTTTTTGGTTACAAAAGAAAAGGGGTCTCGGAGGGCATATGCATAACTTAGGGGGTTCAAGGGACTTAATAGCTGTTTACCACAAAATATAGGGAAAAATGAGGGGAAATTTTTCCACCATCCATGTTTCTTTCAAGTTACGCTTATACCGGAGGGGCCCCTGGAAATGTAGAAATATTGTTCATGAAAAAGTCATGAATTTTCAAAAAAAAAAAAAAAAAAAAAAAAAAAAATAGACACTCTGCATAACTTTTTTCTTTTAACTTGGGCGTGTGTATAATATTTTTTGTTTGAATTTTTTATGAGTAACAAAGGTATCAATGAAATTTTTTTTAAATTGTCGTTCTCGTAGATTAAAGTAAATCTTCAAGTTGCAGGTAATTTGATTACCAGGTAGTTTTATGCAAACTTACTTACTTCTTCGATCTTTCCAATGATTTTTTGTATAATTGCTATTCAGTAAAAATAATTTTCCGATTACTTCACCTTCCGATGACATTTTGAACCCGAAGATTATTTTTCTCCAATTACTCTGAAATTATTTTTGATCCGCATGTTATCAGTTGGTGTCATATAACTTTTTTCTTGTAGTTGGCTCTGCCTATTAATTTAAGTTACGATAGAAACCAAACTTCTAATCAGAGTACTCGCACTCACCAAGGCATGACAAAGAATACTTTCCTCTCTTTCTCTCGAGTAAAATCAATCCTAAAGTGGAAAAAAAAAATATCAGCAGAAAAAAAAAATAATATACTAGATTGTTGGCGTATATCGTACGTAACATTATCAGCTCATTAATCTTCTTAAATTTCTGTGTTCTGGATCTGTTACAGCTCTTTGAGAGATTTTTTCGCTTTTCGCCTCTCCTCGCGTGTACGTCTTTAGTAACGTAGCAGGGCAGTACTCCCATAGCGATCAATTAATCACACGGGATCATTTATTATAATCGTATTGATATTTGTGTTCTATTTCTGATTTCCTTCCTGCGTTGGCTTTTCTCTCTCCTTATTTCGATGGTCAATAAAATGGCGAGTTAGCCTGGCAAAGAAAAAGCTTTGTAGTTATTTCGAAATGATTACCCCGTTCAAAGTCGCTAGCCAATTTTTAAAAGAGCTTTTTCGGTGTAATTTTCAAGTTTTCCTGTTCGTGTTCGTATTTGTAGCGAATTGGGATATAGAGTGTAGATGTAACGAGAAGGTCTTATGCAGAGGGTGAGGGGTGAGTGTTGTTTTATTGTATGTAAATTTTTATTTAGTATGAAATGAACGTCTATGTGGTATAACGTTTTCATCTCTACTCTATGTAGACCTCTCGCTGTTCTCGAGTGAAATCCATTACGTCGAGGTTTTCTTGAACCCTCTCTCCGGAGAACAATATTACAAATAGTGGTCCTTTATAGTTTGGCCCAGGCTGCCATACCGACTGTTGTGTCGACGAGGTGGTATCCGTTCCGAGGGACGGAAACAACTTGATAAAAACATTTATATTCGGCGGCATTATCGTCATTATACGAGTTAGTTAAATTCAGAGCACGTCACGACGAGTAATACACTATATTATCACAGATTTGGCTTTTAGTACTTGTTACCAGCGGGTAGTAAAACTGTAACTTTTCAAATATCTTGACAAGATGCGGTTGTAGCGAACGCCAGGATGATGGGGGGAGCTGTCCAGAGGGTGTATAATCGGTAGTATATATATTATTTTGGCTAAAGGTAATACAGAGCAGTGTCTGTATATACAACAGGGTATATAACGTGTAGATTAAAATAATTTCCAAAACTTGGTATGTACGACGGGTGTATACCATAGAGAGGTATTACGTGTCAATGATAAAATACCGTGCGAGAATTTTAAACTCTCGTACCTTTCGAGTCTCACGAGTCGAGATTTATTTCAAAATTCAACATTGTACGCGGAATAAGGGATGTTTTTAATAATGAAAGTTTTTAGAGATACCGCGAGATTATTCTGGCGATATTTCTTTGAAGTTATCAGTTCGCGTTTTCTAAGATTATCCGGAGCTATATAAAATCTACCTCATCGTTTTCTTCGTTAAATTGCTAGTTTAATGAAACTTTCGACTAATACGTTGATGAAGGTAATCCTCAAAAATACTCGCGAGTATTTAATTATATTCTGGAAACTTGGCTTTTGTGTAAGGTTAAACGATACCATCGTCTACACATATGTACAATTAGGTACCTACGCGAACCAAGATAACGTCCAAAATGCGGTTTCTCGTGTGCAGTATAAAAGACCAATATAAACGATATCGTCTCACAGTCGATGAAAAGATACCGCAAATCGCACCAATATACTGAAATAAGAAAAAACCCGCGCGTCGTGTGCGAGAAAAACGAAGTAGTAAAAGTGAATAGATCTGATTTATGAACCGAAATAGAGAAACGTAATCAAATTCGGGTCGCGAATAATCCCAAACATTGTGCATTTTCCGATATGCTTTATAAAGCGTACGTAATTCGACTAGATGACGAACAGCTACTGCTCTTACATTGCCACCGTGGTATTATTCTCGTATCATTCGTTTTCTTTCTGGCTCGAACGTTGTACCGAGTGCATTCTTTTCGGTGGAAATCTTAGTATAAATCCGCCAGGGAGCAATTTTTAATTCAACTTTTTTGAATTATGCAGTCGTAAAAGTTTCACGATGTGTGGTTTTTTTCCAAACCATCGGTGGTTTTATTATTGGTCGTGATTCTGGATGATTCGAAATTAATTTGCTGGTGAAGAATGGTACCTGAAACTCGAAGATTCTGTGAAATCTGGGTCGTTATTAAGAAAGCTTGAGCCCTTGGACGCACAAAACAATTTTTTTTTGATCAAAATTTTTTAGAAATTTAAATTTTTTTAAATTATTATCTGTGATTCTTCGGGGTGTCTAAGAGTCATAAAAATCATGAAAGTTATGAAAATTGAAAATGGGTCATGAACTCATGAAAGTCATAGAAAAGTCATGAATTTTTCAAAAAAATCTCTACGTCAAGAAAAGTCATGAATTTTCGACAATATTGTCCAGACAAAATTACAAATTCGCTTAAAAGTAAAATTTTTTCAAACTGTTGCATCTTCTCAAAAAAAAAATAAAAAATTGGGGTCGGATTTTGGTGTCCGTTTTTTCCCATTTTGGTCATCGTAAAAGCATTTATACTATGCTAAAAAAGTATAATTAAAATTTAAAAAAAAAAATTTTCAGAATGTCTGAACAAAAGCCTAAAAGTCATAAATTTTTAAAAAAAATTTCCAAGTTTCAGAATGTCTCACAAAAAGCCTATAAGTCATAAACTTTATAAAAAAATTTCTTATAAAAAAGTCACGAATATTAATTTACATGGAAATTTAAAAATCTAAAAAGTATAGGTATTAAAAAAAAGCCTAATGAAAATAAAAAAAATTTCAATTTTTTCAAAATGTTTGACAAAAAGCCTAAGGCCCATATTCTGAAACGTACCTTAACGAATCACAATCGTCAGATTCGTTCTTCACTAGTTCAGAAGGAACCCTTAAAGTTAAGGTATGTTTCAGAATATGGGCCTAAAAGTCGTAAAATTTTTAAAAAATCTTCCAATTTTCAAAATGTCTTACAAAAAGCCTAAAAGTCATAAAATTTTTTAAAAAATTTCCAAGTTTCAAAATGCCTGACAAAATGTGCAAAAGTCATGGTTCTAATAAAATTTCTAAATTTCAGAATGTCTGACAAAATGTATAGAAAATGTCTAAAAGTCATAAAATTTCAAAAATTAAAAAGTCTAAAAGTCGTAAAAAATATCAAAAAGTCATTAAATTTATTTTAAAAAATTCAAGTTTCAAAATGTCCAAAAGTCATAAATTATTTTAAAAAAATTTAAAAATCCAAAAGTCGTAAAATTTTAAAATAATATCAAAAAGTCATTAAATTTATAAAAAAAATTCCAAGTTTCAAAATGTCTGACAAAATGTCTGAAAGTCATATTTCTAAAAAAATTTACAAGTTTCAGAATGTCTGACAAAATGTCTAGAAAATGTCTAAAAGTCATAAAATTCCAAAAAGTTTGCAAGTTTCAAAATGTCTGACATAATGTCTAAAAAGTCGAATTTATTGAAAATTTTCTGTTTTTTTATGTCATCCAAACCTAACCTAATGTAACCTAACCTAACCCAATGGGGTCGGATTTTGGTCTCGTTTTTTTCCATTTTGGTCATCGTAAAAGCATATACTATGCTAAAAAAAAAATCATAAAATATTGTGATTTCTCTGATGAAAAAAATTAATTTTCTTGAAGAATTTTTTTTTTTGAGGGGGAGGGAGATCTCTATTTTTTTATTTTTTTTTGGAAAAAATCTCCATTTCTTGAAATGTAAAAAAAATGAATTTTGTGGAATGAATAAAAAATTAATTTCTTGGTAAGTACAAAACAAAAAATTTTAAAAATTGTTTTGGAATAAAAAACATTTTTACTCCACTAGTCTTAGGTACTAGGTATAGTTGCTGTTCAAGGCGTTAAAAAAAATCTCATTTTTTTTAAGTATAAATATTTTTAAGCTTTCGTGAAATAATTCTCATTTTAAAAAAATCAAAAATCTGAATTTCATTGTTTTGGAATTGAATTGATTTGAAGTGAAAATACTTTTCGAATCAAAGTAGGGTATATACGAGTAATCTCAATTTTTTGGATTTTTTTCTTCAATTTTGTGACATATAAAAATGTTTTTATGTGTTTTGGAGGGAGGGTCTCTGATTTTTTGAAGAAAAAAAAATCCCATTTTTTGGAATAAAAAAAAAGTTGAAAACGAATTTTTTAGTTCAAAAATTTTTAAACATTTTTTTGGAATAGAAAGAATTACCTACCTACTCAATTTTTTTGAAGTAAAGAAATCTCAATTCTTCTGGAGTAAAAATTTTTTCTGAGGAAGAAATTTCCGGATTTATTGGAATAAAATATAGGTATCCAAAAATCTTTTTTTTTTGTGAGAAAAAATGTTAAAAAATTTTCTTATGTGTGAATTATGTGAAGATATTTTTCAAAATTTCATTGGAAAAGTTTCTTAATTTTTTCTTTGTGAAGAAAAAAAATTGTTTCATTTTCGAACAATAATTTTAAAAATTCTTCTAAAATGAAAAAAATCTCAATTTTTTGGGGATCATTTTTTTTTTTTTTTTTTTTTTTTGTTTAATAACGCTGTGTACAGCCATTGGCTATAGACGTTTTTCTTTGATAGTAAAATAAATAAATAAAATATCTTTTAAGCTTTGGAACAAAAAAAACATTAAAATTGTTTTTCTGTTGAAAAAGTTGTTAAAATTTTTTTGGAAGAATTTTTTTTGTGAGAATTTTTTTTCATTTCCAGGAAAAAAGTCATTCTCACATTACAACATGAAATCAATTTCAAGCATAACTTACACCTTTTAAGGAAGAAATCGAATTACACCCTTAGTTCTAAGGTATTCATTTATTTATTTTTTTCAAATTGTATAGATTTTTTTGGTTACCAAAAAAAAGGGGTCTCCTAGGGCATATGCATAACTTAGGGGGTTCAAGGAGCATTCGCTCCCTTTCTCAATATTTTTTTAATGGCTATTTACCACAAAATATAGGGATTTTTTTCACCCCCCGTTTTTCTCCCAAGTTACGCTTATGCCTGAGGGGGCTCCTGGAAATATAGAAATATTGTTTATGAAAAAGTCATGAATTTAAAAAAAAAAAAAAAAAGGTAGACAGCATGTTTTCTGAAAATAGTTAATTATCAGGAAAAAAAATGATAAATTTTATTTATTTAAAAATCGATTCTAAATTTTAAACTTATTTTTAATGGATAATTTTTCTGAATGAAGTATAATGAAAAATCACTTTACTACTGGTTCTAAAATACTGAAAACACTGAAAAATATTTTAAAACTAGATTTTCAAAACCTTTGTCCAGTGGAAAGAAAATGAATTGCTGCTGAAAAAAAAAATTATTGTTTATTTGAAATTTGACAAAAATATTGAAGAACATACGTGTGAAAAAAATCAAAAAAATTTGCTTCCTTTCCTGATAATTTCATAACTACTTAATACCAGGTGACAACAGAAACCACATACTTATATTACATTTCATCGATAGGTTAGGAGTTACGAACTGCTAAGGTATCAATTAGCAAAGTGAAAAAATGAAAAGAGTGGATTGAAAAAAAATCTCTCAGAAAGAGGATTTTTAAATTAATTACTTACTGAAAATTTGACGATGTTTCAAAATATAAACTCTTCGAACATACCTATCTGTGTACCTACGTGTCCGTATCCTCGAAGTTTCAAATGCTTTGAAATATGTCGTAGTTATATAAAAAAAATTAAAAAAACAATTAATTGGCATCTCCAATAAAGAAAGCAACGTGTAGTATCTCTTCATTAAACACACCTCGAGAGTCTGAATGTGAAAATTCATCGAGTTGTACCTAAATGTGATCATATTTCTTTGAGTTTGAGCAGTTGCCACACACCTACATGAAAGTGTAACCCGATCCTAAGTTTTACTCAAAAAGAGTCTTTCTTTTGACTATGATGTTATAAAATCTATCTTTTTACCTTATTAATTACAGTTTCGAGCAGTTCCTTTTCATTCGCATCATCTTGCGCATGAAAAAAGCCAGCGTTTTTCTCATCTCGACCGAAATTTAATTTCGAAATGGCACATGCCTTCTTTCAAAGTGAAACGCCAACAAGGTATCTACGTATTTATTCATTCTGCACAGTCATTAAATCTTTAAATGTACGATGTAGTTTTGGATACACTTTTGAAAATTATTGAAAAAGTTTTTCACGGTTTGGACTCGAAAAATTCTGTATTGGACATTCTTATTCGGGAAATTCGTAATTAATTGAAAGTTCGCTACAAAGGTGTCGTTTAGTTCGATTTTCGTTGATTGACGTTTTTATGCGAAACTTTGAAATTTGGAAGGATTTTTGGGGACCCCTGATCAGTGGAATACAATTTTTAATTTTTTTTTTTTTAGAATATCGTTTTTAACAAATATAATGCTGTTGATCTTCTTCGCTAATTTCTGTTATGATATTATATTTCGAATTAAAACGAATAGGAACGAAGTCATTGCCAGTTCACCACACAATTTGAGGTGCTTACTACAAAAAGGGAAACTCATTTTATCCAATTCTCTCACCGCAACAAAGGTTACTGCAATAGAAATGGCAATCTGCGACTAACAACATTGCGGAGCACAATGCCATCGTCGCAATTTCCAGTATGGCACGAAGAAGGTTTCGTTGTTATTCGGCGTAATTCCCATTAACCGGTTTTATAGGCAATGGCGAGGGCAGCTCGCGGAACGGGAAGTGTATGAGAAAAGCTCATTTATAACCCTCGATGTTTGTCGGAAGACCTAGGCCGGGGTACGCGTTCACATTAGAAAAGCGTAACTTTAAGAACATCGCTTAATTTCCAAAAGATATGGATGCGTGTGCGGTAAGATTTTGCACAAAGATAGCAATTGATGCTGGCACAACTAACCCTACCGCTTATGGCTTTTATTTTCTCGGAAAATCGGTTCAGATTTAACATGGCAAGCATTACGTGAGATTTTCGCTGTTGGCTGAACGCCCGGCTGCTATCTAAACGCCCGTATTTATGAACTTTTTTTCCTCTACTTTTTAACTCCTTCTTTCCGTTGAATTCTATCGAACAAAGTGGAATTTGTTCCTTCCGATACATTACAACTTTTAACATAGATTGTCCCCTTTTTGTTGGCTTTTTTTATTTATCGTCCGAATGTCCCAAGTTCGATTACAGCGTAGCACGTACTAATTTAGACAATCTTACTTTTCTTATCTCCATTAAAATGTAAGCGTTTCCATTACACCGGAGTTTTTTAATTAGCGGCCATTTTAATTACGCATCCGATGACCGTACGGTTTTATTCCAAAAGCCGAGTTTCTCTGCTGTGCCTTTTGTCGGCTAGAGCAGAAAAGTGGTTCGGTCGTAGAGGCTCGAATGAAATTTTGCGAATTTATTGAGAAGACGAGACTCCTTTTTTCTAGACATTCTATCTTCATTTTATTTAAGAAGGAAGATTTTCTACTGAACAATTTTTTAATTCATTAATTTTTTTTATTTAGTTCAATTTATTATCGAACAATTTTTTTAAATGCTTGATAGAACCACCCGTAAAATTTTCAGTACCTCACTCAAAGGTGAGGAGAGAGGAGGGGAGAACTCTCAAAAGTATATTGTCACTTTTGAAAGAAAAAAAAAAAAAGATCTTTCGCCACTTTTAGGTTAGCAACCCTGCCATGAAAATATTTCAAGTTTTTCTACTCGAAATAATTTTTTGCATCAATAGGAGTGCCGCTTTGTCCATAATGTCAACTTGTAGGGGACCTCAAGGGCTGGGCAAATTTTTAAAAATTTTCTATGCCCAAGGAGGAGAGGAGGAATTTTTCAAAGTTGAAATTTGATACTTTTTTGTCCTTTTTCAAATTTGTTGAATCATATCAAAGGCGTGCCGCATCGTCCATGGTGTCACTTTGTAGGGGACCTCAAGGGCTACCTCTGGGCAAATTTTCAAAACCTTCATATGCATATGAAGAAAGGGGGAATTTCTTGAAGTTGTTTGATAATTTTTCAGCATTTTTAAATTTTTAGGAACGATACAGAAAGCGTGCCGTATTTACCATAGTATCATCTTGTCAGGAACCTCAAGGGCTATCTTGAGACTAATTTTCAAAAAATTTCTAGATATGCATAGGAGATGAGGGGGAATTTTTGAAAGTTGAAATTTGATGATTTTTCACTATTCGTTTTTGCTGACCAAATTTCAACTTTCAAAAATTTTCCCTCCTCTCATATGCATATAAAATTTCTGAAAATTTGTTCAGAGGTAGGCCTTGAGGTCCTATACAAGCTGATACCATGGTTAATACGGCACGCCCTCTGTATGACTCAGAAAAATTGAAAAATGCTGAAAAAGTATCAAATTTCGACTTGAAAAATTTCCGCTCCCCTCCTATCAGTGGAATCGTTTTTTATACTCGGTGCAGTCATAATATAATTTTAAAGAGTTAGGTACCTAATTGACTTGAAGAAAGTGGCCACATTTTTAAAGTGACAAAAGTCAATTTTTAAAAACTTTTTGTTTAGTAGGTAATGAGGACGTCCAAATGGTAAGGGCGTAAGTCCAGAAATGGCGTTTCGAGAAAAACGTATTTGAAAGTTTCGATGTTTAATATGTATTTTTTATAAAGACTGAACTGAGGTGATGTGTGCGACTTTTATTTTTAGATTGATCATTCTAGACCAGAAATACATACGCGATTGATAAAATTATTCAAACGTTTGTACTCTAGTTATCGCCGGAAAACCATAGTTAAAAGTTACGCCCTTTTTTCGTGGACGAACTTTTTTTTTTTTTTTTGGGTAGTAAAAATCGTAGAATTAAATGTGTAAATGCTGAAAAAGAAATTTTTTATTGTAAAAATTTTTTTAATAAACGAAAATCACGAATGAATAAAGTTAGGAGATCGTTTGAAACGAGATATATACGAACAATTTAATTAATTAGGTACTTCGGTATTAACTGTTGTGAGCAATTAACGATAGATAGCGATGTGGGACAAGTTTTGCCAGATAGTATATTGAACGTAGAATTCATTTTTGCAATTTACTGAAAAAGGGCGTAAGTCGACTTACGCCCTTTTCATTTTTTTCAGGATTAGGACTTTTTAGATAAAAGTTGAACATTACTACTACCCGAGCAGCACACTCGACAAATTATCGAAATAAAAAATCGACAGAATATCGAATTCGATAAAGTGTCGCGTTAGTTCCGCATAAATCGTGAAATTATCTTTCGATATATCGACAGATTATCGATGAATTATAGTTGACAAAATCCATCAACAGATAAACTTTCGATAAAATCGAACGATTTTTCTTTTAAAAATCTCAAGATTATAGTTAGATACTTCATCGATAACCTATCTATAAATCGAAAGATAATTACACGATTTATGCGGAACTAACGCGACACTTTATCAAATTCAATATTCTGTCGATTTTTTATTTCGATTTAGTTTCGATATTCTATCGATTTTTTATTTCGATTTAATTTCGATATTCTATCGATTTTGTATTACGATTTTTTGTAGATTATCTAGTTTCGATATTCTATCGATTTTTTGTAGATAATTTAGCATATATGGGTATATGCGCGCGCACATTTTCAAGACCGGTTGGCGAGTTTGAAGTCGTAGTTAGGCTTAAGGCTGGCGAATTTCGTTCCAAATACAGCAGTTTCTACCAAAACAAGCGTCTGTTGCGAACATCGGAGTTCGTTCGCATAATACGAATTGGATTATAATATTCAAACATCTTATGCAAAATTGGAGAAGAGGGAGGGGTCCAATTGAAATTTTTATAATAACTAAAATTATTTCTAGGACCTTAATTTACAACTTTTGTTTGAAAATTTTTTCAAATTGGCCCCTTTTTCCTCCGCTCCTCCAATTTTGAATAAGTATCAACGGAGTATTATGCAAAATTGGAGGAGAAGGAGAAGTCCAATTGAAAAAATTTTCAAACAAAAGTTGTAGCTTAAAGTTCTAAGAATAATTTTGGTCATTACAAAATTTTCGATTGGGCGCCTCCCTCCCGTTCAATTTTAAATACTAAGTATTCACATAGTAATCGTAGTATTGAACTTGGTAAAATTTTATTTAAGAACAACGATCTGGTTTCAAGTAAAATACCTAGTAAACCAAAAAAACTAGATAACTTGTTTGAAAATTTTTTCAATTTTGATTTCGCATATTACTGTTACACGTAAGTAGGTAAATGCAAAATAATAGAGGCTAGAGATGAGGTCCAATTGAAAAAACATTTCAAACAAAAGTTGTAGAATAATATTCTGGATTTAATTTTGGTTATTATAAAAATTTCGATTTGGCCCTTTCTTCCCATCCAATTTTGAATATAAAGTAGGTATTTTTTGACTAGAAAAAAATCAATATAGTTTCAACAACTATCGTTAAAAAATCGTTGAAATATCGAAGTCGATAAATTTCATATAATGTGTCGATAATATAGTTTTAAATATCATCACAAAATCGTTGAAAAATCGAATTCGAGAAATTTCATATAATCTGTCGATAATACAGTTTTAAATATCTTCACAAAATCTTTAAAAAATCGAATTCGATAAATTTAATATTCTTTTTCGATAGTATAGTTTCAAATATCTTCACAAAATCGTTAACAAATCGAATTCGAGAAATTTCAGATTATTTGTCGATAATATAGTTGTAAATATCTGCACAAAATCGGTGGAAAATCGGATTCGAGAAATTTCAGATTATTTGTCGATAATATAGTTGTAAATATCTTCACAAAATCGTTAAAAAATCGAATTCGAGAAATTTCAGATTACGTGTCGATAATATAGTTTCAAATATCTTCACAAAATCGTTAAAAAATCGAATTCGAGAAATTTCAGATTATTTGTCGATAATATAGTTCTAAATATCGTCACAAAATCGTTGAAAAATCGAATTCGAGAAATTTCAGATTACGTGTCGATAATATAGTTTCAAATATCTGCACAAAATCGTTGAAAAATCGAATTCGAGAAATTTCAGATTACGTGTTGATAATATAGTTTTAAATATCTTCACAAAATCGTTAAAAAATCGAATTCGAGAAATTTCAGATTATTTGTCGATAATATAGTTTCAAATATTTGCACAAAATCGGTGGAAAATCGGATTCGATAAATTTAATATTCTTTGTCGATAGTATCGTTGACGAATATCGTCCTAAAATCGTAATACTATCGAATTCGATAGTTTTTATATTTTTTGCCTATAAAATCGTACAGCTAAATCTGTATCATATCGTGAGAACATCTTTAGATTTTTAAACGATTTTTTATCGATACGTTTCAACTTTCGATATTATCGATCGAGTGTGCTGCTCGGGTAGTGAATTTAAAGCAAGTAATCGTCCATTCGTGGAACTTCGTTGTTTAACAATTTAATTGGAGCGATGTCGGATTCACGAACCGAGACATCAATCGATTGACCATTCTTTAATTGATATGAGAAGGCTTCCCATTAAGCTGTTGTATGTTTGTTTTAAGTTGTTTGCTAATTGCATCTAGTTTGACCAGGTTTGTATGTGTGGCAGGAGGCACCCATTCCTTGGATTGGTATAGGTTGTTCACCGTGGAATCCAACACCACTCTTTGTAGCAAAGTGACTCGCTGACTCCAGAATTTGAATTGAGGTTTGAAAAACTTTTCAAGCAAATTTTGTAAGTAGATTTAGAATGAGATATTTGAAATTGTTTTGGTTGTTACAAAAAATTGTATTGACCCTCTCCCTCCCCGTCGGAAAATACATGTAAAAATGAGCGGCTGATTTTTATACGTCGTATTATGCAAAATTACGGGTAGGCAGAGGTCCAGTCATTAATTTGTGTAATCACTGAAATTATTCCGAAAATCACAATTTATAACACTTTGGTATGAAAAATGTTTTTAAAAGTAGCTTTAGGAGCTAAGATAGAGGACTGCCAAACAAAGAGAACTGTACTCTCAAAAAAGGAAAGCCTCTAAAAATGGCATACTGGCTCATTGCTTCACTTATAATTTTCCTTAGTCAGAAAAAAACCCTAATTTATAAAAATGAGCAAAAAAAGAGAAAATTTCTCAATTTTGCTGAAATCGCAATAATTATAATGACAAATATTGAGTTTAAACTTGTACAATATGAATTTTAGGCCTTCATGGACATCTGAGTGGAGGTGGTTTTAGCTTTGAAATTTCATTTCTTACTTGTTTTAATTCTTTTCAAATGATTGTAATTTTATTCTTGATATACAAGATTTTGATAGACCTACACAGGAGAGTGCTGGAAGGTTTCTCATTGCTCCATATTTCAAACTCACCACTCTCCTTCAAATGTGCTTTGAGTTGAGGAGGTACCATCGAAAATAAAAACAAAGATCTCTCTGAAATTCCAGAGAATACATCATTTTCTGCTTCACATTCTGAAGGTAATTCTGCTTCTGATGATTCCTCTGATTCTGATTGTTCCTCCTCTGATTGTTCTTCTTCTGACCGTTCCTCTTTTAACATTTCCTCTTCGGATGATTCAACTTTGGATGATCCCGATCCCGATGATGCATCTGTTGTACCTGTTTCTTGGAACGTTTCTTCTTCTTCTTTCTTCATCATATATTTGCTGTGACCGGAACTGTTGTTTGTGGTTGCAGTATTAATTAATCAGGTAAGAATTTTTGATTTATTTTTAGTTTTCATTTTGATAATTTTTTTATATGCAGATTCTTTTAATGTGTTCAAAGTTTGGTCTCGCGATTTTTTATTTCGATTTTTGCTTTCAATTTCTGCTTCTTTTTTTTTAGTTTTATTTATTAGTGAGCTTTTTTCGTTTCTGTATTTTATTCAGTGTGCTTTTTTAAATTTCCGATTTTTTTAATACTTCCGAATTCTTCCAGTGAGTTCAATTTTTTGTTTTGATTTTTTTTTGAATTTCATTTACTAGTGAGCTTTTTTTATTTCTATTTTTTTTTCTTGTGCTTTTTTGGGTTTCCCATTTTGTTTACTCGCAAATTCTTTCAGTCTATTCAAATTTTGGCCCTCGATTTTTGCTTTCATTTTTTGAATTCTCTACGTATCTATTGGTGTGCTTTTTTTCTTTTTCAAATTTTCCTATTTTTTCTGTTTTGAATTTTGGTTTGGTTTTTTGAATTTTTTTTTAGTGTTTTTTTCCTCGTTGTTTTCATTTTTATTGCAGCCAACGAAGCAGGCTTGCTATAATTTCGTAACGAAGTACGATAAATTGCAGCCAATGAAGCAGGCTTGCCATAATTTCGTAACAAAGTACGATAAATTGCAGACAACGAAGCCGGCTTGCCATAATTTCGTAACAAAGTACGAATAATATTGCAGCCAATGAAGCAGGCTTGCCATAATTTTGTAACGAAGTACAAATAAGTAATATTGCAGTCAACGAAGCAGGCTTGCCATAATTTTGTAACGAAGATGATGAATATTGCAACCAAGGAAGCAAGCTCATTACAATTTGTGCATCATTTCAGATGATTGTAAAAAAAAATGAATAAAAATATAAAAAGTAATTCGGCTATTAAATTGCAGCCAAAGCCAAGAAGCAGGCTCTCCATAATTTTCTAATGGAGTATGATGATTTGCACCAAAAAAGGGTGATGTGTCTAAATTGTTGATATTGCAATTGATAAAACATTTTAAAAACTGAAAAATTTTTGAAAACTCAAAGTACATGAAACGGTGTAGGCAAGCTATGAATTTTCTAAATATTTCATAAAATTGTCAAAATTCAAGAACTTGACAAATCCTAAAAACTAGAAAATTCCTGCCGAACTTGGAATCTTTTATATGAATGCAATTAAATTTTAATTTTATGAAACAGTATTCCCACCTCAGAAAAACTAGAAAATTTGATAAATTTGGTTATTGCAGGGAACTTGAAAATTTGAAAAAAATGTTAAATCTAAGTGAAAGAAAAATGTTAGAAACTAACCAGTTATGAAAAGGAAAAACATCTAAATTTGAAAACGTTAAAAAGCTTGAGAAAAAAATGAAAAAGTAGTTGACTATTTAAAAATATGAAGATTTTGAAGAACAAAAAAATTTAATGAAATGGAATTTAATAAAATCGTCAAAATTAAAAAAAAATGACGATTATAATTAATCTAATTTTAATTTGAAAAAATTTAATGAATTTAGAAATTTGGAAAAAACTAACAATGTTGGAAAAATTTTAAAAATAAATTAATTAAAAAATGGTGGATTTCGATAACAAAAACTTATTAGTTGGAACTGGTAGCAGTATAGGGAAAAAATTAAAAATAAGTGGCAATAGTTGATCAAATTTGAATTTGATTGTTTAAAAAAAATTTAAATACCTACCTATTTGAAAAAATAGTGAATTTATTCTAAAACTTCAAAAAACTGACAAATTTTAAAAAATTGAGTACTCAACTGTAGTACCTACACTTGATGGTTTTTAAAAAAATTATGACTTAAAAAAATAGCAAAACTTGAAAAACCAGAAAATGAAAAAAGAATTTGAGCAACTAGCACGTAGGTACATACGAGCAAGCAGGAATTGAGAAATTTGCAGCTAACTTTTTTAAAATGAGAAATTTTAATAGATAAATTATTTTAAAAAATGGACAAAATTTAATTGAAGATTTACTGTAGTCATTGAAGTAGACTTGTCATTATTTTGTAAGTAAGTTTTCATCCTTTGAAATAGGCTTTCGTATGTTTTATTAGAGTAAAAATATTCAGTCATTTAGTGCGAATGTAACAAAAACAAAAATGAACGGTAAAGAAGAATTAATAGAACCATTGTTGCAAATTTCATCTACTTTAATTTTAGAAATCAAAAGCTACGCACACTGTTAGAGCTGCGCTAGCGCAGGTGTCTAGTTTTTTTTATTTTTAAAAATTTTATTCAGGCTTGTTAAAATTTTGCTCAAAAAAAAAGTTTACAGATTTCTTTTTTTTTTACATTTATTGAACAAAAGTTGCTTTTGTTTTTTCCCCACTCAGTCTGACTGCGTGTTCCGTTTTTATAGATGTAAAAAATACCAGGAATTATGTGATTTAAACTCTGCTAAATTTGTAACGATAAACAATGGACAGCGTTAAGTTATAGGGAAACATTTTTCAATCTGTCGTGTATACGTTGTAGCTTTGAGCTTTGTTTTTTTTCCTTGTGGTGTATTGTTGAAACGTTTAAAGCACCTAGCTTTTTTTTTGTTCAATCATTCGTTTACGTATATTGGAATTTCGACGGTATAAGGCTCGCCTTAATTAATAAAATTAAAGAGCAGGTAATCTATAGGGTGAAATTTCAGATCAACTATATAACTAATTACGAAAATATCGGTAATGCGTTTTATTTTCTACCTATTCAAACTTCTCACCGCATCTAAAGGCTCTGATATTCGGTTAATTCACCCTTTTAAAATGGTACAAAAAGCGGTTGTGCACCTTTATCTGATTCAATATTTTCCATGTGTACTACGCTACGTATTACGCGAAAAGTAATTACGAAATAAGGCGCTTTCGAATACGCTCACTCATCGTGTTCGTTTTGTAAAAATAATAAAATAACGCTCGGATAATTCTTTTAAAAAGCCACGAATAAATTGCACGCATATACCGTGGTGGAATTTTATTTGAGAAATTGTCGGTTCGATTTGATCGAGTGGTTAATACAAAAGAGTAAAATTAATGAACTTGTTTTACTCGTCGGCAATAAGCAGCGATGAACTTTCCATAAGTTGCGAACGAATATAAATTTTATACGTAGAACAATGTTTGAGCTTAAAGTTCGTTCCACATCTTGACTTCGTGTAATACGAAGCTTTTCTTTCGACAGAACTATTCCAGCATTCGAGTTATACTTATTAGGTTTATTGAAAAAAAAAAGGAAAAAAAAAACTTTACCAAATACAAAAGCAGTGAGTACTTTGTTTTTAGGGGAGTTTTCTTATTATTTTTCCTTTTTTTTTCTCTCGATGGTCTTTTTTGTTTTGGCAGGCTGTACTCCGAATTGATAAATTTTTTCTAGGTCGAGCTTTCGGCTTAGATTTACGAAGCTATGAATGAATATTTTCTGTGAGCAATATACTTAATATTGTAGAGTATTTTGGAGATTTTTTTCTTCGAGAGTAAAAATTATTTAAAATTTTGAGAGTTTAATAAATTTACTAATCAGATTATCTGTACCTACAAGATAAAGAAAGTAGTGAACGTAGTGACAATGATTTCAGAGTAAAAGTAGTGAAAAATTAAAAATTGAAAATAGAAAAATCATTATCATTTATAAAGGAAATAAGTATATAATTCATTTTTTCGTATTGGTGAGATTGAGATTTTCTCTGCTATTTGAAAAAAATTTTGTTGAAAATTTGAATGTATTTTTTTTTTTTTTTTTTGAGTGGTCCTCATTTTTTTGTATTTTTTCGAGGAGGAAGAGTTCTAAAAATTCTTTGGGTAGTAGAAAAATGAGAAGTGATTTTTTTGGGGGAGTTACTGTAAATACCGTCCATGGTAATGCAAGTTTATGTGTAGGTAGGTAACTAGGTATTGAGGTCGTTCTCTAAGGCTGAGCTGGGACTCAAAAAGCTTCAGACAGAGACGTCGACACGAATACAGGCCTCGTGGAGTTACAATAGCCAATAGGTAACCTGAGAGCACCAAAATATAAACCATTTTTTAGAAAATTTGTCTGCAAGCGCAGTTAGCCAAAACGCCAAAAGGAACTGGTCCAAGCAGCATTGCCAATGCTACTGATTTTTCAGTAAATCTACTACTTTTTCAAAGCTGTACTGATTTTCTACCGATCTACTGATTTTCAGCAAAAATCTACGATTTTTTCAAAAACCTTCCAATTTTGATAAAAATTGGTCTAAAAACAGGAAAAACAGATTTATGGATCATTTTTTCTTCAAACAGTAGGTAGTTACTATTTTTTTTTCTCACAAAAAATTCACTAAAAGCTGTAATTGACGAAAAAATAATTTTTTTCTCTCCTGACTCTATTTTTTAATAAAAAATTGTTTCTTCTGGCCTCACTATACCTTTTTGAAAATTTGTTTCTATTGAACAATCTACTGATTTTCACAAAAAGATCCACTGAACGACATGAATAATTAATGCCAAAATATCCTTTTTTCTCCTGAATCTAAACTACATTTTCTTGAAAATTTATATCTGCTTGATCTACTGATTTTTTATGAAAAAATTTACCAATTTTTTCGAATTTCCATTTGGCAACGCTGAATCCCACAGTATTAGTGGTTATATTTCTACAATCGACCCATGATGATCGATAGGTTGCGACGATATGGAATCGAATATTTTGAATAGTGACTTACCTTTAAATTGGAAATTTCTGTTTTTTCTACACAGCATACGTGTTGTTTCGAAGATAATTTGAAATTAATCTAAAAAGGTCAAACGATCAAAATCAATCCTTTCTTTTTTTGAGAGAGAATTCATCAGTGAAGATGGAGTCGTACATGTTCCATTGTTTTTTTAAGCGCGAATAGAATTGAAGTGCTTGGTGGAATAAGACCCTTGGAAAATTTTAAAAAGTAAAAAAAAGTGTTCAATGTTTTGAAATTATGTACAGCAAAATATGGTAAGTTGAGGCAAACATATTCAGTTATAATAGATTAATTATTATAGTGTATTCTTTATACCTGAGGTTTTATTAAAAATAAATAAAAAAATAAAAAACGGTTTCGTTATTACGCCAAAATATCCATTTTTGAAACAGTCCATTAAGACCTTTTTTCAACATGAAAATTCTCGAAAAATGTTTCATGATTTTTTTTGTATATGTTTTCACTCCCAGTAGCCTCATAATATTGAGAATAACCAACAATATTGAAAAAAGGCCTTCTGCCGCATAAGGCTCTTCTACCAAGCATTTCAATTGTTTGTTGAATGTTGTAAAAAAAAAATATGAATGCAGAAACGTTCTCGTATGAATAATTTATTATTATTTTGTGATTAATCGATTAATTTTCGAGCATAATGAGAATTTTTCATAATTTTTCGCAATTTCATAATTATTATTAGCAAACAATTCAATTTTTTTTTTTGAGAATTTGCAAAAAAGTTGAAAAATTGAAAAAAAATCTGTATTTGATGGATTTTTACCAGCCCCAAGAGGTGAGCTTAAGGATCGCTGATACATTTTAAAATCATCTCTTACCACTACAAATTGAAAATTTAAAGAAAATAGGGTGGAGTGAAGAACATTTTTTTTTTTGAATTCAAAAACTTGGTAGGGATTCTTTTTGTCTTTTTGGTGGAAAATGAAGTACACAAATTTTGGTCGAAAAATAATAATTTTTTCATGGCCCATAACTTATTAGTTTCAGAAAATTTCAAAAACATTAAATATTTGAAATAATATTCAAAAATTATTTAGAAGGTTCTTCATTCTTCTTGTTGAAAACAACACCTTTTTGATATGAATTTCGTGAGTGATCAAGGGAAGGTTTAATTTAAGAAAACATTACTTTCACTGGGGCTGCGCCTATTCGGTGGTATGGTATGAGAGGTACATTAGGTTTGTATGGCGGACCAAATCGTTCTCTTGTTTTGAATGCTTCTTGGAGTAAGTTTGATTGAACTTACTCATCAGATGAAAATATTTGAATCAGAATTTGAATTGCCCGAGCAGCACAATCGACAAATTATCGAAATAAAAAATCGACAGAATATCGAATTCGATAAAATGTCGCGTTAGTTCCGCCTAAATCGTGAAATTATCTTTCGATATATAGATAGATTATCGACGAATTATAGTTAGTAAAAACTTCGAGATTATAGTAAGATATTTTATCGATAATCTATCTATAATATCGAAAGATAATTTCACGATTTAGGCGGAACTTTCGCGACACTTTATAGAATTCGATATTCTCTCGATTTTTTATCGATTTTTTATTCCGATTTTTCGTCTTTTATTAGCTTTTTTCTATAATTAAAAATCATTAATTAGCATAATTAATACATTAAACTATGCCTAAACACATTATTCATGTTACGGTAAGAGGATCATTTCAGAAAAAGTCGAAAAAAATTATAAAAAATCTGCCACCCGTGGGGCTTGAACCATCTACCTCCTGCATGGTAATCCTCTTCCTTAACCACTATGCCAATGCCATACCTTATCGTTGCGGAATTAGCAATAAAACGCTTATAATAGGCAGTTTAGTACTTCCAGACGTGTTGGACTTAGAAAAATTTTCACTAATTTGGAAATAATTTCAAATATCGTCATAAAATCGTTGAAAAATCGTTCGACAAATTTCAGATTATTTGTCGATAATGTAGTTTCAAATATCGCCACAAAATCGTTGAAAAATCGAATTCGAGGAATTTCATATTACATGCCGATTATATAGTTTCAAATATCGTCATAAAATCGTTGAAAAATCGAATTCGAGAAATTTCAGATTACGTGTCGATAATAAAGTTTTAAATATCTTCACAAAATCGTTAAAAAATCGAATTCGAGAAATTTCAGATTATTTGTCGATAATATAGTTTCAAATATCGTCACAAAATCGTTAAAAAATCGAAATCGAGAAATTGCATATTATGTGTCGATAATATAGTTTCAAATGTCGTCAAAAAATCGGTAAAATATCGAAGTCGAGAAATTTCATATAATCTTTCGATAATATAGTTTTAAATATATTTACAAAATCGTTAAAAAATCGAATTCGATAAATTTAATATTCTTTGTCGATAATGTAGTTTCAAATATCTGCACAAAATCGGTGGAAAATCGGAATCGATAAATTTAATATTCTTTGTCGATAGTATCGTTGACGAATATCGTCATAAAATCTTAATAATATCGAATTCGATAGTTTTTAGATTTTTTGCCTATGAAGTTGCACCGATAAATCTTTATAATATCGTGAGAACATCTATAGATTTTCAAACGATTTTTTATCGATACGTTACATCTTCCGATATTATCGATCGAGTGTGCCGCTCGGGTGTTACTGAAATTATGAACTAAGAATAATGATTGAAAAATGTTTAATAAAAATAAAATCTGTCAATAGTCTATACTAAGAATACGTGTTACGTATGGAAAGATCTAACTTTACAATAATAGGAACGAGTGTGCAATAAATTTTGAACACACTTTTTGGAAGGGGCGACTTGAGGGTAAAAAACGCAAAAAACATTTTTTTTTTTTAAAAATCGACCCCTCTTTGAGATACCATATGCCTAGTTTCACTCTTGAGTGACACGGGGGGGAGGGCGCGCTAAAAATTGGTATAGAGAGTTTCCAACTCGAACTGAACAACATAAATTATTCAAAAATGATCAAAATCGAAGACTATTGATTTTTTTCAATTCACCCTTTGGTCATCCTCGCTCTCCCCTAAACAAACTCCAGCTTCTTACCTTTACATCAGTAACAATTTGGTCCACTTCTGTGGATACCTTTTCTCTCTTGCTTCCCAATAGGGAACTCGCTCCTAAGCAAATACTCGACTAATTCGCGATACTTGTTTAAATAAATACCACGTATTAAAATTCACTGTAATCTTCGCAGCTATCCCTTTTATCAGAATAATTTAAGTAAAATTATATATTCCATTCTTAAGGTCGGTGATTAGAATAGAGGACACGGCGATAATACAGACACAACTCGTCGGCAATATCGAAAGCAACTTGTACTGTAACACTATAAGGTTTTGTATTAATTCAGCGAAAAGTTTTGTTCCGGTATTTTGGATTTTATTACAGTAGATTTGTATAAATTCGGTAAAGAATTCGCATAGGTTTCCTCTTGGTTCTAAACACAGAGCCATAATATCGTCTATGGTGTTACTGTTGTTGAAATTCCACTTTCTTCCATTTTTTTTTTTTTTTTTTTACTTTTTCATATACATACTTACTTCCTTGTACCTTACCTACCTAGACATGGAATATCTAAAGTTATCTATAGTATTTGCAAGCAATCACGATATGTTGTTTCATTTCCAACAAATTGCAACTTTTCTGCGGTTTGTTACCTATATCTATCCAGAAAAGTATATATTTGCGTATTGTTGAAAGGGATGGCGAAAAAGAAAGAGAGAAAAGAAGAAGCAGAAGGCACTAAGGATGTTATTTTACCGCGTAGATATAAAGAACTTATTTTCTTTGAAAATATGGAAATCTGATTATGTGCGAGAAAGTATAGACTATACGGTTTCGATCCGTACTGAAAATAATATTACCATTTATGTAGTTTTTTTTTTTTTTATTTCAACTGTCGTTTCGGGTATTCGATTCAGTTGGAAAAATGCTAATGTATCCTTTGGTATGCATTTTGTACTCGATATTCCGATGATGTTTCTTCGATGTCGCGTAATTTTACCAACGCGCCGTGGCACTTCTCTTCGCCCTCTGTCTGGCCCCCTTTCGTAACTATACACCAGACCGAGCGAACGTGTAGCAAAAAATAATACGTTAATCGAGCACGATATACTTTATTTGATATTCCGCCGAATAATAAAACACTCCAGTTTCAAATTGTCAACGCGTATTTTCTCCATTATGATTTATTCGAGGAAAATAGCGCGTGTAAATATGGTTCGTCTTTGGTATTAAGTTTCGTAAAAGGGCGTATATGTATACGAGTGTTTTTGTGCGCGACTTTGTTGGTGTAATACCTTATTGTATTCGTAGGGGTATAATGGAATTTTTTTAAATGTAATACGTATGAGTGTTTTGTCTAGGTGTGAGATCTGAAAAAAACAGAAGAAAAAAAATTATAAAATAATTTCTTACCTGGTTCTGCCACTTTTTACCTTACCTCGTCGTGCTCTGGTAGTTGTGTGGAATGTCTTTCCACACCTTTGTGGCTTTGTAGCCTACATGAATAGTATCTTCTGAAACCATTTATCGTTGGCGTCGTACAAGATAACGGAACACCACTTTTCCTCAATTTTTGGATCTCGTTCTTTTCTCCATGTTCGAGCGCACCTGTTTCGAAAATATGCACCTATTTTATGCACTTATTTTTTGAAAATATGCTAAAATACGCCCTAAAAACTCGAAATATGCATCCACAATATGGGGATCATTTTGCAGGGAAGAACGAATGGATTCTTGTGATAGTCGTAGTTTGAAGAAATACACCAAATAAACCATTCATTTTTACTTTTTAGTTTTCTAAAATGTTAAATAAGTTGATACAGGTGGATATGGCCCTCCATACTAGGGTAACACTGACTCTAGGTAGTTAATGTGGTAGGGGGGTACGGCGAGGCAGCTTGCTGGCTCGACGTAGCTCCGTCTTGACGTTCGCGTCAGTAGTAATATGCATATCTTCTGGTATGTGGTATGTATCTCTTCGTACGGACTACGTACATGAAGAGAACTACTCTGTTCTAATGTGACCCGTATTACGGGAGGTATCTATGGTTAGAATGCATGCTGACCACAGTATATCGCGATTCGGTGAATGTGTATAAAAGTCAAATATTCGGTTTCAATATAATGTTTTCTTTACGAATCAATGTGCTATTTTGTCCAAGTCTCAATTATGTTCGTAGTGTATCGTGTATCTGGTTAGAAGCTCTAATACCCAGTACCAAAGAGTTATACCCTATGTAACAAAGTGCATAAAAATTGAGTCATTCAGATATTTTTTCTCACATTTCGAGCCATTTTAATTTTTTTTCAGTGTTGAATTTTTTTGCATAAAAAAATTGTCAAAAACTGCGAAAAACGATGAAAAATGACAAAATATGCTCAATTATGCCCTAAGAAAGGTGAAAATATGCAAAAAATTGCATTTGTGACCAAATTATGCAAAAAACAACATTGGTTCGTTTGACAAAGAATTGCTTAATTCGAAATGATATGTTGGATATGCCAATTTCCATTATGCCTGAATAATTACCACACAAAAAAAATATGCATTTGCATAATTATTGTTGGTAACTTAAAATTAGTTGATTCGTCATTTTCGTTTTTGTCTCATTTACACGAGATAGCTTGAGCGGTGTTGCCAAATCTGGCATCAAGATTTTTCACTTGTCATAAAAAAACCTAGCATAGTTCTCCAGCATAATCAATTTTCAAATCAGCATAATCTGGCATAATTTTCTTTAAAAATCAGTGCTTCAATATGTAAATTAAGGCTATTTGATGGATGTCAACTACTTACTATTTTTGAGTGAAAATCGCTTCAAATAAGAAGAATAAAGTCAGTGTTAATTGCCAAATCTGGCATCAAGAATTTTCACTTAGCTTTAAAAAAATCTAGCATAGTTTTCCAACATGCATAATCAATTTTCAAATCAGTATGATCTGGCATAATTTTCATTAAAAATCAGTGCTTTAATATGTAAATTAAGGCTATTTGATGGATGTCAACTACCTACTTACTATTTTTGAGTGAAAATCACTTCAAATAACATTGAAGTTATTGAAATCATAATGTTGAAATTTTATAATGATCTAAAAAAAAAAAAAATAACAAATAAAGGCAGAAAACTTTAAATTTTGGCATAACTTCTTGGAAATAATAAATTCAAAACCAAGACATTTTGGCATAATCTGACACTTTTAATGGGCGGGAAAAATCGAATTTTTCTTTTCTAACTGTCGAAAAAGTGCAAAATCTCCATAGATTAGCAACGACAGTACAGAATTGCCTCCGGCGGGGGACCAGCGAACAGACCTTATTTCACAGGAGCGAATACAGAAATTTATACTAAATACCTACCTAGTACCTACAAAGCTATACTACATGCTCCCCCCACCAAAACAATTTTTCGGCCACCAAAAATGTTGAAGTTTAGGCATCAAATGTAAAGAATAGTAACTAATAATAAAAAGATAAAAGTATGAGAGAACAATCGGTAAAAAAATAATAATAGGTAATTATAGTCTCCCTGAACAAACATCGATAATTATCGATATCTAGCCAGATATTGATAAATTATTGATAATTATCATGATATAATTTCATTTTTTCGTCACCAGGATCGCGTAAGTTGAATCAACTTTTATCTTGTGATAATCAACATAAATATTGATGAACTAGGACCTGACATGATAAAAAAGGGGCTAAGTGCCATAGGTCCTTAACCCTTTTTTCTTGTGACAATGTGCATTGACAAAATTTCAACATTCTGAGGAATCCTTGGTACTTGACACGAGAAAAAGGTGTTTAGCGCCATAGGCCCTTAACCCCTTTTTCTTGTGACAATGTTTTTTGAGCAATTTTTAACATTTTGAGAAACCCTTAGGACCTGACACGAGAAAAAAGGGTTTAGTGCCATAGACCCGTAACCCTTTTTTCTTGTGACGAATGTTTTTTGAGCAAATTTCAACAGTTTGAGGAACCTTTAGGACCTGACACGAGAAAAAAGGGTTTAGTGCCATAGACCCTTGACCCCTTTTTCTTGTGACAAAGTGCTTTGAGCAAATTTCAACATTTTGATGGACTAGACACAAAAACGGCATCGTTTCAATCTCTGTTACTTACGCGATCCTCGTGAGAAAAAAATGAAATAGTATCATGATAATATCGATAAGCTATGATTAGTAATGATTATGATATATCATGATTAATCGATAATTTCGAATATCATATCATCCCTGTGTTGTAGAATTACAGGCTAGCAGAGTGAGGAGCGAAGAGGGATGCGTTAGAATTCCGTGACTTGCTCTGGTAAACGTGAATTTGCTATGTAGCAGAAGAAAAAAGTTGAAAAAGAATGTCATACCTGTGATTGTTGACAACCTGATGTCATTAGTACTCGGTGTACAAACAAGTCGAGTAATTTTTTTAATTTCATACCTGGTGTTTGTTGTCAACTTGATATCCTTTGTACTTGGTGTGCACTTGACTTTGCCGACTAATATTTGAAAATTTTCTAAATTATGCAAGCAATACTAAAATTTTAGGCCTAAAAAAAAAAAAAATCAACATGATTCGTATGTGAGACGATGGTGATTCGTGCACAGTTTTGTTGTGTCTCTGTAGTTGCCAATTTTTGTGAAATTTTTTTTCGGTATTCCTTTCAAGACAAATATCGCATCTAAATTCTAAGGGTCTTATGTCATTATGCACCGCTTTGATGTGTTTCTTCATACCGTGTTTATCTACATATGTTTTATCGCATTTCGGACATGGCTGGAACAAGGAAAGAAATAATGTTGAAATTCCGACTAAAATTTTTTCTGAGGTGAGACACCCCCAAAAAACCCCTGAGCAAAATATACTTACTTATCTGAAAGATGAAGAAAAAGTACTAAGAATGAAATTGGAATACTCATTAACCTGGTGTGATTCGAATCTTTTTTTTTTAAATCACAAATTACTGGGAATATTGAGGTAGGTAAAACTTATAATCTTTTCAGAAAAAAATTTAAAAAAAAATTTAAACAAGCATAAGCTTTTTTACAATTTTTTTTCAAAACTAGGCCCTATACCTATAGAAACTATATTTTGATATTTTGGGACCTTTCGGCTACCCAAATTCCAATTTTTTAGACAGAATTTTTGAAAATATATCGTAATTGATTGAGAATTCGTAAAAAATGGAATTCACAGACTCGTGAATCACGAATTCTTCTTAAAGTAAAATCGCACAGAAATGTCTTTTGAAAAATTGATTCAAATTACGAATCATTCTTTAAAATTTAGATTCAAATCACTTTTGATTCGAATCGAGTTCAGCAATGGTTTCGCATCATAGGAGGAAATTGACTAGCTGATCTAAAATTCTCTATAAATACTTTAAAAATTCGTATAGGTAAATACGAACTAAAAAAAGAATAAACAAAAAAATGAATCAAACTAAATATTGAAGTGAAAAATTTTGGTAAAAATTTTCAATTTTAATAGCTATTAAAACTACCTGGAGAATTATTGATTTTTTGACCCTATTAAATATTTATTTTGAAATAATTCTAATCAAGTGATTGTATTGCACAAAAATAAATTAATCATTAACAAGCTGATCTACAATTCTCTAAAAATAATTTAAAATTCGTATAATTATGAACTAAAAAAAAAAAAAAGAATTAAATTAGAATATTGAACTGGAAAAATTTAGTAGGTACCTAAAGAAGTATTGATTTTTGGACCCTAATATTTATTTTGAAATAATTTTAATTAAGTAATTTTGTATTGAAAAAATATATATATTACCATATCTGAGCAGATACACCACTCTGCGAAGTAGGTGAAAATACAATATAATTATGGACGATAACTTTAGCTCCTTCTTATCTCCTGCATCATACGAGTATACGCAAAAGGATAAAATTACATAGCGTTTCATCGAGTAAAATTCACACCGAACTACCGAGAGAACGACGCGATGATGCAGGCGTTGAAAATGTAATACCAAACCTCGTGAGAATGGAAAAGTTGACTTATAATTTAGAAATATTACGTTTATCATTCTTCAAATTTCAAAGCTCACTTTACATATAGGTACTCGGGCAAAAGTTTTATCGGCAATGGTTTTTCGCTATTGAGCTAGCAAACAATTTCCAGGCGTAGAGGTAGAAAAACCTTATGGGAAACTCGATATCATGGTGAAAATTTTCTACGATCTGCTTACAAACGAGCGTTTGAAAGGTGGATTTTTCAGAGATAGAAAAGGGTCTGAAGGTGGATTTTAAAAATTATCTTTTGATTTTTTTTCATGATGTGAAAAATAAAAGTGCTTGATGAAGAATAGGTCTTGTTTTGGAATTATTGGTGATGTATTTTATTCTCAAAATTTGATGATTTTTTAAAAAGATTATTTAAATGTTACGAGTTCTTTTCTATAATTCAAAAATATTAAAATAAAATCAGTCAACAGATTGTAATTAACACAACGACCTAAAATATTTCAACGTAATTGTTAGGTTTGCTGATTCTGAGAAGGTAGTGAAACATATTAATGAATGAATTTGAAAGGAAATGAATCGATCAAATTCATCATTTGAATTGTCGAGAAAAGAATTCAGAGACCTTAAACCCCCTCCTCCTTGAATATACCCAGGAACCATCGGTACATATTTATTTAATACGGTTCAGGCAGCATTAGAATCTGCCAAGGTTGGGGGGTTCCCTGAGGAAGAAGTTGATGGGGACGACAGAATAGCGAATTATTGAGAAAATAATTCATGAACCCTCACTCCCCCTTCCCTTGAACATCCCCGAGAACCATTAGTATTGGTTTATTGTGACTCAAGGAGTATAAGGACTGACAATGGTTGGGAAATTCCACTAGAAAAAAGTCGATGAGCATAAAATAATAACAGAACTCTGTTTCCTTTTTTAGATGAGCAATAAATTAATGAATTTGAAACCGAAATGAATCGACCAAATTCATCATTTGAGTCGTCGAGAAAAGAATTCAGAGCCCCTCAAAGGCCCCCTCAACCCCCCCCCCCATGAATATACCCAAGAACTACCGGTATTTATCTAATATGGTTCAAGGGGCATGCCAGTTGATAAAAACTGATAAATTCCCTGAAGAAGAAGTTGACGAGCTTAAAATAATAATAGGACTCTGCTTTTTTTTTTTAGATGAGCTATAAATTAATGAATTTGAAACGAAATGAATCGACCAAATTCATAATTTGAGTTGTCGAGAAAAGAATTCAGAGACCCTCAGACTACCCTCCCTTGAATATATCCTTATTTAGGGGTATGTAGATTGACAAATGCTGGGAAATCGTGTATGGAGTGGTAACTTATCACCAGAATTGTAAAAGAGAATTCTGTCTCTTTTGTTGAGACATTCAACTTTGCAGCGGGGTTCTGCATTTATTTCACAGTGGTATTTACAAGCATGGGGAAATTTCCCTTTGTTAGAATTTGTTTTTACTGGGCGATCAAATTAATATTGAATATTTTTATTTCAATATTTTAATTTCCTGAGACCTTTTTTTAAGGCTCATTCCCTCGCTCAGTTGCTCAGCATGTTACAGGTGCTAGATATGCAACCGTGTATATTTTTTGGAGGAAATATGATTGTTCTGTGTTCCTCTCTGGTTTCACCCAAAATGCAGTCAAACTGCAAATTGAGCCCTCAAATAGACCAAAAGGGATGAACAGACTCGTCGAGAGCCAAAATGGGCCCGGGGAAAAATTATTTTGGGCCCTCTTTTAAGGGCATTGTTGACCAATAACTATGTGATTTTTCCAACTTTGGCTCAAAAAAATCAATTTGGGCCCCCTAGAAAAACTCTGGGCGTGGGGAAAAGTTCCCCTCTGTCCCCCTCTCTATGGGCCTGGGGATGGGGATGAAATAATGAAAGTGGGAGCCCAGGTAGTTTCAACTCCAGTGAGGCCACAATATGCATATTCACTCCTACAAATCGCAGAGTCGGCAAACCTAATAACGTTGATGTAGTTGGTGTTTCTTTAGACTTTCACAGTAAAAACTGACGAACATGACATTGATAATGTAACGGACAGTGTAAAGTTTCAAAATCCATTCTCTTCGGATCCTTTTTCACCCTGAACAATGTACTCCAAAATTTTGACAAGTTGAATTTTTTTAAAGCCTTTTCTTTTTATAATAACACTTAATTTATCTAAGTAAGTGTTATGTTGGAAAAAAAGAAACTGCCAACCTTAATGTCTCTAGGAATGGTTGCTTTCTATAGGTTTTATACTTTTCTGAAATTTCAGTTTCTGTTTTACTCGGCACGAAAGAAAACACAACAAGCAATCCAATTTTTATTTTTATAGCTGCAATATTACTCGTATCTTTTTTTTTTTGACCTTCTTACATAAAATCTTTATACGAAATGGGATTATCAGGAATAACATTCGTTTTCATTATTATTTACCTTTTAACGCCAACTTGAGATGAAAAGTTATGTTATTAAGGCGTTTGTCCTTCCTTATACGTATCTGCGATGACGATATGATTTCAAAATTTTATATCAATCTAGGTCCTAACGAATTATATTTAAACGTGTTTCTGTTTTATCTAAGGTGATGGATTTAATAACTACCTATAAAATTATCTCGAAAATTTCAAATTTAATAAAACATCTAATTTAGTATTAAAAATTCAATGACGCGAGATGTCGACTTGATAAAAGCGAGGTAAATCACAAAAGAGAGATTATTCCAATTTCAGTAGGTGGAGTATTAAGCTTATTTTTTTCACACCGAAATTTCTTTCTGGCGAAATGAAAAATGCAGAATAAAAACTTTAATGAATTCCAACCCAGGTATTTTTTCAATCGTAATAATAATAAAAGGAGGACAGAGGGGACTCATTCATTGTCGTAGCCTTCACACCATACTGTAAATTGATTTCGAAAACATCATGTTGAACAAACTCGCCTAAATTAAAAGCAAACAACGGTCGTAAATAAGCCAAGTATATTTTTTTTTCCTGATCAAAAACTCGACGCTGTGGAACTCATCATTTCAAATCGTAGCCTCTGGCGAATCGCACGCGTCTGTATGCGGATTAGTATTTTCATTAATATCGAAGTTTACATCTGCGATGTTGTTCTTTAAACAGGAACTTTGTGTAATTTTAAGGCTAAAGTCTTCGTTTGTATTTATATCGTAAATGTTCTTGTTGCTGTCATTTATTAGGCCTCAAGTTTTACCCCCGCCTGGTTGCTGCCCCCTCTGTCTATATCGCGACGCGAACAACCCTACAGTATTTTCCATTCGAATGAACATTCCATTTTAATCCGTGTCTTCAACTTGTCGACTTTAATAATGACGTGTCTTCGTTTTTCCTCGTGGAAAAATATTGGCGCCGTGTATTTATAGAAAAAATACATCTTTTATTTTACCCCTGCCCATTTTCCCCCTCTACATGAGCGCAGATTTTCAAGGCAACGAATTTCTTTTTTATTGTTGAAAAAACATACTGTTTGTTGTTGTTGTTCTTTTTTTTTTTACAACGATAACTTTCTTTCGTCTCATCAATTCGATCGTATAAAAAATTATAGCGATGAGAAAATAATGAAAACATGGTCGTGTCGTATTCGACAAAATCTTCGGTGTGCTTCGTTAAATGTACGTAATTGTTTGGGAACACATAAGTAGGGATTTCAATTAATGCCAACCGTATCAATTTTATTACAACGTTTAGGCATAAATTGAAAAATTACTCTTGAAAGAAATTTCGTCGAATTTAGCACGTCTGGTCTTAACGAAGGTCTTATTTCGAGATCGTGTCCATTAGGCATACTATAGGCATCGTGTTCATGGCATATTCTCATTAAGTAAGTTGAAAATTCTGCCCTGGTACGAGACAGTAAATGGCAGATGAGTTGATTAGTCGACACGTGTGTTTATCTTTGCTGATAAATTGGGTCTCTAAACGCATGAAAATAAGTGTAATATGATTTTTCAACATATATCTTTTATACGGTTTGATGCTGGTAGCGTTTCATTTATTTTTTTGGTATATAAAGTCGAAAGTCGTGTTTCGGAAAAATTTAATTTATTTTCGAAAAAAGTAAAGAGTTTTAAAAGTATTGTCTAGGGTGGTATGAAATTTTCTCTCTTTGCTCTATTCCTATGTATATGTCTTCATTTAACGTTCGCCATTTTCAATAAAAACCACTCGTCTAGAAATTAAAAAGGGTTGGGCAGTTTTCTTGAAATTATGAATGATATTTTTTTTTAACGTGTGAAAATTTCTAATTTAGAAATTAAATTGAAAAGGAGCTGAAACATTAAGAAGACGAAAATTTTCACCGAATTGTTTCCACATCGTGTAATTCAAATGGATAAAAAAGAAAAAAAAAAACATTCAACAAAAACTGTATTACAAAAGTAAAAACAAATTTGGCGACGCAGAAATAGGTAATAAAAAAAGTAGAAAAAAAGCGAATATATTCTCGTTTCCTTATAGTCCCATAGCAACTACTCTGCATGGTGCTCCAGTGCCTCCTTTGATCTTCATAGGCAAAGCGATAACATTGAATCCTTTGGGAGGTAAACTGACGCCCTTGAAATTCAAATTTTCTAATCCATAGATACTATTTTGAGATAACATCTTGTGCGTGGGGAACTTGTCGGATCTTCCTGTATCTGTCGAAGGAGTATCCAATCCGACACCAAAGATCCCTCCGTGACTAACCATCCATCCGGCAGCCTTTTCGGAAATGCCTGGAAAGCTATAGGGTGCTGTCATGTTACCAAAGTATAGGGTTCTATTTCCATAACGTTCGGACCAGCCAAAGTTTACGAGTATAATGGAACCGTGGGTGATGTGCCCATTGGTGTGTTCCCATTCGGCCAAGTGTTCGGCTAATAGTTCGAAATTTGGGTTACCTTTGACTTTATCACTGACGTCGATGTAAACACCTGATAAATTATACGTTGAAATTAGTACACCGAAGAAGGAGTGGTGAAATCCACAACAAGTAATCACATTGTAAGGGCAATGTTTTTTTTTTATTCATTCCCTTTTTGATGAATACCAATATGTGACAGCGCATGGAGAAAGGGACCTAAAGGTAAAAAGTGAAAATTGTTCAGGAGAGCAGTTTAAAGTTTACCATTTATTTTTAAAGTTTTTTCTTTGTAATTCTGTATCCACGTAACAAACAAAATTTAATTTTTTTCAAATTTTTTTTTAATTTTTGGAATTTTTTTAAAAATTGGGGTAAAATTTATCGAGAAATTGAATGAAACTGGTCCGAGGTTCCTGAAGTCATTTTTGACGAAGATACAGCTGCTTGAAGTGGGTAAGGTAAAAAAAAATTTCAAGTTTTCCTCGCAAAATTAAAATTTTATTCTTTCACAAAATACTCAGTGTTTTTTTTATATTTTATGCTGTATTCGTAATTTTTCATGTTTTATTTAGGTATTTATTTGTATTTTTTGACAATAATAAGTGCTACATTCAGGTACTTGAAGAAAATCAAAATTATTTTTTAAAAGAAATTTTAGAAGAAAAATTGGAATTTACTTGAAATTAAAAGACGAAATGTCGATGAAAATTATTGGAAAAATTTTAATGTTTTTTAGTGAAAAATTCTTTTCTCAAAAAAAGAAACTACCTAACAGATTTTTTTCTTATTTCACCAAGAATAATTTAGAAAATTTTTTACTACAAAAACATCCCGAGCAGCACACTCGACAAATTATCGAAATAAAAAATCGACAGAATATCGAATTCGATAAAGTGTCGCGTTAGTTCCGCATAAATCGTGAAATTATCTTTCGATATATAGATAGATTATCGACGAATTATAGTTAATAAAAATTTCGAGATTATAGTAAGATATTTTATCGATAATCTATCTATAATATCGAAAGATAATTTCACGATTTAGGCGGAACTTTCGCGACACTTTATCGAATTCGATATTCTCTCGATTTTTTATCGATTTTTTATTCCGATTTTTTGTCTTTTACTAGCTTTTTTCTATAATTAAAAATCATTAATTAGCATAATTAATACATTAAACTATGCCTAAACACATTATTCATGTTACGGTAAGAGGATCATTTCAGAAAAAGTCAAAAAAAAAAATTATAAAAAATCTGCCACAAGTGGGGCTTGAACCATCTACCTCCTGCATGGTAATCCTCTTCCTTAACCACTATGCCATACCTTATCGTTGAGGAATTAGCAATAAAACGCTTATAATAGGCAGTTTAGTACTTCCAGACGTGTTAGACTTAGAAAAATTTTCACCAATTTGGAAATAATTTCAAATATCGTAACAAAATCGTTGAAAAATCGTTCGACAAATTTCAGATTATTTGTCGATAATGTAATTTCAAATATCGCCACAAAATCGTTGAAAAATCGAATTCGAGGAATTTCATATTACGTGTCGATAATATAGTTTCAAATATCGTTATAAAATCGTTGAAAAATCGAATTCGAGAAATTTCAGATTACGTGTCGATAATAAAGTTTTAAATATCTTCACGCAATCGTTAGAAAATCGAATTCGAGAAATTGCATATTGTGTCGATAATATAGTTTCAAATATCTTTACAAAATCGGTAAAAAATCGGATTCGAGAAATTTCATATAATCTGTCGATAATATAGTTTTAAATATCTTTACAAAATCGTTAAAAAATCGAATTCGATAAATTTAATATTCTTTGTCGATAATGTAGTTTCAAATATCTGCACAAAATCGGTGGAAAATCGGAATCGATAAATTTAATATTCTTTGTCGATAGTATCGTTGACGAATATCGTCATAAAATCTTAATATTATCGAATTCGATAGTTTTTAGATTTTTTGCCTATGAAGTTGTACCGATAAATCTTTATAATATCGTGAAAACATCTATAGATTTTCAAACGCTTTTTTATCGATACGTTACATCTTCCGATATTATCGATCGAGTGTGCCGCTCGGGATTGAGTTTTCTTCTTTAAAAAATTGTGGGATATTTTTATTGAAGTAAGATTTTTTTTCTTTAAAAAAAGTTTTATTTAAGATTTTTTTGGAGATAATTAATGCACACGTAATTATTCGGAAGAGAGTATATTCACGATCACGTACAGGTTATTACTGAGCCTAAAAACGTAACGGTTTTTCTAGCTCGTACTATATCAATTACACAAAGCATCTCAAATCATATTGTACGTACGTATTCGTACTAGAACTCTCTGTACACGATGCGATATCAAATATATGATTGGGCGGGGTGTGCGGTCGAAACTGGTGCTTCCTTATCTTCTTTCTCTCTCTCACACACGCTACATACGTATGCCAGTCCGCCACATCACCCCCCCTTCCAGTAATAACGACATAAAAAAATATTCTAAACCTAAAAAAATACGTAAAATTACAGTAAAATATTAAAATTTGCAACAAAAAAATACACATTAAAAAAAAAAAAAAATCAAAAATGATAAAAATACAAAATTGAAAAAAGTAAAATATAAAATGATAAAATTTTGGTAACTATTTCGTATATTTGCCAGTGAATTGAACTCTTCGCCTGACATTACGTCTGACCCTTGGTGCTGAATCGACTAAGATAGGAGGCGTCTGAAGTGACGTTTTCGGTACGATGTTTTTGTCGAGAGTATAGGCAGGCTTGCAGCGATCGAGGGATATTTTTACAGCCTTTCCTTCGCGCTCGATCGTCACGGTTTTCTCGTCTCTGGACTTAACCTCGTACGGGCCTACGTACGGTTGAACCAACGAAGTCTTAGGCGTATCTACACGCACGAATACATGGCCACAAGTTTTCAGCCTTGCTGGTACGAATACAGGAGACTCTCCATGACGTTTGGACTGGTCTGCGAATTTTCTCATCGCCTCGCTCATTCGCTTTACGAACTCGTAACGATGTAATTTTTGTCGCTAGCTGGCGGCAATGGTCCGTCGATATCCATGTGGACGTGTGCGAAACGATCTGATTTTGGAAAATCACCCAGCTCCGTGCGAGTGTGCCTCGAAACTTTTGAACGCTGACAGCCTATGCACGCTTGTGCCCACTGTCGTACAGCTTTATTCAAAAAATTGAGAAATATTTGTCGGCACAAAATTAGTTTTCTCTAAAAATGAAATAATAAAAAAAATGAAATGAAATAAAATAAAATAATATCAAATAGTAATTAAATTTATAATAAATAAAAAAAATTTCAAGTTTCAGAATGTCTGACAAAAATCCTAAAAGTCATAAAATTTTAAAAAATTTATCCAATTTTCAGAATTTCTGAAGAAATGTCCAAAAAGTCATAAAATTTCTTTAAAAAATTTCTTTAAATTTTTTTTAAGAAGTCATTATATTTATAAAAAAATTCCAAGTTTCAGAATGTCTGACAAAATGTCTGAAAAATCGAATTTATTAAAAATTTTCTAAGTTTTTTTCTAACCTAACCTAACCTTTTTTTTTTTTAAAGGACCCCAATCCCAAACTCAGGGCAGGGCTAATTTATTTACACGTTTCAAGGACAATCTTATTAAGAGAATACAACTTAGCCCCCAAACCTCTGGTGCCTAGTGGCTTATTCAGAGGAGTGGGGCAACTAAACACGTAAATAAATTAAATTATATTTAGGAACTAATTATATACACAGGTGGAGAGTTACAGTGATAATTTTGTGGGATATATGGCAGTGGCAAAGCTAGAGTCGACAGGCCGGTAGTCCATTCCGTCTTCTCTCATTCTGCCACAGCTCCTGGACTACAGATCTTAGGAAGCGCTGGTGCTCCTCGTTGTAGATATCCATTGGATCCGCTGGTCGATGACAGTCAAATCTGGGGCAATCATATAGAACATGTTCGGCATCCCCTGGAACCAAGCAGTCTGGACAAAACTGCTGGACTTGGGGGATTCGATGTTGACGGAAACATCCGTGTCCGCTAATTGCCTGACTTAGCCAAAAGTCTAGTGGTATCTGGAAACTCATTCTATCAAAGATGTCTGGCATAACCTCGTGGGTCCAGCGTCCATATTTTGCATTGTCCCAGCGTCGTTGCCAAGCTTCTATAGGGTGGCACGGCTGAATGTCTTCTCGATTGGCTCTTCTGCGTCATCCTGCAGTATCTCGATAGGGGGTAGGTGGCCAATCTGGTCAGGCAACCTTTGATTGTGCCTCAGATGCCACATCACCCCAGCTTCAGTGAGGAGTAGATCGAAGGGAATATATCCAGCAATCACAAGAGCAGCATCGTGACTAGTTGTTCGATAAAGTCGAGCCGTATTAATGTCGGATTTTGGGGTCGTTTTTTGGGGTAGGATTTTGGTCTCCGTAAAAGCATATACTATGCTAAAAAAGAAACAAGATATTTCTTCTGTTACCTTCGTAAAAAATTTCGAGATTTTTTTGGCAAAATTTCGAGATTTTATTTTAAGATGATTTTAAAAATTTTCACTTCCAAAAAGTCAAAAAATTTAGAGACCCCCCCCCCCCCCCCCCCCTCCAAAATGAATAATTTTATTCTAAGACGCTTTTTTCGAAAACCTAAGAAATTGTTTATTTTGAAAAATTAAAAAAATTACTTACTCTAAAAAATTGAGAGATTTGTTTTCAATGCGCTTGAGATCTTCTTTCCGCTGTTTTTCTTTCTTTTTTTTCAAGAAAAATCAAGACTTACATATAATAAGGTAGTTGCACCAGTCGTTGGCCACGACTCAGTGGTGGGTCACTTGAGAAGAAAAATGTTTATAATTAAGCGTATTTTTAAAATAGCTTCAGAAATTTTTTTTAGAGCAAACCTGGAACATTTCTGCATAGAACCACATAAAAGTTTTTAATCAATTCTGTTCAAGTAATTAATAATGATCGTCTGAAATTTTTTTGTTAGAACAATTTTCAAAATGATGCCAATTCTAAAGATTTTTGTTAAGCCGAAGTGTTATCGAAATATGAATTTTACACTATTAAGATTAATAAAACTTGAAATATAACCATTTGGACCTGAATCAGAAGAGTTTGGAGATTCCATTTCTTCATTAAAATAAAAAATATTGCCAAAATTCTGTCAAATATGGCGGTGACTATCTACTGGAAGGTAAAAATGGTGTTTAGCCAGTAGTTGATCATTTTGATCAAGTACTAGACTTACGAAATTTTTGTAAAGTTCTAGTGGTTGATCATGCAAAAAATTGGTAAATATTTACGAAAAATGATAGTTTCTCTTTCTCATGGCTAATGAGTGACAATTTTACCAAATACTTATTGATTTTTTTAAAAATTAAATGGTTGAGAGCCGTTGTCATAATCTGATTGACCAACTACTGGGTGATAAACTACTAGCGCGTGATCAACTACTGGGTGGTCAACTACTAGATTATCTTGACCAACCACTGGACTTTTCTATTTTTTCACTTAAAATGGTCGTAATTTTCAAAGAAATGAAGTAAAATTTAAAAATTATAGCGCAGTTTGTTGTAGAATACACAAGGAATCGTTTGGTATATTCACCATTTCGCCAACGTTATTAGTTTTTAAACCAGAATGTTTTTTATAAGACACTTCCACTATAAGGGTCCACCACTGGTGCAACTACCTTACCTAATTGAGAATATTTTTTACTATCTGAATGTGAAAAATCTAAAATTTCTGTTGTAATTTTATTAACTGATTTTTTTTTTAATGACTGACAAATTCAGCATGCTCGTCTTTAACAAAAAATTTGTTATCTAGAAAAAATCTGACAATTATTCTTATTTGACCCTCTCAAATTTCCTTTTGGTGGGTTTGATTTTTGGTCACTTTTTAAACAATTTTTAGTCATTAAAGTCCATAAAAAAATCAAAATAGTTGATTTCACGCCTGAAAATTTTGATGGCCAATTTGGGAATCGAATCAATTGAAAATTTCATTGGAAAATGGGCCGAGGGTGATGAACAATTTTCTCGAAAAAAAAAAAATTACCCAATAAAAAGGTCGAAAAAAATTTAGATGGAAAACTCGAAAATTGACTTGATAAAAAATTGACTCGAAAAAAATCCCAAAAAAGAAAAATTGAAAAAAATATGGTAGGTAGAGATTTAAAAACATTTCAATGAGAAATTTTTATGAAAATTTTTAAAAAATTTAAATGAAAATTTAAAAATCAATTTACGTAATAAACAATGTTCACCTAAAAAATTCTAAAAGGTGAATTTAAAAAAAATTATGAAGATTTAGTTGCGTTTTCAGGGTGTCTACGGGTCATGAAAATCATGAAAAGTCATGAAATTTGAAAATGGGTCATGAAAGTCATGAAAAAGTCATGAATTTTTCAAAAAAATCACTAGGTCATGAAAAGTCATGAATTTTGCTGCTGAAAGTCATGAATTTTTTATTTATTAGGCAAAATTTGCAACTTTTTTCTTTCATAATTGAATTTCTTTAAAAAAATTTCGCTCTCGCTACGCTCGAGCAGTATTCCGTTTTCTATTTGATAATAGAGTTGGAAACTTTCAGTAGTTCAATTTTACATTTTCAGTGACTTTTACACTCCCCTTCCCCCAAAAAGCATCACTTCTCTTTATTTTTATATTTTGTACCAAATACCTTCGAACATTTTTTTCGTATCGTTTTTTTTTTTTTTTTTTTTTTTTGGATAGCAGAAGTATTCATATGCATTCATTACACTTTTTTTTTGAAATTGTAGATTTTTTTGGTTGCAAAAAAAGGGGTCTGGGAGGGCATAGGTATAACTTAGGTGGTTCACGGAGCATTCGACCACTCCCTCAATATTTTTAAAGAGGGGAGGGGGGCTACTTTTAAATCGACTTTTTTTTATTACATAGAGTACAAATGTATTGACAGTATAGTTGAATACGCCAAGACCGGACCATCCTCGGCTCCACTGACTCCAAAAAAAATAGGAAATTAAAAATTTCAAAAATTCCAGTTGAATATTTTTGAAATTGTGATTTCCTAGATTTCGTAGTAAAAAATGCATAGAGTTTTTGAGACTTCAAAATAATTCTGTTTCATTATACTTTGGTCAACAAAATAACAAAAACATATGAATGTATTATTGGAAAATCAAAAAACTCTACCCTTTTTCTGTCCTACCCATTTCACATGAATGCCCCATTATCTCAATAACTAATGGAGGTATCGAGCTCATCTTTTTTTGGGGTTGTAGAAGAAGTTCTCCCCCATACTTTAACGAGAGGATTTTGCAAAATTTTAATTTGTCGACGATTTCTTTCGAGTTGACTCGAATACTTCGATGAGAAACTATGAGAGGGTTTCATAAAATCGGGTAGAAAGTAGGAATTTTGCAAAATCCTCTCGTTAAATTACAGACCAAACTGTACTGAATACAAAACATTCTGAGGAAGAACCTCGTGGGTTGCATAGTTTTTCTGGAAACGGGGCATTAAAAAAAGTCGCATTGTTTTCCAATTTTGACGCTTAAAATTTTTCATTTTCCAAAAAATCTATCAATATTTTTTGCAAAACGACATCATCAAAATGCAATATGAATATAACTTTTCTTTTTTGAAAACTCCATGCATTTTATTTTTCAAAAATCAAAAATTAATTTTTTTTGTAAAAAAATGCTAAATGATTTTTGTTTCCAATTTTTCCTCGATACTTCAGATAAAAAAAAATCAAAAATGCATCATATAAAAAAGTCTTTAAAAATTCCGCTTGTCAACGCTATGCATTAAAAAAATATATTTTAAAGTAGCCGCCCCCCCCCCCCCCTTAAAACAACTTTTATCGCAAAATACAGGAAAAAATAAAGGAATTTTTGCCCCATTTCCAATTTACACTTATATGCTGGAAGGGGGCCCCCAGAAAACGTTGAAATATTGTTCATGAAAAAGTCATGAATTTTCAAAAAAAAATTAATGTAGACACCATGGTTTTGATAAAAAAAATATTGGCAAAATTTTGAATAAAAAAATTGGAATTTTATTTTTGAAAATGAGTTTCAAAAAGAAAAACTTTTAATCGACTAACAGGAAAAATTTGACGAAGCATGGAAATAAATAATTTTTGATTAATAATGAATAATTTCTTTTAGAAAATTTCCATAAGAATTTTTTTTCAAAAATAATAATGAAAATACCAAGAAAAAAAAATAGAAAAAAATAAAAAAATAAATTAAACATACTGGGAAAATTTCGATAAAAATTAGTGAAAAATTGGATTAAAAATCAATTGTGACAAACACAACCACGAGTTTTCAAAGAAGAATATGAAATGAATCCTCGTTCCCGTTTTCGTGATTACTTATTGTGGATTTAGCCAATACCCATTAGAAACCGATCGAATTATCGTTAAAATTCGTTTTTTTTTTTTTTAGTTTCTTACCTGGTGCGATGAATCGTTCGATAGGTATCTGGTCAACGGTCCATCCTTTTTTATTGAAATGATACGGAGCGTCCAAATGAGTACCGGCATGCTCGGGCCCAGCGAACTGAAAAGCGGCGTAAAAATTTGGCTCTTTATCGATCATGATTTTATCAGTTATGTTGAAGACAGCAGTCGGGTCCCATGTTACAGTATCGGTGCTTAAAGCATGCGATAAATCGACAGCGTTCGATATACCGGTACCTGTACTTTTTACGCCCGTCAAATACACGCATATCAATGGTACAATTAACGCGAACATTTTTACACACGTCAAGCCCGTAAATTCACCAACGATCGTAGTGAAACGAAAATTCACGCAATATTCATCTCGGACTGATAACGCCCACGAACAAACTATTCTGGTGGAAGAAAATTAATCCGTATTTATTTGTTGCATTAACGAGCTAATTTATAAACACCTTATAATTGGCTGTACGTGATTCTCTTGGTAAACAGCGGTATGCGTTTGCGAGGAGGTGCAGTGTTGTAGCTTTTATCAATTATCGAGTGAATTTTTGTTTGAAGCTAAAGTTCAACCTATAATGGTAATCGTAACTGTGTAATTTTGATAGCGTTCTAATTATATCGAATGTAAAGCGATTGTGTGCTCTAGTATCTAATTTTCACGTATGGAGCTATTAAGTTGAAATTTTTACCCTATAAATGTGTTTATGTACATGCTTGATTACAGCAGAGATGAAGTAAGACGAATTAATGGTCTTATTGTAGTGTATGGTCCTTTAAATGAATTTTTGCGCTGCGATAATCCTAATTTTTTTCTGTGAATAAATCGTGAATGAGATTTTTTCAATATCTTACAAAAATTTGAGTTTTTTAAATATAAAATGAAAGAATTTTTCAACATATTTTTTACCTAGTGTTTTCCCAGGAAAAATTTTTAATTTGAAAATTTCAATTTTTTATTAAGAAATTTTGATTACCTAGTTAGGTACCTAAGAAGAATTTTTTGATTTTTTTTTTCAATTTTTGAAAGGATTTTTTATTTCTTTAAAAAGCTATAAAAACAATCGAAGTGTTTACATTTCCTCAAATTCAGTACCTATCTTGGAAAACAATTTCTTGACTAAAAAGTAGTCCAAAAAGTATCTTTTCGAAAAAATTTTCCTGAAAATTTCTCCTAGGTAACAATTTTTTTCTCTCGGATATTCGCTTGAAATTTTTCCAGAATTTTTCTAATTGCCAATAGGGTCTAAACTACTCGTTAATGAAAATAATTCAACAGATTGACTAAAAAAATCGAGAAATTTATTGAGTGGCAGTCAGGGAAGAACCGAAGTCGGAATATTGGAGGGGCAAAAATCTTGAAAATTTACAACTTTTGTCGATTTTCCCGCTTTCGACCCATCCACAATTCAAAATTTCTCAACTTTTTCCAACTCGAACTAAAAATTCCCAACTAAAACCAAAAATGTTCAAATATTAGAGGAGCAAGCTGCCCCCTCGACCCCTTTCGGAGCATCCCTGGTGGCAGTATACTGCGAGCACAAAATTTGTTAGCAAAAGAAAAAGCTCAAATGAAAAAACATACCTACCTATAAATTACATAACATTTTTATGTGTAGCCCTGAAGGTTGAAAATAATTCATGTGGAAAGAAAGTGAGTAAATATTTTCCTGTCCGAACTCTTCTAAAATTTTTGTCGAAAAGTCGAACTTCAAGGAATAAAAATTGAAAACTTACAAAAAGTTGTTATTAAATATACCTATTTTTATGGCATAAAGGTGTGAGTACGTGTGGTAAAAGTAAAATTGGTGTCGTTCTAAAATAAAATTAAAAATTTGAAAATGTAGGAAAATTAGAACGTAAAAGAATCAGGAAAAATTGAGAATGAATTGAAAAAAAAAAGGAATGAAGTTGAAATGAATTGAAAATAAAAAAAAATTGAATTTTGAAAAATATCGAAAACCAAAAAAAAAGGAGGAAACATTGAAAATTGCGGAAAAATTGAAAATTGAATTAAAATGAAAAATAATTGTGAAATAAATGAGAAAACGAATGAGAAACTTGGGAATAAATTGAAAATCAATCAAACCCCAAAATGGTCGAAAATTGAAAAAAAGAAATACCTATCAAGGTAAAATTAAAGATGAGAAAAGATTGAGAACATGAAAAAAATAGAAAACCAATTTGAAATAACATATAGGTGGGTGGGTACCTATTACTTTCAAATGATGTTAATTCTGAGAAATAATGAAGAAAAAATATTTTGATGGAAAAACGTTTTCGATTAGTAAAATGGACCTTTATTAAAAGTATTAAATTAAAAGGGTGCCAAATAATGGAAAGTTTTAAATAATAACTTATCCAATCTATTGAACATTATTGGAGGTGTATTAATGTATTATCTATATTCATGTTTTCTTCTGCTGATGGTGACAGTCCATCTAGACTAATCCTTGGACTTTTAGAAAGATCAAGTTGGTGCAAAAAATTTTTTTATTATAATATGTGACCGGGCATAGGGAAAGGGTATTAGTGTCCAAACTGATTTTTACGCAAAAACAACTTGGTTTTCTTTGATTTAAATGGTTTTCGAATCAAAGTAATAAAATTATATTGATTTGTTCATTACTTTATTTCATTAAACGTAACTTCAATTATAATTCACATTGGAAATCGATTTAATTATAATTAAAATTGATTTCTTGCAATGTCTGCGATTTGGAATTCTCGAATGGACACTAATACCCTTTCCCTATGCCCGGTCACATATGATGGATATATTTAAAGAACGTCGATTTTGATCCATCGAAATCAATCCTTAAACTTTTGGAGAGATGGATTCATTAGGTTTGCAACAAAAAATTGAAAACTTTTATAATGGTAACTTACTCAATATTGGATATTGTAGGAAGTGTTATCGTAACCAAGAGTACATAATATGATAATTTATTATTAGTATTTAAAATCCATCGAGACCGATCTTCGGACTTCGAGAGAGATTAATTAAGTTGATGAAAAAAAAAGAATTGAAATTTTGAATATTAACTTACTTAATATTGGACACTGTTGGATGTTTATAATGAGATTGTGAATAAGTAGAAGTGCATGATAAAATAACCTTGGAGTTGCGTGCTCGGTGAGTGGTGAAAACCTACCTAATCGCTCAAAATTGTTTAGTCCGCCCTAAGAAGATATAGATTGACCGGTTACGAGTAGAAAGGATTATCCAATTACCTCCCCTGTTATAAAAATGGCCAAACCAGTGGTAAATTCCACATTTATAAGCTTTCCGACACGCATAAAAAAGTTGAGGTAAAATGCGGAGGGAATGACGTGCGTTTTTTTTGATAAGCTTTAGCGTTATGGTTAATGGACGAAGTTTTTTGTAGTCATGAAAATTGAGACTTCCTTCACTCGGCCTAAAAAAATTGAGAAAAAATCTCGAAAAAATTGATAGTTTTTTTCACTTCAAAAATAGAAATAAATATAATTATGTAACAATTTTTTATTCCAAAAAAATTGAAAGCTTTTCATAAAACAAAACTTTTTTCCCCTCTAGATTGAATTTTTTTGAAAATCTATAAAAAATTTGAAGACCTTTTTTTTCCAAGAAAGTGTAAGATTTTTTCACTCATTTCTTTAATTTAAAAAAAATATTTCAGAAAAATTTAGGATGAGCATTATTTTACTGCTACTCTGAGAAAATTCAAAATGTTTTTACTTAGAGAAAATTAAAATATTTCTCAAAATACCTACGTACCTGAAAATTTTTTTTAAAAAAATGCAACGAGTAAAATTGAAAAATTTTTCTAGTTCAAAAAAGTTAGAAAATTTTTCATACTTCAATAATTAGCATTTTTTAAATTCAGAATCCAAAAAATCGAAGATAAAAATTATAATTCAAGTCGAGTTAATGCTGTCGGTTCAATTCATCAAGACCAATCCTGGGACTTTTCGAGATTAAGTTGGGGACAAAAATTGAAAATTTTGAATAGTAGCTTACCTAATATTGGGCCTTATTGCAACTTCCGATGAGCTGTGAATTTTGGCCATGTTGCTCAATACCACTAATTTTGATAAATTTTTCGATTTTGTAAAATAAAAAGAAACTTACTACATATTTTGATGATAAATGTTAAATAACTCTCGGAAATAAATAACTTCTGAGCTGAAAAATCAAAGGTTTGAAGGTGAAAAAAAAATAGGAAAATATCGATAATCTTGTGCGAAGGACGGGTGTGACTATTGTCAGGTATACTCACATTAAAAATTGAATTATTCGGTATGTTCAGTTCAAGCTGCTAAAATGTTTGCTAGTGTTTTCAAAACAATCCACAATAATTCAGGGGTATCATCCAATCCGAACTTGGTATACGTAAAATTATACCAAGGAATTTAATCAACTTTTAAGCCATTTTTACTGCAGCGATGAAATGCCTCCCGGGGTATCCGGCAGAGTTTGTGTCCAAAGAACGAATTAGTAGCGTAAAAGAAAAGCGAAAAGTCAACGGTAATTTGATTTGTAAGGTTGAGTTTGCTCCTCGGGTGACCAATACTGCGTGTAATTTATTCAAAGTGTACGATAAATATAAAGATGGCGACAACCTGTGGCTTTTTTCGCTTCGTCGTGAATAATCACCTCGAACATGACCGCGGTAAAATGGTCGAGAATTTTAGGTAGATTTATATCTTTGATTAAAACCGTTTATTTATTTATTTTTTTGAAACCTTCAGCGTACTTGAGTATTTTAATTAATGTCGCCCTTGCGGAAAACTACAAGTTGTCACAAGTAGAATTTATGATAAGTTGTAAATTCGAAGGTGTTATGACAACTTGTAACAACTTATTTTAGGTCTGAGTTGTCTCAAGTATTCCTAATACAAGTGTAGTGCTCGGTTTCCAATCGCGTCTATATACGTAGTACTTTGCTACTCGCATATAAACAGCCGAGGGAAACACTATATAACCTCGGGCCAGACCCTTATGTAATAGAAGACCATACGACTTGTAATAAACACAACCTTTTTGATATCTCGTAACTACGTGTTTTTGTCGGTCTACAGTCTTCCTCTAGTGCAGCTCGGTGGCTACGCCTTGCTCCTAGAGTGTATAGGTAGGCATACAGTCGCACCCGTCGACATCACCCTCTTCTCACCTACCCGTCCTTAGTAGAGACAACAACCTACATTGGTAACCTCCGACGTTTAAAACTACCCTTCTGACCCTTTTAAGTATAACCGCGTAGTGTCCGCACCGTTCGAAACCAGTTCGCTGTCCGCGAGTATCGATACCTCTCTTCCGCGCTATACCTTTGAAAATACACCGCGTATGCCATTTGACCAGTACCTGTTTGTCAAAATGGGTAAGGATAATGACAACAATAATGACAATGCTGCGTTACGACTCTCGTTAAACAAGCTCGCCGTAAAAGCACCTCCGTTTAATAAGGATGATGTTCGCCTATGGTTCCAAATAAAGCCAGTTTAATTCATCGAAGAAATGCTATCCTTACGTCGTAGAATAAGCCATAGACTAGTTCACTCACCACAAATAATCAAAATTTCACTTTAAAATGAAGCATTAAATAAGCTACAAGTATTACGCTAAATCACAGGCAGTTTCAATGAATCATCCGATACGGACATAATCAGCAATTACTTATCTAATACTCTTACAAAGTACAATTAGAGATTTTTGGTATTCGGGTAGCAGCAGCGCAAAGACTACTCTTTCTGGCAAGTTAGAGCTCTTTCCTCTTTTTCTTAAAAACTACCAGAAACCTAACTATCGCAAAGTACTCGTGACTCTCAACTTAAAAGTCAGTCGCAAAGTCTCTCATAAGCCTCGACACATTGCAGCAAGTATCCGAATTGTAAGACTCGACATACTGAGCAGTAGTAGTGAGCTGACAATGACAATATGAGCCGAGACGCAGCACAACTTCAGATGCGCACTCAAATGCATCACACTCAGCACAACGCAGCGCATCACTCTCAATGCAGCACATCGCTCTCAACGCAACGCATCGCACTCAAGCAAAGCACAGCACTCAACACTGCGCACGCAATTTTACGCTGTTCGACTTGACTCAATATAGTTACTCAAAGGCATAATCCTCACTATGACCCAAATACTCGAAAATTTTGACTAGTGAGTAACGCGCCAATCAATGGAAATTTCAAATGTTTCATCATCATCGTCAACTCAATTCAAATTCAACAAATTTTTCATAAAACTTCTTACATCAATTTTGTTCAAATTTTGTCAATTTTTATCATGTACACGTATACATCCTTGTTTCAATTTTTTTTTTCGAAAATCTTCATAATTTTATTCGTTTTGTTACTTTTTCATCTTTTCTTTTTCATTTTTTTTTGATCATTTCTTTGTTTTGTTTCTCATGTTATTTTAATATTATAGTTACTCTCCGGTGTATTTAGCTCGGTGGTGTCGCCTTGCTCCCGGGGGTAACTCATATTTTTATACTTTACTCTTATTTTTACCTATTTTTACCCTCCAGTGCCTGTAGCTCGGTGGTATCGCCTTGCTCCTGGAGGTAGCTGATATTTTGATTTTCTTCAATTTTTTATGTACATAATTATTATTAATTTTTTTTACTGTTTCGAAATTTTGCAATTTCTGGCAAGGGGGTGTGTAGTGTTCGGTTTCCAATCGCGTCTATATACGTAGTACTTTGCTACTCGCATATAAACAGCCGAGGGAAACACTATATAACCTCGGGCCAGACCCTTATGTAATAGAAGACCATACGACTTGTAATAAACACAACCTTTTTGATATCTCGTAACTACGTGTTTTTGTCGGTCTACAGTCTTCCTCTAGTGCAGCTCGGTGGCTACGCCTTGCTCCTAGAGTGTATAGGTAGGCATACAGTCGCACCCGTCGACTTCACCACTTCTCTCCTTACCTACCCTCAGGACACCAAAATCCTACACAAGTAATCAGGACAATTACCAAAAACAAATCTTCGATTACTGTTGATACCTTCAAGTTGTGATAGTGTCAACTAACTTGTAACAACTAACTGAGGTATACGTATAACTATTCACTACATATACATGATATACATAACATGTTCACAACAATACATAATGGTATAACTATATTCACAACTTATTACAGCAAGTATTCACAAAATGTGAGGTACAAAATGAGTATTTATAACATGCTTATTCACAACACACTATATCTGCGAGTATCAAAATGACCCTCAAAATTTCTGAATGGATAAAAATCTCACAACTCCATGCAAAATTGTGAAAATTGGCTTGTGGGGTTTTTTCGCAGTGCTGAATCCATTTTTCATTTTATTTTGACTCTAGACCCAAAAGTGGCTTCAGGGGGAGGAGCAAAACTCAAAATTACCAATAATGGCATGTGGGGTGTGTAAATCTAGGTTTTCCTAGGTGCTGAATCCGTTTTTGATATCGATTTTGACAAATTCTCAATAGGGGCTTCGAGGGGGGAGGGGCAAAACTCAAAATTAACAAAAATGACATGTGGGGTATACAAATTAAGGTTTTCTTACTTCCTGAATTCGTTTTTGATATCGTTTTCGAAAAATTCTCAACTGGGTCTTCAAGGGGAGGGGCAAAACTCAAAATTCATCGTAATTTTGAAGCATTTCTGGTACATTTTCGATGGAAAATTACTGATAAGTTTTCTATTTCTATTTCGAATTGAAATTTCATATTATTATATTTTTTAATCAAATTATTTGTACAGTCATGCTGGAAGCCTAAGACCATGATGATTGATGGGGCAGCGAAAAAACAACTGTTTATGAATTATCAAAATAAATTTGGCGTTATCCATCATGAGAAGGGTACAATTTTCTTTAAAAAATGAGGTGGAAAACAATTCTAAAAAATGTTTAAAATTTCAACTTTTTAAAAGAATACTTTGGAGACCTGTATGTTTCATGAATCATGATTTACATAATCCAAGAGTGATGGACAGTTATAAAAAAAATCATTTTACAAAACGAGTTACTGAATTTTTTCAAGTTGTATGAAAATACAATATAGTGAGATAATAATGGTCTGAAACTTTTGTCAATAAGTCCAAGTATTCAGTTGAATACTTGTCCATTGAAAATTTTCCAACTACAAAGTATTCAAAGTTGTAGAATACTTATCTACTGACAACAACTTCTGAAGAACAAGTTGTTTTCACATTGAAGAGTTGCTACAAGTAAATGAATACTAATCCATTTACAACTATTCTTGAAAAATAAGTTGTTTTGTAAAATACAACTTGTTAACAACTATGGATTACTTGTTGATGACTATTTACAACTTTTACTTTTCCGCAAGGGCCTCACTGAAAAAAAAAATGGATTGTAATGATTCTGGGTAAAACACAGTAATTTTAGGACACGTCGCCAATTTTGGAATCATTCCGGTGAAAAACAGAAAAGATTCAGTTCTATTCCAGAATGATTACGGAGTCTCCGTAATCATTCTGGAATAGGACTGAATCTTTTCTGTTTTTCCGTAATCATTTTGGAATAAAACTGAATCCTTTCTGTTTTTCCGTAATCATTTTGGAATAAAACTGAATCTTTTCTGTTTTTCACCGGAATGATTCCGAAATTGGCGACGTGTCCTAAAATTACTGTGTTTTACCCAGACTCATTATGGTTTTTGAAAATTCATTTTTTTCAGTGGCTCTTGTATTTGAAAAATTGGGGTTTGTTCAAAGTATATCCATGTAATATATTCCAGGCTCGATTTAAATGAAAATGTCCTTTTTTGAGGAAAAGAATTTAATTGATAATTATTAATTAAATAATAATTACTCTACTGGAAGGTAAACTTGAACCAGTTATTTTCATCGGAAGAGCTATAACCATTGTACTATGTAAATGGGATAACAATTACTCTACAAGGAGCCCCACTCCCACCAGTTATTTTCATAGGTAAAGCTATCACCTTGAAATTTGTACTCTGTAGATGAGTATTATTGAAGTTGATATTTTCTATACCGAAAATATTACTCGAGAGTAACGCAATATGGGCTGGAAATGTATCAGAATTTCCTACATCTATAGATGGAGTGTCCAAAGCCACTCCATGTACTCCTGAATAGTCAGCTATCCACCGAGCTGCTTCTGCAGAAATACCTGGGAAGCAATAAGGCTTCGTGAAGTTGCCAAAATAATCCAATCGATTATTGTATCGACTCCACCATCCAAAATTGATTAGTAAAATGGCTCCTGGAGGGAAAAATCCGTTCGTTTTGATCCATTCTGTCAAATGTTCCGGTAACAGTGCGAAATTACAATGGTTTACTTTATCACTGATATCGATATAAGCCCCTGTTATCAGAACATAATTCAAATGAAAATTTTCCAGTTATGTAGGTTAGGGTGGTTCTTCTCTGATGTATATGACTAGAATTTTTTTTGCAATTTTTTTCGCCCCCCCCCCCCAAAGTTACCTCTCATGAGAAAATAATTCCTTATTTTTTGTTTTTTTCTTCCGTGAAAACCCCATCCCTGCGGTGGGCCTCATCTTTTTCAAAATAAGAAAAAATGCAAGTTTTCATCAAAATTTTCAAAATAAATTTTTTTAGTGCCAGTGCTTCAGTGTGACTCGCTGGCTCCCAATTGTATAAAAATGACTCTCAGAATGATTTTAGCGCCTCACTTCCCTCCCCTCGACTGAAAAAAACGTTCTTAAAATATCATAAATTAGCGGATTTTTATTTAAAATCATATTTTGAGATTCGGAAGGGAAAACAAAAAAAATATAAAATTATTTTCTCACCAGAGGTTACAACTTTGTGGCGTGGGAGTGAAAAAATTCCAAATTCCAGAAATTAGGAGCTCCCTAATGTAGGTACCTGGACTGAGTATTAAACGTTGCAACGGAATTTCATCAACTTTCCATCCAGTTTTGCAATAATGATAAGGTGCGTCTAAATGAGTACCACAGTGTTCGTGTCCGATAAATGAATTAGCAGCGTAGAAATTAGTGGGCGAATCTTCGACGACTTGATTCGTTATGTAGAATTTCTCTTCGGGTATCCAGTACTGTGTGTCATTATTTAGAGGATGCGATAAATCTAAAGTCGACGACAACTTGTTGCTTACTAGACTTCGACCTTCGTGAATAATCATCGCCAACATAACCACAGCGCAACTAGAGAGCATTTTTTTCTAAAATTTATGCCTTTTGTTCGACGAGGAGATGTTTTTTTTAGGCAATTTGTACCTTAGTATATGATACGTATACATATTTAAACTGAGGGCGATGAATTTGATAACTTACTTACTTCCTATATTTAATCAGTTCATTGGGTGTTGATAATATTTACGAGTACATCTACATACCTCGTTTTCGATAATTTTTAACATGCTCAGGAGGATTCTCGTCAATTTTTCCGGCTCAGTAGTAATTTGTTTCAATTCATCATAAGTTGAAAATTATTTGCCATAGTTTTTCGTCGATATCACCAGTAAAATTCCATTCAACTTCTTCTAGAATAATAATAAATAATCATAAATTGTTGCATTATCCATCGCTTACAGTCCGGGATAAAAATATTTTAAGCCTTAAGCCAGTTGAACTTATTCCTATTTCTAAGCCCGAAATCATGAGAATCCTTGATTTTCTACAAAGTGGTAAAAAATTTTAATTGTTGTTTGAAAGATTTGTAAAAATTTGTTTCATCATAATATTTAAAAAAATTCAAGGTTGAATATTTTAAATACCTACTTAATATTGTTTTCGCCTTTTTTGATTTTTCAAAAAAAAAATAATAATAATAATAAATAATAAAAATTGTTGGAGCAAAAATTTAAAAATTTGTGTATAACCTATAACAAAAGATTTTATTATTATTATTTTTTTTTGTAATTGCTAAAATTTTTGTAGTACACAAGATTTTTCTGACTTCCTAATTAGAAATAATTTTTTAAAAAGTGTTTCTTCATAAAATAAAATAAAATAAAAACTTACCTACCAGATTCAAAAACAATAGTAAGTAGATGCTATAAGGTTTGGGTTGTGATCTTTTGGTTTCAATTTTTTATATAAATTTTGGATTAGGTACTAACAAAGATCGAAAACTGAAGAATTATAAGTTCCAGTTTTGGTTTCAACTTTCAGATTTAATTTCTATTTTCAGTTTAATGATTTTTTTTTTGAAACATTCAATTCAGAAATTTAAATTTATTAATTTTATTTTATTACAAAAAGAAATATTAAAAAAAATCAACATTTGAAAATAAAAACTTTTTTCAGTTATTGATTTTTCAGTTTCAGTTTTTAATTTCAGTTTTCAATTTTCCATCTCTGAAACATTCAATTCATAAATTTAAATAATATTTCCATGTTTTATTTTACGTTTATAAAAAGAAATTGATATATTTTTTTAAATACATAGGTATTAAAAATATAATTTTTCAACTGAAAAAAAAAGAAAACCTGAAAATCATGAATTTTTCAGTTCTTGATTTTCAAATTTTAGTTTCAGTTTTAGGGTTTTCAGTTTCAGTTTTTAATTTATTAGTTTTAGTTTTGATTTCAGCGTCGAACAAGCGTTTCAGTTTTCAGTTTTTTCGATTTAAGTTCTATTTCGCTTTTAAATTTTCCATCTTTGGCGACTACGTTCTTTGTGAGTAAAAATTTTAAAATTCAAGTCAGAATTTATTTTCAAAAAGGTTCTGTTCTGGAAATTTTCAAAATTTGAAAAGAAATTCAAACGTAAATTTTTGAAAAATTTGTGGACAAAAACTGGCTGTAGCCTGTAGGTAGGTAAATTAGTAAAATTTAAAAAAAAACAATTATTTTAAACCAAATTTGAGAAATTTATCTCAAAGTAATAAAAATTTCACAATAATTTCGTCCAAACAAATCTTTTAAAAATTACTTAAAATACCTAAGGTAAAAAATTGTTTGAGCAGAAATTTTTGAAAATATTGTAAAAAAAAATTTGAATTAATTAAAATAAAAGAGTTAATTATTGCTATAAAAAAATTTAAATTATTTTTAAATTGTTAAAATTATAAAGGAAATTATTGAAATAGTAAATTGAAAAATTAATATAAAAGAATGATAAAAAAAAATATTAATTCTGATAAAATAAATATAATAGAAAATAAAAATAAAATTTCTAAAAAATATTGAAGTTTCAATAAAATTTGAAAAAATTATTTTTGAAAATTGTTTCGTCAAAATATATATATATTTTTTAAATTCTAAAAAAGTTGTTCTCAACTTTGTTTCAATTTTCAAAATAATTTTAAGTAAATTGGGAAATCGTTTGAGCAGTTATATTTTTTTTAAAAAAATGAAGAAAGTTTTTTTTTTTCAATTTTCGAAAATTTAAGCTTTAAAACTGGGTTTTAAACCAAAATAAATTTTTTGATTAAAAATAATCAAAATTGTAATTTGGAAATTTTCTTTTATATATCACCTACCATATTTAAAAATATTTATTTTTTTTAAATCCCCCTCAAAATTTACTTTTTGAAAAATCTGTCGCTCCACGCCTGGCGTAGTTGGGTACAGTGACGTGTAATCCGGCGCTGATCATTTAGTTGGATATTACCCGGATGATTTTCGTTATCATATTGTGAGATATGGTTTTTTAGTTCAGAACTTCAGATACGATTCGGGTGCTTGTCTAACGGACGTAAATTTATTGCTATACGCTTCCTGCACACGGCGAGAGTTGTATTGGCTTTTCTATACGAATACGTATGTCTGAATAATATCAAAAAAAAATCCCTAATATTCGACTTGGGATGGTGAAAAAAAAAACATGGACTAGAATTTTATATATACTTGTCGCCTTTACCCTTTTGCTAATCTTCCCTTCGCATCGTTGGCATTTTTGTGTATGTGTATCATCGCTTCGAAGTAAGAAGCGAACACCTTGATATTTTTATTAGAATATATTACTGGTATTTTGTAAATATTGCATGTTTTTTGCTTCTATCTAGTTCGCTACTCGGTTTGAATTTGATTTATTCGCCTGTTTCAACTTTTAACAACTTTGAACAAATTAAATTGCGAGAAATTTAAATTTTAAACGTGAGTTTATTCGTGATATCGTGCGTAGCTTCTTCTCTCTTCCTCGGTGGTGGTTTTTTTTGACAATTTTTATACTTTTTTGGTATTTTTTTTTCGCACGTCTTGTAACGATGACGTGAAATAATTCAAGCGTACAACGGTGTCTACAGAGTTGGGAGGGTAAAAATCCATCTTAAACCACGCAAATGTAATGACTTTGCGCGCGCTTTTGTCTCCAGCGCTTTTTCTCGCTATCGAGAAAAAACAACAAAGGAAAAACATTTCCTGCCGTTTGCTCGACTCTCGTTGTATACTCGACTGTGTAATTATGCAATTTTCCTTCTTGCAAATTCTTCTCTCATTGCGAATTTTTTCGTCATAACGTTTTAATCTTCTTTTCCATGTTTTGTTTTTTCAGTGTAAATATTTCCTTTTTGCAAGCCTCTTGGTTTTGGTTTTTGTGTAAGCTTTTTTGATGGTGTTTTTCAGGCGTTTCTTTTTCTTCTTTTTTTTTCTCGCTGAATTTTTCCTTTCATCTTTTTCTCGGCAGTTTTTTTTACCGCTATTCTTTTTTTCTTTAGGTCAGCGGTGTTATGTTGAGATATTTTAACCGCCAGAGCGGTATTTAAAAAAACAGAAACGAATAATGTGACGTTTAGTGTTGTCAATTATCGTTATTATGAAAGAGTGCTCGCCACTTTATTAGCTTCGTACGTCATGTCATAAGTATCTATTGAATAATTGAAGCGATTCTGCCGACATTTTTATCAAGTTAATTTACGCTTAATTGGATCAACAAATTGTTTCGGAACGTGTCGCGTGTGCGATTTCAGAGATTGAGCAAAGTCAAGGCCAGCGTGTCTGATTTTTTAAGGGCCTCGTAAAAATAGTTTCGTATTTGTACCAATTTACTTAAGTACTTGCGTAAATTATCGCGTGTATTTCATTTTTTCTAAATCTGCGACACTTTCGTATGTGTAAATTTTGCATTGACGTGTGCGATTTTTCTTAAAAGGAAATTATTATGCTTGTGAAATCGTCTGTATTTAGTGAGATAGGCTCGTCATTTCCTTTTAATTGAGATGTTTTGTTGAACATTTTTCAGATCTGTTGATTTTTATTCTCCTGAATCTAGTTCCGAGCGAGGATTATTAAAATATTTTCAAAGGTTTTGTGATGAATGATTGTACACATTTTTTTTTTTTCCCGGACAAAGTCAAGGTGAAAATTTTTAAAAATTGCTTACTGCATCCTTTTTTTTCTCCATCATTTCCGGTTGGATGGTTTCGGCTATTGAGGCGGACGGAGCATAGCTAGTTTCACTCATGCTTTCCATTGTAGCCGTTATACTTAATTACAACTGTTGAACAATTTTTAATGTTGATTGTGTAAATGATTTTTCTTCTCCAGAAAATTGAGACTTTGAAACAACAAAAAATTGGGTAGGTATTCCTTCTTTATAAAAAGACATTGAAAAGTTTTTTTCTCCAAAGAAATTGAAGAACTTTCAAGATTGAAAAAAAAATTATTCCAAAAAATTGAAAGAGTTTTTCTTCAAAGAAAAAAAAAATGCCCGACAAAATGTCTAAAAGTAATCGAATTAAGAACAAAATTCTAATCAAATTTTAAAAAAAAATCGTGTTTTTATGTCATCCAAACCTAACCTAATGTAACCTAACCTAACTTAACTCAGTTTGGTGTCGGATTTTTCCATTTTGGTCATCGTAAAAACATTAAATTATGTTTAAAAAACAAATTAAATTCTAATTTTTAGAGAAAAAAATAAAAATCAGCTAATAGAATCCTTTCGTTTCATGTAGGCCACTTACATATTTCATGTCGTTTCTAAAACCTTCTTAATGGAAATTATTATGATATTTGTATTTAAAATCCAAAATCTAAATTTTTTTATTTTACTTTGACATCTGGCCCATGTTAATTTTTGAGTAGATAATCCCTTACTCATCTCTTTTTTTTTCAGAAATATATATTTTTCTACTTTTTTTTCAAATTAAAAATAAAAATATTTCAATTTCTTTTCGAAAAAAAAACGAATTCTTTTGCAGAAAAAATTCCAATTTTTCTTGGAATAAATCATTTCTTATTAATATTTTTATTTTATCTCGATAATAAACTTGAAAGATTAGGTTCTATATTTCTTTACATACGCCCAACTTCAAAAAATTAAAATGAGAATTATTTTTCATGCCAAGAAAATAGAGATTTTTTCTTGAAAAATTTTAGAAATTCTTCATGGTCTTGAAAAGCGAGAAAATTTCTTAAAAAATTGGAAGATCTTCATTCCGGAAAATTGATATATTTTTTTATTCGAAATTCCGAAAAAAAATTGAAAGGTTTTTCATTAAGTATAAGAAAATTGTAAAATATTTTTTACTCCAAAAATTAATGAATTAAAAAAATAATTTTAATAAGGCAATCAGGCAATAAAATAGGGACTTTCTCTCAAAAAAATTTAACATCCATTATTTTTACTTTGAAAAAACGACAAATTTTTTCATGCTGACATAAACAAAAATTAAAAGCAGTTATTTTCTCCCAAAGTTCAAAAAAATTATACTCTGAAAGTTTCAAAAGTCAAAGAAAATGAAAATTTAGGAAATTTATTTTCTAATACTTGAAAAAAATGGAAAGTCAACTTCTAAATGAATTAAAAAAATTTATTTGTGAAATTTGAAAAAAATAATAAGTTACCTACTTTCCCCAGCAAGAACAAGAACACAATAATAACCACGATAATCATGGCATTAAGACACCGAAATGAAGCATGTTGGTTTTGGTCCAACTTTTGAACGACGTACATACGCAAATGAACTACCAAGTACGATTACGTGATCGCGATACTTGATTTTATTGCAAAAAAATCAAAAGTACAGTTTATGAAAGCTCACTGGGGGAAAAACATTACTAAAAAAGAAATTTGGAAATTTCTTCTTTAAAAAAAAAAAATAAATAAGTTGCCCGCACCACAAGGTTGCGGGCATTGCCGAATTTTCAAGTTTCATTGTGAAAGATTCATTGAAAGAGAAAATTTACAATTTTTTGAATTTTTATAAGTTTAAGGTAAAAGTATATAATTTTTTTTTGAAAACTAAACAATTTTTAAAAATGTTATCATTTTTTTAAAAATGTCCCGAGCAGCACACTCGACAAATTATCGAAATACAAAATCGACAGAATATCGAATTCGATAAAGTGTCGCGTTAGTTCCGCATAAATCGTGAAATTATCTTTCGATATATAGATAGATTATCGACGAATTATAGTTAGCAAATATTTCGAGATTATAGTAAGATATTTTATCGATAATATATCTATAATATCGAAAGATAATTTCACGATTTAGGCGGAACTTTATCGAATTCGATATTCTGTCGATTTTTTATCGATTTTTTATTCCGATTTTTCGTCTTTTACTAGCTTTTTTCTATAATTAAAACTCATTAATTAGCATAATTAATACATTAAACTATGCCTAAACACATTATTCATGTTACGGTAAGAGGATCATTTCAGAAAAAGTCAAAAAAAATTATAAAAAATCTGCCACCCGTGGGGCTTGAACCTTCTACCTCCTGCATGGTAATCCTCTTCCTTAACCACTATGCCATACCTTATCGTTGAGGAATTAGCAATAAAACGCTTATAATAGGCAGTTTAGTACTTCCAGACGTGTTGGACTTAGAAAAATTTTCACCAATTTGGAAATAATTTCAAATATCGTCACAAAATCGTTGAAAAATCGTACGACAAATTTCAGATTATTTGTCGATAATGTAGTTTCAAATATCGCCACAAAATCGTTGAAAAATCGAATTCGAGGAATTTCATATCACGTGTCGATAATATAGTTTCAAATATCGTCATAAAATCGTTGAAAAATCGAATTCGAGAAATTTCAGATTACGTGTCGATAATAAAGTTTTAAATATCTTCACAAAATCGTTAAAAAATCGAATTCGAGAAATTTCAGATTATTTGTCGATAATATAGTTGTAAATATCGTCACAAAATCGTTGAAAAATCGAATTCGAGAAATTTCAGATTACGTGTCGATAATATAGTTTCAAATATCTTCACAAAATCGTTAAAAAATCGAATTCGAGAAATTTCAGATTATTTGTCGATAATATAGTTCTAAATATCGTCACAAAATCGTTGAAAAATCGAATTCGAGAAATTTCAGATTACGTGTCGATAATATAGTTTCAAATATCTGCACAAAATCGTTGAAAAATCGAATTCGAGAAATTTCAGATTACGTGTCGATAATATAGTTTCAAATATCTTCACAAAATCGTTAAAAAATCGAATTCGAGAAATTTCAGATTATTTGTCGATAATATAGTTTCAAATATCTGCACAAAATCGGTGGAAAATCGGATTCTATAAATTTAATATTCTTTGTCGATACTATCGTTGACGAATATCGTCCTAAAATCGTAATACTATCGAATTCGATAGTTTTTAGATTTTTTGCCTATAAAATCGTACAGCTAAATCTGTATCATATCGTGAGAACATCTTTAGATTTTTAAACGATTTTTTATCGATACGTTTCAACTTTCGATATTATCGATCGAGTGTGCTGCTCGGGGTTATCATTTTTTTTTAAATGTTATCATTTTTTTAAAAATTCATAAATTTTTTGAAAATTTAACAATTTTTATAAAAATTTACTTATCTAATCCATCATTTCTTAAAATTCATCAATTTTTGAAAATTTGAAAATTTTAAAAAAATTATCAATTTTTTGAAAATTCACCTATATAATTCCAGAGTTGGCTGTTTTAAACAGTGTTTTAAACATGTTTTAAACACAAGAGAAAAAAAACAGACGATGTTTTAAACAAAAATTACCAGATATCGGATACTCGTACACTCAAAGCTTCCTACAACAGTTACAAACAGAATGGAAAGAGTTTTGGTTCGAAGTAGGCCATTGCGAGGCTCCCGAAAGTGCTCAATCTAGTGCCAGACGAAGCATAGAAAGGCAAAACGTCGTACGTGAGAATCTAGTCGAATCGTTGAATAAATTCAACAGCACTTGCGATGACAATATCGTTATTCCTGTTCCTCTGAAAACTCTCAAAAGATTATTCTCTCCGTCCAAATGCAACGCCGACGACGTATTTAAAATCGAATTCCTCAACGAAATTAAAAGCAATCTAAATCTCACCACGAAAACATGCAACAAGCTGCAACAATTACTACTCTCCGAGAGCGAACTAGAAGTAAGCGATTGGCCAACGCCATCTATTCCATCGACGAATCTTCGTAAAAGCGCACCATCTCGTCTGCTCACCAAAAAGAAGATAAAATCCAGACAATTATTCGATAAAAACAATCTACTCGAGGTAGCCAAGCCTAAAAATACCCAAACCGTAACGGATAAAGAAAACATACCACGACCGGATCTAGTCGTTGCTGCAAAACCTAACGATAGAAACGACACCAGAACCAAAGATATTCTTAGAAATATCATCGACGATAGCGATGAAGTGATAGAAGAACCTATTCCGAGAAGGAATAATGTTTTACAAAGTATAGATAGAAATATACCGGTTGCTGGGCCATCTACACCGAAACCTAAACTTCCTCCAGCCAGTACTGATAAACGTAAGTTATTATCGATAAAGAGAACCAAACGAACGAGAAATGTCGTCAAAGAACGAGCAGAAGAACAAATCGATGAAGATGAGGCTAGGCCTAGGTACAGTAGCGTTTACGATTTGAAGCTCGATTCTAGGGATTCTTCTGGAATATTTATTACTGGTCGGTCGCAAAAGAAGAACGTTAAGCCTACGATCGTGTGCACGTATTTTAATCAGTCAGAATTGGAGAAAATTTATCAAACTGTCAAGAAGCTGGGATTTTTCGAGATTGAAAACAACGTTAGTGCCAGAACCACTCATTTGATCTGTGGCAGTTCCAAAAAGACGGTTAATTTGTGTAAAGCTGTCGCTCGTGGGTGTTGGATATTGGATAAAGAATGGATATTTTCATCGGCTTTGGAGAAACGCTGGCTATACGAAGAGAGATTCGAAAAATACGACTTATCGCCAGCTGTGAAGAATAATCGCATCAAAAGACAAAAATTCGGCCCAGTTTATCGCTGCAATATCTTCACAAACTGCGGTACAATGTACGTGAGTGCAAACTGCGCTCATCCCAAGACCGAAGATATCAAAGAACTGATTATACTGGGCGGAGGTCGTATAACCGATGACGCTGCAAAGGCCAAACATATCGTAGGCTATATTCCCGAGCGAAATTGTCTAAAAGAGACGTGGATATTGAGCTGCATTATGCAAGGCAACGTTTTAAATATTACTAACAATTTTAGAATAACGTAGTACACCAAAGGTTCGTACGTTTCTACACCGGTTTCTTTTTTATAAACAACTTTTTTAAAAACGTATCTAAATATTTCTTATCTATTGAACTTTGAAAGTCTTTAGCGTTAGAATGAATACTCGAAATTCCTAGAAAAGCTGCTGTGTGAATTCTCATGCTGTCATGCTTAGTCATTTAATGATAGGTGATCAATTTTTTTATTTATCAATGTCGTAGAACGATTCCGGTGTCTATTTTAAGAATATCAAATGGCTTAATTGCAAATAAAAAAATGATGTGGAAATGGAGAATTTATTGTAGATTGAATAATGAATTTTGTAGTGAACTACTTCTTTAAAAAAATGGAAATTAATTTTAGTAGGTACTGTCTTAATTCTGGAGTACTTTTCTGAGGAGTTTTTTTCCTTATTGTTGTTATTGTTGATCAATTTTTTTAAATTTAATTTTCTTTTGAAGTGCGTTGAATCGAGTCACGACTTGTCTCTTTGTATTTTTGTTTTTTCTATTTGTGTTTTTTTTTGTATTTTTTCGCGTTTTTCGTCCACAGGCACAGACTACAGAGGCCTGAAAGAAAATATTGATTTGAAATGTTTTTCCAGACTGTTTTTTGTTTTATTTTTCTTATAATTCATTTGAAATTTGATTAAAAATTGTGTTTTAAACATATTTTAAACACGTTTTATTTATTTCAATTAAATACATGTGTGAAGCAAAAAAAAATGTTTTTCCAAACATTCCAAACTATTTTTTATTTCATTTTTCTTAGAATTCACTAGAAATTTGATTGAAAAAATGTGTTTTAAACATATTTAAAACACGTTTTATTTATTTTAATTAAAAACACGTTTAAAACAAAAAAAAAACCTGTTTTAAACAAAAAATACATGTTTTTTGGTTATTAAAAAAAAACTGTTTTAAACCCAACTCTGTATAATTCATCATTTAATTTTCTTGAAATTTGTCAATTTTTGAAAATTTAAAAATTTTTTAAAACCCATTATAAATTGTTAAAAAGACAAAGTTATGACTTTTTGACAAATTTTCAAAAAAAAGTTTGATTTTTCTTCCAAAAATTATCAATTTTTACAAATTCATCAATAATAACTATACTTATGTAAAAATTAGAAAATTCAACATTTTTTGAACATTTTTTGTTTATTTGAAAACTTATAAATTTTTGAAAATTAGTCAATTTACAAATTCGTAAAAATTCAACATTTTTTTGAACATTGTGAATTTTTTGAAAATTCCTTAACTCTTTGAAAGTGTATCTTTTTTTTTTTTTTTTTTTTTGAAAATTCGTTCATTTTTTTGACAATTTATGATTTTTTTCAATTATTATTTTTTTGAATTTATCAATTTATTTGAAAATTCGTGCTAACTAAAAAAGTTATTGATTTCAAAAAAATTGCAAACGTTTCAATTTTTTCAATTTTGAAAAACTTGAGCACCTACCTGTGTATTTTTGTTTTTATTCGTGATTTTTCCAAATTCCTTCTTCAAATTTTACGGGTCAAAATATTGATTCCAAGGAATCCTTCGCGAAGGAGTGATTCATTCGAAAGAATCATTTGAGAACAACCGATTCATTACAACAAATCGTTCGCGAAGGACTAAACTTTTTTTTGTAAAATTTTTTAAAATTTTCCAAAAATCAATAGGTTTAATTATTTTCAATAGGTACAAAAAAATTGCAATCAATCCAAAAGTCAAAATTATGAAATAAATTCGATTTTATAAGATATTTTTCTAATGGAAAATACTGTACAAGAAAACATTCGCGAACTACTGATTCATTGGAACGAATCCTTTGCAACGACTAATTCATTTGAACAAATCGTTCGCGAACGACCGATCCATTTAAACGAGTCGTCCGCTAATGACTGATTCATTTGAATGAAACATTCGGGAAGGACTGATTCATTTGAACAAATCGTTCAAGAATGACTGATTCATTTAAACAAATCGTTCGCAAACGACTGATTCATTTTAACGAATCGTTCGCGAACAACTGATTTATTTCAACAAATCATTCGCGAACGACAGATTCATTTGAATGAATCGTTCGCGAACGACTGATTCATTCGAATGAATAATTTGAAAACGATCGTTTGCGAACGACTGATTCATTCTAACGAATCATTTGAAAACGACTGATTCATATCAAGGAATCGTTCAAGAACGACTGATTCATTTCAACGAATCGTTCGCGAACGAGGTACGACTGATTCATTTCAACGAATCATTTGCGAACAACTGATTCATTTCAACGAATCGTTCGCGAACGACTGATTCAATTGCACGAATCATCCTAGAACGCCGATTTATTGGATTTGTAACGTTAAAATACCGTTATTGTAACGTTACATAAAACAGGTGATGTGCAAAAATCGCATATCTACCTAATTCGCGGAGTCACAGAGTTTTGAAAATTTCGATCGCGAATATCTCGCGAACCCGCGAACCGATTTCGCTCAAATTCAATAGGCTTCTATTCCCAGTGTCTCTCTACCACACATATAAATTTCAACTAATTCCATCAATCATAACTCGAGTTATCGCAGGACAAATTTTTTTACAAGAAACACTAAATCGCGAAATTGGTGTCAATCGTCATATTTTGTCATAAAACGTCGAGAAATATCACTCCCACCCCCCACTGCTACCAACGGGTCAAATTTAATATTTTTTCGAAGAAAAAAATCAGCACAGCTAAAAAATTTGGTAGTCTACTCGACCTACTACCTATACGTATACCGAGTTTCAGATTTTTACGATTTTTTTTTTTCGAAAAATCATTTTTCGAAAAAATTGATGAAATTCTGGTGAAAATCTTCCAAGTTTTTTCGAAAAAATTGAAAAAGGAAAAATCTGTGAAAAAATTTTGAAAAATCTGAAACTCGGTATACGAGTTGGAAATACGTTCAGAAACAGGTAGAATTTTTTTCGAAAATTTTTTTCAATTTTCCGAGGGTGGGGAGAGATAGTGTTTGCGAAAAAAAGACAACTAATTTTAAACTCGAAATACGAGTAAGCTTGTTTAATATATAGGTATTATTTTAAAAAGATATTTTCAATTTTCATGTTCGAAGGATCAAAAGCGTCGCGACTAATTATGCCTTGAAAATACATCGACACGTACCTAACCTACCTGTACTTTTATCGTCAAAAAACTCGCGTCACTTTATGAGAGTAAAATTTCCCAAACAAACGTTGCCTAGTCCATTTAATTCTCTCTGTAAATGAATTTTATAAAATCATAAAAGACTCCGTAAGTGAAATCTTTTATGCGAATTGTAACTTCATTTTTTTCTGCCTACTCAGTTGTAAACTGTCTGTGAAAAACATTTTTTATTTTACTTGTATTTTATTTATTTGCTCGTGTAGACAAACTGATTTATATAATATTATAAATTTAAAATTAATGGCTATTGATTATTTTAAACACACTCGTAAATGTTATTTTTTGCCACTGTTTTCCACAACAATGTCAATGCATAAGAAACGTGTACCGATCGTCGAATATTCGAAAGCCATTAACGAACGAATTTCTTCGCATGGCACATTCTAAAGCAAAAATTCAATTACAATTTGCAACATTACGAACTCGAAGGTGGCTTTTTCTTTGAAAATTCCAACTCGGAGTAATTTGGGTAGGTAAGGTACCTGCTGTTTGAAACGAACCTCACACGTCGCCAGTTTAATTCGTAGCTCGTAAATCACGAATAGGTGTTTTAATTTAAATTTTTCAAACCAATTGTATCGCCCAAAAGGCATAAATTTTTCTCGCGTCTTGTTTAATGAGCTTCGGAAACTCGGTATAAGGAAACGTTGCTCGCCTTGTTAGGCGATTAATTTATTGGCGTGAATTATATTGCGAAGTGCGAAAAGCGAAGTCGATATTGAAATTTTATAGGTACCCAACGATATCGCACGATTAGTCCCGATGATGAATCAAGTGTAAACTGCAGTTATTCACTATGGCGCAGGTAGACTCGGTAGTTTTTTATCTGCTCGGTTTATGGTCTCGTGTATATTGACAGATATGGGGGAAAATTATCAATTAATGGTCTATATGAGGTCGTTACGTATGAGTTAACCTGCTTCAGTAATTTTTTTCAGTAAAGGTGCTTGGTTTTTTTCTCCAAAGGGTTGGAACGTCGATGAACCTTTTTTTTTTTCATTTGCTCGTTTATTGTTTTAAGCCCATATCGTGCTGTTAATCTGTTTTTTCTCTCTGTTTTGCTTATAATTGAACGGTGTCGTTGAGCTGTATAATGTATGTTTTGATTTCATCTAACGAGGAAGATTTGACGAAGGCAATGGAAGAATTTGAAATTTGCTCGAATGTCGTATGGTTTTTTTATCTTGAGATTTATCGGATTTTTGAGTCAATTTTATTGATTTGGTGAAAATACCGTGGAAAAGTTGCCTCTTGGTGAGACCTGAAAAAAAATTATCGAATCAAATAATATCTTCCCATTGCGTAAAAACCCTCAAATTTTTGCAAATGTGCAAAAATTAAAATTAAAAAAAATTCAAAAATATGTTATAGAATGGGTTTTATGATTTTGATTGGCAAGTATTATCATCGCCATTACATTTTTTGAAAAAAAAAAATCCAAAATTCATCAGATCATCACATTCAACTATGAGACATTAAAAAATGTCATTATTCATGTTTTTTTTAAAGAAAATAAAAAAAATATATACTTATTAAAAATTGGGAAAAACACAATTTTTTGACGGAATTACGTGACGGATTTTGATCTCGTTTTTAGGTCTTGTTTTTTTCCATTTTGGTCATCGTAAAAATTGTAATTAAAATGGGTTTCACATACGCATTTTCACCCTTCATGGCGATTTTTCATCATTTTTGTACCCTTGATAATTTTTCCAATAAGGTATAAAATGTTGAAGAAAATTCATGGAAAATGGTGGTTCCTGAAATGAAGGTAAAGATGAAAAATCATCGTAAATTGTCTTTTTGGGCAAAAATGTGTTATGTTGAACTCATTTTGATTCTAATTTTTTTTTCTTTCAATTTTTAATCTATTTTTGATTTTTTTTTAGCATAACAAATGACATTTTTTAATGTCTCATAAATGTGATGATCTGATGAATTCTGGATTTTTTTTTTCAAACAATACTAATAGCGATGATGATACTTGCCAGCCAAAGTGATAAAACCCATTTTGTAAAAATTGGAATTTTTTTCAAATTTTTATTTTTTTCTCATTTGCAACCCGAAAATATAGAAATAAAAAAGTCAAATAAGTAGGTAATAATAAACTTAAAAGTTGAAATATGTAATAAGACAAAGTTGAATGCTTAATAAAAATGTTGATAAAATATTGACAAGTTAAAATAATAAATAAAAATGTCTTATAAGTTATCTAAAAAATTAAACAATTTAATAAATTTCAGAATATCTAACAAAATGTCTAAAGTCAACAGATATTAAAAAAAAATTTACCATAGGATGTTTTCAAAACATGAAAATATCTTATAGGTACTATTAAAAATCACACGGACTCTAGAATTAAATCTAGGACCGAATTTATTGCATGGCAATTCAAAATTATTTTTAATTTATTATGAATCGAATTCTGGATTGTCAAGTGAACCATTTATACAAACCCATATGAGTGATTTTTAATTTTATACGGTTGATAAGAATTTTTTCGTTTTCCGGTATCCAGAGTGACAAATATATAACCGGTTCACGATCGTATTTGTAATATCAGCCAAAGCGATAAAACGCATTCTGTAACGTATTTAAATTTTTTTCAAATTTTGATTTTTTGCACATTTGCGAACCGAAAATATAGAAGTAAAAAAAGTCTAATAATAAAATTAAAAGTTGAAATATGTAATAAGGCAAAGTTGAATACTTGATAAAAATGTTAATAAAATATTGACAAGTTGAAATGAGGTAAATGAAAATGTCTTCTGGGTAATTCTCAGAAAATCGGCAAATTTCACTACTGTAAAAGTTCAGAAATTTGACAGGTTTTTAAAAAAATTTTCTCAAGGTAATTGGAAATATATATGCCCCCGAGTACTTTTATGGTGTTGGGGTCAATTCATTTCCCAAAAGGGAGGGGGAGGACGATTCAAAAAGGGGTATAGCCGGGTAAAATAGGGTGATTTGGCCCCCCCAGAGCGAATTTTTAAACCAACTAGTGGAAGTTGGTCCTTATGGTCTAAAACCCCCGTGACCAAATTTTTAGGTCGCTACCTCACCCCCACCCCCTCCTGGAGCGAAAAATATGATTTTTCGATTATAATTTTTGATTTTGACAGTTTTTAACCAAATTTTTTCAAACTCGGGTAGATGTTAGGTATTAGTGAGTATCTTATTATAGCTTATTAATAATTAATAAAATTTCAGTATTATAGCTTATAGAATAACTAATTGTCAAATTGTCCATCGTCGTGGCTGTAAAAATTCATCTTCGCCACGACGAAAGACAACCACTCGTGATGCACGACGATGGGCAATTCGACAATTAGTTATTCTATAAGCTATAATACTGATATTTTATTAATTATTAATAAGCTATAATAAGATACTTACTAATTAGAGTAAATTTCCTCAGTTTTTAGGATGATCAGATTCTTTATACCGGAGGAATGATAAGCCACGACGATGGACACTATTTTTGTAAATATTGAAATTTTCACAGATGATTACGTAAAGAATCGCTCTGTGCATTGGCATTCGAAATTTCAAATGTGGATAGTAGTCTTATAAAGGTAACAAATCAGTGTAGCCATTCAGCAGCAAAAAATATTCTCTCAGCGAGCTGAGACAAATTTTTAAAAATTAGCCACGACGATGGACACAAATCTTTGCTACAGTTTTCAATGATCAGGTGTAGTTGTACTGAACACTTTTTGTGATCATCATTCACACTAGCCTATACACTGAACTTCCTAACGACGTGTACTTACGTTTTTTTTCACAAAAACATGGTGATTTCCATAATTTTTGAAATCTGTTTTCAAAAACATGTTGTGCTACAGGCCACGACGATGGACATTTTGAGGTTTAGACTAACTTGTACTCAAGGGGAGGGGGGTGGTATTCATCAAATTGAGCATGATGGATTAAGGACGTTATAATGTACAAATAACCAAAAAATGAAAGTTGGGCATAGTACAGGAGTTGAGAAATCAGCCTGTTACTCAAATTTGCCGATTTTCGGAGAATTACCCTTATACGTTATTCAAAAAATTAAAGAATTTAATAAGTTTCAGAATATCTAATAAAATGTTTAAAAGTCATCAGATATTTAAACAAGGCTAAAAAAATTTACCAGAGATTAATACATGATTGTAAATTTACTAATGCGATAATTACTTCAGGTTTCATCTTGGACAATAAGTACTGCACAATTAAATTATTCAACTTATCGCCACTGGTGAAAAAATAAATTATTACAAAAAAAAGGAAATACCACCTTCTTGGCGCCAAAACTGTGGTGAAACGGCTCTTATTGATGCAAGAAAAATAATTCCATAGAAAATGTTGAAAATTCTTCATTGCACAGATGCTGACTTTTGATTTTCTAATACAAATCAAAATGTCCCTATTTTAAATGGCAAAAATCGATGCTTCAATAAAATCAGAAGTCGGTAACTCTGCGATGAAAATTTTTCAAATTTTCTACCTCAAAATTTTTTTTATCCCCTCACCTCGAAGGGGATGGGAGCTAGGGGCCCTCAAATTAAGGTAATTTTTGAAGAAAAAAAACCGCTTTTTCCACTTTTGGGTAGTGGCACCAGCTTGATACCTCGGGAACACTCATAGAAAAGTGCAATTGGAGATTTTACACCTCCCTAGGTCATTCACCTTAAAATTTGATGTAGATTTTCTCACCCTACCAGGAGGTTGAAAAGTTGCAAAACGTTGAACAATTGAGATTTTCGAATTGAAAAAAATTGAAGTACGATATGCTTGGTACCAAAACTGAACTCAAAAGTCGAATGGTTCCTGTTGATGCAAAAAAAATAGTATTTCGATAAAAAAAATTGGAAAATTGTCATTGCAGACCTGCCAGCTTTCAATTTTCATAAAACATCAAAGTTTCTCATTCTTTTGGTAAAATTTTCTAACTTTTTCTATAGAAATAATTTTTTTGCATCAATAATAGCCATTTGAGTCCAGTTTTGGTTCCAAGCCGATGGTATTTCAATTTTTTTAAATGTCAACTTTTCAACCCCTTGGTAGGGTGAGAAAATCGATATCAAATTTCAAGGGGAATGGTCTAGGGAGGTGTAGAAACTCAAATTGCACTTTTTTAGGGGTGTTTCCGAGGTACCTCTTGGAGGTGGCACTACCCGAAAGTGGATAAAAACTGGGGGGTTTTCAATAGTGATCCTACTTTGATGGCCCCTTGCTCTCCTCTCCATTGAGGTAGGAGGCAAAAAATTTTTTGGGGTGATGTTCAACTCAAAATGAACCACCCCTTAAATATCGTCAAAATCGGGATATGTTTTATTTTTTCACTCCACTCCAACATCGTGGCCGGTTTACCTAAAAAAAAATATATATACCTACAATCGATGAAAATGAAATTTCCAAGTTAATAGGTATATAAGACTTGCTGTCCAAACGCAGGAGATTTAGTCTACTTTGTCCTAATGGATTATATCCTAATAGCAGGTTTTGGACTTACTACGACGATATTTTGAAAGACGTTGAGAATTTTTTGTAAAATATCACACAGAAATTTTTTTTAAACGAAGAAAAAAACAAGAGATTTAAAAAAGTGAAAATTAGTTTTTCAAAAGATCCGAAAATTTTTCGAGACATTTTCTGAGGTACACGAACACAAAAATTTTAATGATTTTTTTTTCTTTCAATTCAGATTTTTTTGAAAATACAAATAGATAGCAGTGTTATAGAATTCACTTAATTTTTCTCCTATAAAAAATTACTAAAAATCAATAATATCCCGAGCAGCACAATCGACAAATTATCGAAATAAAAAATCGACAGAATATCGAATTCGATAAAGTGTCGCGTTAGTTCCGCCTAAATCGTGAAATTATCTTTCGATATATAGATAGATTATCGACGAATTATAGTTAGCAAATATTTCGAGATTATAGTAAGATATTTTATCGATAATATATCTATAATATCGAAAGATAATTTCACGATTTAGGCGGAACTTTTGCGACACTTTATCGAATTCGATATTCTGTCGATTTTTTATCGATTTTTTATTCCGATTTTTCGTCTTTTACTAGCTTTTTTTTTATAATTAAAAATCATTAATTAGCATACTTAATACATTAAACTATGCCTAAACACATTATTCATGTTACGGTAAGAGGATCATTTCAGAAAAAGTCAAAAAAAATTATAAAAAATCTGCCACCCGTGGGGCTTGAACCATCTACCTCCTGCATAGTAATCCTCTTCCTTAACCACTATGCCAATGCCATACCTTATCGTTGAGGAATTAGCAATAAAACGCTTATAATAGGCAGTTTAGTACTTCCAGACGTGTTGGACTTAGAAAAATTTTCACTAATTTGGAAATAATTTCAAATATCGTCACAAAATCGTTGAAAAATCGTTCGACAAATTTCAGATTATTTGTCGATAATGTAGTTTCAAATATCGCCACAAAATCGTTGAAAAATCGAATTCGAGGAATTTCATATTACGTGTCGATAATAAAATTTTAAATATCTTCACAAAATCGTTAAAAAATCGAATTCGAGAAATTTCAGATTATTTGTCGATAATATAGTTTCAAATATCGTCACAAAATCGTTAAAAAATCGAAATCGAGAAATTTCATATTACGTGTCGATAATATAGTTTCAAATATCTTCACGCAATCGTTAGAAAATCGAATTCAAGAAATTGCATATTATGTGCCGATAATATAGTTTCAAATATCTTTACAAAATCGGTAAAAAATCGGATTCGATAAATTTAATATAATCTGTCGATAATATAGTTTCAAATATCGTCAAAAAATCGGTAAAATATCGGAGTCGAGAAATTTCATATAATCTGTCGATAATATAGTTTTAAATATCTTTACAAAATCGTTAAAAAATCGAATTCGATAAATTTAATATTCTTTGTCGATAATGTAGTTTCAAATATCTGCACAAAATCGGTGGAAAATCGGAATCGATAAATTTAATATTCTTTGTCGATAGTATCGTTGACGAATATCGTCATAAAATCTTAATAATATCGAATTCGATAGTTTTTAGATTTTTTGCCTATGAAATTGTACCGATAAATCTTTATAATATCGTGAGAACATCTATAGATTTTCAAACGATTTTTTATCGATACGTTACATCTTCCGATATTATCGATCGAGTGTGCCGCTCGGGATTTGGTTGAAATTAAAAATTTTCAAATTAGCAATATAGGTAATTGTTGCATTCGTTATCTGTCCACTTGAATCATAATCTTCTTTAAAAGTGTACGATATTTAAGTAGATAGGTGTTCTATGTACGAGAAACGTTTAGGACATAATCCACTGTTTTTCCCTGAGAGAGGGAAATTTTATAGGGAATAAATTTTTTAGGATATAATCCACTGGCTTTCCCTGTTTGAGGGAAATTTTACTCGCCATAATTTTTCCCTTTTTGGGGGAAAAAGGGAATTAGGATATAATCCATTAGGACAAAGTAGACATCACCACGCAGGAAGCCAGTCTTCCTAGATAGATTTTCCCAAATCTAATACCTAAATATTTTTACAATACTCACAATAAGTAAAAATACCTTGATCATGATGACGAAATAATAGTTAAGTGAACGCATCATTTGTTGAATCAAGTTTGGAAGGTGAAAAAGGACACTTACCTATCAGAAGATTATTTCAAAAACGTAACTTACTATTTCGAACTGCGAACCACTGCTTATTTTCGTCGAAAACCCAAGAAAGCTGTAAAGAAAATAGAAGATGAAAAGGCGATGTTCTTTATAACATCAAAATAATGTGGAAAAGAGGACGAAAGGGAGAGTTGTTTCATAGTTGGTGGTTCGGCACGACGCGGGCGATGTTACATCAAGGCTGAAAACGATGTTGATACTGTGTATACTTGATAGCCTCTGGACGTGATCTGTGTACATTACATTCTGACATCGGGGAATTTCTTTTTGCCGCAACAAAAACAAGCGGAAAAATTATATTTTTCCTGCCCACGAGCAATTTTTGCGTGGAAAGGCAATTTTTTTAAATTACTTAATTATCGAAATTAAACATCAAGTAACAAAAAAAAAAAAAGACAGAATAGGTGTTCACTTCGATACCTCTTTTATTATTTATGAGTTAGTACATATTTGGAAATGACACCAAGATTATGTCATACTCTCGTTGCGTTGATGGTTTTTTGTTGCCCGAACAGGGCCTTTTCTCTTTTGTCTCGTACAAAGCTCCAAATTTCGTACGACACGTGCAAAATACACGACATTTTGGCGATGTTTGAATTTCTAATTGTTTTCTCGACTCGAGACTCGAGTTCCAAATCAACACGGTTGTTTATTCTATTGAACCGCGCACACATCGCGTTCTAACATAATTTTCTAAAGCAAATATACTACACGCTTGATTACTGGAGTAACTTCTTTATGAGGTTGAGTAAATGTTTCCGAATAAATTGAAAACATTTTCCCTATCGTGGTATTCGTTTCACAATAACAAGGTACCCGTGACGATTAGTACTCTGCTCGGTTATTTGATCTCTTTCTCGTGGTCAAATGCGATTAACAACGTGTACTTATGTGTATGGTTTTTTTTTACACCCCGATGAGTTCTTTAACCCTTTCGAAAAGTGCATTTTGCCTGTTGCTTTTGTTGTCGCTTGTAATAGAGCAATATTTAACCATTTTTATGGTCGATGTTGAAAATTTTTCGAAATCGTGCCGAGGCTTTGAAAAGGTAAAAAAAAAAGAAGGGAAAAATTTACAATTGAAAAAAATCGACGCGAGAATTTGATATAAACGACACTGTCAATTCAAACTTTATTCAAATTAACATCAGAACATTTCTCAAGTGACAAAATACTCTCTGGGTATTTTCATTTTCCATAAAAACTGGTAAATGTAGCTATTACTAAACCCTTTCTTCACTTTGAGAAACAGAACTTATAAAATGCTACGCCGTCTATAGTGAAATAAACCATCGAAGAACGTCGAGCCGAGTGAGGAAAAAAAAAGACTATTTATTACAAAAACGCTCGAATTCGTTCGAGAGTTAATTCGAAAAAGAATTAGTAATTAGTGAAAGATTTTAATTTTTACGAAATTTGAGAAAGTTGTACTAGAGTGAGAAAAAATAGAGCAAAAACGAAAAAGACAAAGGATTACAAATTAAGTAGCTTTCGGAATTAATCTAAATCCTTATATCATGGCTTTAAAGTGGAATCATTTCGTCGTCTTTTGGGAATAACTTTGCATACAATCAAGTTAGAAAGAGAGAGAACTCAACACTTTGCCGAGTCACTCTCGAGAGTGCTTATATAAAAAGAATGAGAAATGTTAAAAGCATCGTTTTACCTTATTCTTTTTATCTAAATTACCTTTTCCTTTCATCATATTGTGTAAAATAATTTTTCAGCTTACGCAGCTGCTACGCCCGAGTTTTTGAGAATTTCCTACGAACGAGGGGTTTTCTCGTAGACGGCTATAAGACGTTCGAGGCAGGGGTTGCTTTTGTTGCCTCGTTGGTCTCTGTGTTCTTTTGCTGGATGGATACGAAAGTATTGAAGTATACTGGAGCGTTTAATTTTTCACGAATTATGACGATGTAATCGTCGTCTTATAGTTATTTGCTTCATCATTCTAGGCCAGTGAATGATCCTAATTCATTTGTAAAAAATTTACGTAAAATTATACGATAAAATTGTGTCCTTGGTTGAACAATTTTTTTATGGAAGGGGTTTTTCGCTCATTATTTGATGAATATTACGAGTATACTCGTATGCACTTGAGGTCAATAAAATTTCAAGTTGGTTCAAAAATTTTTGGATGTTCGATTAATTATAGGTACCCTTTTTGTAAACTATTTTCAAAGAATTTTGAATTGTAGTTTACTTTTTTTTTGACTTGGATATGCATTATGCGGGTGGGGGAGGGTCATCCTGAAAATGTGTAAGTCTCATAAACAAATGCATCCAGATGCCTGACAAACTGATTCTATATTAGGGGACAAAAAAATTTATCGTCACTAGCCTTAGTTGCTGTATGTAAAAGTGACTAAATACGTTTTTTTTTGTTGTTTTTTTTTTGTTTTTTGAGTTATAGGTGGTCATTGGTCAATGCCTTTACTTTACGTGCAATTGAATAAAATAATTTTGCAGTTTTTCCCTAATCGGTTATATGTACAGTAGTTTCCTTTAAAAAAAAAATTGAATAAATTTTTTTTTTAATTTCTTTTCCTGAGATGGTGTTTTGAATTTCTGATGTAAAAATTATTGACATAAAATTTTTGAAAAATTTTGAGATTAAAAATTTTATAATGAGTTGAAATTTTCAATTTTTGTTTATGAAAGCTTTCAATACGAAAAATTTGAAAAATCATCAGATAAATAAATCTGAAAAAATTATTTTCAATCAGGGTGTCTACCAGATAATGAATTTAGTGAAACAGTAGTGATTTTGGAGTAAAAGTAGTGAAAAAATCAAAACTGAAAATCGAAAAATCAATTTCTTCTATAAACGAAATAGGTAGGTAGCTAATAATTTCTTCGGATTTGTAGGTAACATTGAGATTTTTTTCCCTGCTAGGTATTTAAAAATTTGTCTGTAGTAAATGGATCCTAATTTTTTTGAAGAGGTTCTTAATTTTCTGTAATTTTTTCAGCAAGTGAGTCTGAAAGTTATGTAATAGTATTAAAAAAAGTAATAAAAAAGTAAAATTTTGGGGAGGGGTCTGGTAGACACCATGTCAATAGGAAAATTTTGAATAGAGTTTTTAAAAACTGAGATCTTTTCAAACACTGTTGAAAAACACAACCTAAAAAAAATTGATTTGAAAAAAAATTTCAATAATTTTTTTCAAAAATTCTACGTATGTAAGATGATTTTTTTAAATTATTTAATAAGAAATATTCAATTGACAAAAAATTGAACCAGAGAATAATTCAAAAAACTTGGCGCTTCGCTCCTTGGACCTCCTCGTGGTTCTATTTCTACATTACGTTTGAAAGACAAGTATGAAACATAAGTACTGTATATGCTGTTACTCTGTGACAAAATTTCTAAAAATCATAAAAAATTAATTTTCATAAAAATGAAAAAAAAAAAAAAAAAAAAAAAAAAACGATAAAATACTGAGAACTGAGAAGTTAGAAATACTTGATAAGAAAAATAATTTCCATGGAAATATGAAAATTGAATAAATAAAGATAATGAAAAACAAATACAAAAATGTTTAATTATCTAATTATTTTGAATTTGAAAAAATCTAATTTTAAAAATGGCTGACAAAATTGTGTCTAGAGTTATCCAATTTTGAAAAAAATAATACTATAAGTTTTGACAAAAAAGTCTTCAAGTTATCGTATTTTGAAAAAAAAAATACAAGTTTTAAAATGTTAGACAAAATACCAAAAAGTCAATTTCCATGGAAATATGAAAGGTAAAAAAATGAAAAAGTAATTTTTTTTTTAAAACCCATGCTTTTACATGTTTAAAGTTGGTCGTTTTGTAAAATATTATGTATAGGGAAGTAACAATGCCCTAAAAAATGAAAAAAAAAAAAAATTTACCAATCTAAAAAAAAAATATAAATAAATAGTTAACTAACAGGAACACACGACAGCGAGAAAACTAAAAGATTGTACTAAACAATTTCAAAAACTGTTTTGAAAACCTTAGATGGTTGAACAGCTACTTCACGAAACTTAAAGGAACAAATGACAAATATAAAATAATTAAAAGTATTAACATTCTCTGTTTAAAAGCATTATAAATAAAAAATTTTATTTGTCCCCAAGTCCCAAGTTTTACCGTCAAAAAGACTGGGATGTTGACATTTTACAAAGACAAGACATTCGTGCTTTTCCGGAGTAATTTTACTTCTAACGTGTTTTGCAAAAAACGGGAACATAATTATCTTTTGTTCCTCTTGCCTCGTATCCCTCATTTTAGTGAGCTTGAATATAGGTTTTTTACCTGTAAATAAAACGCAGGAATTGAAACGCAAAGCTATTTCCTTAATTTGTATACAAATTGATGTTATAAAATTTTGGAAATTTCCAATTTTTTATTATTAAATACTTACTACGTTTTTGGGTTTTATTTGACATACTTAATTTCTTCATCGAAAGTTTCATCGTTGGCAACATTCAAATTACTTTTCGAAGCATTTTCTGTTCGTCAAAAAAAAAAGTAGCCTACAGAACAAATTTGACCAAATGCGACGTTTTGTTATGGAAAAATTTTGAGTACTATTTAGGTTTTTTCTTTGCTTGTAATAATTCTTCCTTTCAGGAATTGTCGAAATTCGCCCCGTTTTTGGATTTTTTCATTTTTTTCCAATCATTATTCGAAGATTTTTCTGTTGGTGAAAAAAATTATTTGGAAACCAATTCGATCATTTACAACATTTTGCTCATTTTAAAAAACACTTTTTTGAACTTTATTCGCTCAGGCTTTGTTTGAAGAATCTCGCGGAATTTTCTACGTTCTTGTTCTTGGGTATTTTCGAATTATTTTTCGAAGATTCGGATTTTTTCACGTTCACAGAATTTTTCGAAAATTTCTCTGCTTGAGAAAAAAAAAATCGTCATTGAACCAATTCAATCAAAATCGAATTTTTTTTATTTAAAAAATTACGAAGACCTATTTCCTTAACTTTTCTCTGCTTCAAGTTCAAAATCTTCATCATTCTGAGGAATCGTTCGAATTTTGCCACGTTTGTGCATTTTTTTAAATTACAAAGCACATGTTCAATCTTTTTTCAATAAAAAAGTGAGTACGTTTACTTTTTTCGTTTTGAATCGAAATTTTGTCCAATAGAATTGGTTATGGTTTTGGGTGCTTACGGTGCTTATCATTTTTTGGTTAATTACCCTTGCGGAAAACTACAAGTTGTCACAAGTAGAATTTATGATAAGTTGTAAATTCGAAGGTGTTATGACAACTTGTAACAACTTATTTTAGGTATGAGTTGTCTCAAGTATTCCTAATACAAGTAATCAGGACAATTACCAAAAACAAATCTTCGATTACTGTTGATACCTTCAAGTTGTGATAGTGTCAACTAACTTGTAACAACTAACTGAGGTATACGTATAACTATTCACTACATATACATGATATACATAACATGTTCACAACAATACATAATGGTATAACTATTCACAACTTATTACAGCAAGTATTCACAAAATGTGAGGTACAAAATGAGTTTTTATAACATGCTTATTCACAACACACTATATCTGCGAGTATCAAAATGACCCTCAAAATTTCTGAATGAATAAAAATCTCACAACTCCATTCAAAATTGTGAAAATCGGCTTGTGGGGGTTTTTTGCAGTGCTGAATCCATTTTTGATTTTATTTTGACTCTAGACCCAAAAGTGGCTTCAGGGGGAGGAGCAAAACTCAAAATTACCAATAATGGCATGTGGGGTGTGTAAATCTAGGTTTTCCTAGGTGTTGAATCCGTTTTTGATATCGATTTTGACAAATTCTCAATAGGGGCTTCGAGGGGGAGGGGCAAAACTCAAAATTCATCATAATTTTGAAGCATTTCTGGTACATTTTCGATGGAAAATTACTGATAAGTTTTCTATTTCTATTTCAAATTGAAATTTCATATTATTATATTTTTAAATCAAATTATTTGTACAGTCATGCTGGAAGCCTAAGACCACGATGATCGATGGGGCAGCAAAAAAACAACTGTTTATGAATTATCAAAATAAATTTGGCGTTATCCATCATGAGAAGGGTACGATTTTCTTTAAAAAATGAGGTGGAAAACAATCCTAAAAAATGTTTAAAATTTCAACTTTTTAAAAGAATACTTTTGAGACCTGTATGTTTCATGAATCATGATTTACATAATCCAAGAGTGATGGACAGTTATAAAAAAAATCATTTTACAAAACGAGTTACTGAATTTTTTCAAGTTGTATGAAAATACGATATAGTGATATAATAATGGTCTGAAACTTTTGTCAATAAGTCCAAGTATTCAGTTGAATACTTGTCCATTGAAAATTTTCCAACTACAAAGTATTCAAAGTTGTAGAATACTTATCTACTGACAACAACTTCTGAAGAACAAGTTGTTTTCACATTGAAGAGTTGCTACAAGTAAATGAATACTAATCCATTTACAACTATTCTTGAAAAATAAGTTGTTTTGTAAAATACAACTTGTTAACAACTATGGATTACTTGTTGATGACTATTTACAACCTGTACTTTTCCGCAAGGGTAGTTACTTACCAGCTCGCATTATTTTTACAAAACCCAATAATCAACAAACCACTATTCTCTTCGTTTTGATTGAGCTCAAAATCGATTTCATCCAAAGTTTTTATTCCATCAATGAAAAGTAATTTCGATACTTTGACTATGTGATGAAGCGCTTGAGGAAGCCTGTGCCAAAAAAAATAGTCACATCGAAATTCTAAGTAAATTTTGTCAAAAGAAATTTTTTTTCTGACTTTTACTAGAAAAAAAGTGGCCTTCCTTTCATACCACGTCCGTGAAAATTTCTTCGTTTGGTTCATATTATAGACACTGGACCTAACCCAAGATACCCAACCCGCCGCCATATTGGCCTGATATCTTGAGTTATTCTAATTTATCCCGCTGGGTGCAGATGAGCGCGCTGTTCTCGTTTTTTCAAAGTGATAAACCAAAAAGTACGCGGAAAAACACGTTGTGTGTGATTTGAATTATTTGTTTTCTGTTATTTATTGTGAAAATTGTCAATTCAAATTGAAATTCACAATAAATAAAACTAAAAAAATATTCTGCCTCTCATGACAAAATGTTGGATGGTATCAGTTATAAAAAATGCAACTCTTTAGATGATATCTTGGACTTCAGGAGTTTGTTTTTATAAAAATTCGACTGCAGCGCCATCATCTGCACCCAGCGGGATAAATTTGAATAACTCAGGTATCCGGCAGGGTACGCGGAACCCTCCTACCCGGAGTTGGGTATCTTGGGTTAGGTCCAGTGTCTATAGTTCATATCAAATAAAAAGCAGACGTGTAGTTTTACAAACAAAGGCAGGAAGTACTCTTGGATTATATCCGCGAGCAGCTAACTTTCAATATTAGTTCCTGGTATCGGTGCTAATATTGAAATAGCTGTGTGGAAATACGATTAAAGTACGAGGATTTGAAGCTTGTTGAAGTGATATTTTCTTTAAAGAGAAACCTGACAAAGGATTGCAGATATGACGTATGAGTTTTTAACACATTTAATTTCTAATGCTGGAAGTTCGACTGTAACCAGACGCGACGACTATTTTCCAATTTCTTTTTACGGTTGAAATTCTCAGTATTTGAGGCGAGTATGATATGATAAGTGATGAGTGTTGTTTACAAAATACGCAAGAAGAATATTGCAATCGTGAGTCGTATGCCCGAAATGAATAGAGCTGTTGAAATTGTATATAAACTTTGCTACGTATAGTTTTGATTTGATGAAGGTGTGTCTTGATGAAGTTTAAATTGCTTGTACTTTTGTGTACCAAATAAATTGTGTGTAACTTTTTAATGACGGTATTCATCGAAAATGTCGCTCCAACACGACACGAATGTGAAGATATATAAAGCTGCGGTATGAAAAATGATCTCAAACTAGTCGCCTTATAGCTTCGAGAGTATTTTAAGAACCCCTGGCATTGTGTACCCTCGTTCTATCGGTTGTAATTCTTTTTATACGCGTCCCTTCACAAACCGCTATCAATCAACAGCTACTTTGTTTTTACCCTTTTTGCAGTATCCTTTTATACTGTTGGCGTAAAATTGCCATCTTTCTGGCATACACATTCATTCGCGCCATTAAGCACTCCTTTCTAAATTTTAATACAGTCTTTTTAAATACGCGAGGAAAAGTGTCTAAAATCGTTTAAATTCTTCATAATTACTTTTTTTTTTTTCATTCGAGGGAAAAAAAATCTGGTATTTGGTGCGTGCTATTTTGGATGCTTTTCTCATTGTCAACGTTCGGAGAGGAGGATAGATTACCAACTCTTTGGTTTCATTCAACCTCTACTTCGATTTAATATTGAAAATTTTATTCAATAAATTCTTTGCTCTGGGAGTATCGTGAAAAGAGAAAACGTAAGGTTAATGTAGAGACTATAAAAGAGCTGAAAAAAATCCAAAGACGAACTAACGAAAGGGGCTTAATTTACTAGATAACCTGTCACGAAAATCAGCCCCGCTTTTGGGGGCCTAGGTATAAGAGACGACTGGACACAAGGGGACTGAGTGATGATGACGAATTCTCGGTGATAGTTTACGTAAGTATATAATCCTGCTGTTGGAAAATCCCCTCTGTTTTCTTTCGTTCTTTGCATGGCTGTCTATCAAATTTTACACTCGAATACGTCGAATTGCGGTTGAAAAAATACACTTACGTCATCATTACGCGTAATAGCGCAGAGCAACGAATTGAAAAAATGACAAAAACTCGTTTATTTATACATAAAGATTGATTACGATGCGAAGGAAAAGAAAATTCAACGAGCTGGAGCTCGGCTGAGAGAAAAAACGTTGGAGGAGGGGGCGTTTGATATGGCAAGTTTTGCTTTGCAACATAACGAGTAGCCATTAGCGCTGCATTTTAACGAGAGATAGTGTTTCGTGAAGACGAAGAGACGAGAGAAAAACTTAAACATTTTATAGTTGACAATAGTTGCAGTTTAAAGTGGTCACTTTGACGTTGAAAAATTGAGATTAATGAGTACGGATGCTTTTTGCTGGAACCGCAAAATTACGTATACGACGTGTGCTCTCCCCCCTCTATCCAGCTTGTTTGTATTTTAAGCTTTCAAGCTGTAATTTTCAGCTGCATGGTGGTCGTATAAGTTGGAAAACACTTTAGGAACGGAAATAGTTTCGATCTGGAATGTTTTTTTTTTCGGGGTTTCGCTCCTTCGAGGGGTAACTTTAACATGAGATAGGCTGGGAAACCCGAATATTAGATGATATTGCCCGGTAAACACACCGTATGCGAATCGCGTGCTAATAGAATGCTACATTCGCATCTATCGCATACGAATAGCATACGAAAATAGCGTACCATTAGCATATCAAAAATGTCCGCTTTTTTAGCGGCTAATTTCGAACGCTAATAGTGCGCGAAATTAGCAGCGAATGTAGCGTTCTATTCGCTGTTAATTCGCTGGCGATTAGCGTTCGAAATTCGCTTCTAAAAAGCAGCCAAATGATATATTGACGATTTCCACTCAGCAATATGTTAATTATTTCGAAAATACATCTCATTTGTGATCGCAAATCTGTGTAAAATTAAATTATGCCGAATGGTAAAGATTTGGACCTACCTAGTATAGTGGTGTTTGATAAATAAGTAGGGCGTAGGTATTTCAATTTACAACTTTTTTCATAAAATTTTTTGATGTACCCTATACCTTCTTCTATTTTGAATAATAAATATCTACGTAGTATTAGATGAAAATAGAAGGAAGGAAGGAAGGAAGGAAGGGAGGGAGGGAGGGGTCCAATCTTAATTTTTATGAAAATCAAAATTATTTCCAAGATTTCAATCTACAACTTTTGTTTGAAAAATTTCTCAATTGTGAGAGGGAAGAAGGGCTGGCCCAACTGAAATTTTTTTCAAACAAAAGTTGTAGATTGAAATCTTAGAAATAATTTCGATTACCTATTATAAAAATTTCGATTCGACTCCTCCTTTCCTTCTAATTTCGCATAATATGTACTTATACAGCTTCAAACAGGGGAAGGCAGAGAAATAATTTTATTGAAAAATTTAAAAAATTTTATAACACTGTTAAGACGTCGAAAATTTTTACGTGAGATTTGATAAAATTTCATTTCACACAGATTCACGATCACAAATAGATACCCGAGCAGCACACTCGATCGATAATATCGGTAGATGTAACGTATCGATAAAAAATCGTTTGAAAATCTATAGATGTTCTCACGATATTATAAAGATTTATCGGTACAACTTCATAGGCAAAAAATCTGAAAACTATCGAATTCGATATTATTAAGATTTTATGACGACATTCGTCAACGCTACTATCGACAAAGAATATTAAATTTATCGATACCGAGTTTCCACCGATTTTGTGCAGATATTTGAAACTACATTATCGACAAAGAATATTAAATTTATCGAATTCGATTTTTTAACGATTTTGTAAAGATATTTAAAACTATATTATCGACAGATTATATGAAATTTCTCGACTTCGATATCTTACGGATTTTTTGACGACATTTGAAACTATATTATCGACAGATTATATTAAATTTATCGAATCCGATTTTTTACCGATTTTGTAAAGATATTTGAAACTATATTATCGACACATAATATGCAATTTCTCGAATTCGATTTTCTAACGATTGCGTGAAAATATTTGAAACTATATTATCGACACGTAATATGAAATTTCTCGATTTCGATTTTTTAACGATTTTGTGACGATATTTGAAACTATATTATCGACAAATAATCTGAAATTTTCGAATTCGATTTTTTAACGATTTTGTGAAGATATTTAAAACTTTATTATCGACACGTAATCTGAAATTTCTCGAATTCGATTTTTCAACGATTTTATGACGATATTTGAAACTATATTATCGACTCGTAATATGAAATTCCTCGAATTCGATTTTTCAACGATTTTGTGGCGATATTTGAAACTACATTATCGACAAATAATCTGAAATTTGTCGAACGATTTTTCAACGATTTTGTGACGATATTTGAAATTGGTGAAAATTTTTCTAAGTCCAACACGTCTGGAAGTACTAAACTGCCTATTATTAGCGTTTTATTGCTAATTCCTCAACGATAAGGTATGGCATAGTGGTTAAGGAAGAGGATTACCATGCAGGAGGTAAATGGTTCAAGCCCCACGGGTGGCAGATTTTTTATAATTTTTTTTGACTTTTTCTGAAATGATCCTCTTACCGTAACATGAATAATGTGTTTAGGCATAGTTTAATGTATTAATTATGCTAATTATTGATTTTTAATTATAGAAAAAAGCTAGTAAAAGACGAAAAATCGGAATAAAAAATCGATAAAAAATCGACAGAATATCGAATTCGATAAAGTGTCGCGAAAGTTCCGCCTAAATCGTGAAATTATCTTTCGATATTATAGATAGATTATCGATAAAATATCTTACTATAATCTCGAAATTTTTACTAACTATAATTCGTCGATAATCTATCTATATATCGAAAGATAATTTCACGATTTATGCGGAACTAACGCGACACTTTATCGAATTCGATATTCTGTCGATTTTTTATTTCGATAATTTGTCGATTGTGCTGCTCGGGATATATATTCAAAATAATTAACTTACTGCTGAGTGGAAGTCGTCCAAGAAACTCAATCTTCGTCTCAATTCTTGTCATTTTGATCAAATCATTGGGATTTTTATTTAAAAAGAAGAAAAAACATCAATCAAAACACAAAATCCCCCAACAAAATCAATAAAACTAGAAAAATATTCAGTTTATTGTTAATAAGTCACTGCAACAATCTCAAGTATACACGTTCATGCTTAAAAATGATTTCTCTCGTTCATAAAAAATATTGAAAGACATTGTCGCCAAAATCGTATGCGATTCGCAAGCGAATATCGCACTAATATCGTATGAAATATCTGCACGTTTCCCAATGCGATTTTAGCATACGATTCGTAGGCGAATATTGCGCTAATGTCGTATGAAATATCTGCACATTTTCCAATGCGATTTTAGCATACGATTCGTAGGCGAATATTGCGCTAAATTCGTACGAAAGATGTACGTATTTTTAAATGCGATTTTAGCACGATATTCGTTCACGAATAGTATACGAATTTATCTCAGAAGATTTTCCTCGATTTTCGCGTTGATTCCGCATTCTATTCGTATGCGAATAGACCGCGATTTTCCTATCTGCTATTTTAGCATACGAATAGCACACGGTGTGTTTATCGGGTGTGTACCTTAGGCCGGGTAGCCATTTTTTTTTAGAGTTTTGGATTTTTTAATGTCTTCCTCCTGAGTTTTTTCATTTCATGAGAAAAATTTCTTATTTTGTATTTTTGCCTTGATCGAATTTTTAAGTGGACCTCGCAGTCATTCTTTCAGAGAAATGAAAAAATTTGACTTACTTACTCGTCGTCGTATAGCTGATACTTACGTCCTAAGACGTTTACAGACAGGGCTTGTTTTTTTTTCAACTCCGTAACCTTCATATCTAATTCGAGACGTTGCTTTTCTGATTTTGAGCAAATCATTGAGGTTTCTACTTGGTGGCGTCGTTTGAGGAATCGAAGATTGAGATTGACTTGGCCGCGTTATTGGAGATATTGAAGGATGAGATTAACTTGGTCACATCGTTTGAGAACTTAGGATCGGAGTATTCTTGAACGAATTTTTAAGTGGACTTTCAGAGAAATGAAGAAAATTAACTTACTTACTCGTCGTCGCTTTTCATCCGGCTTATTTCAGGGTTTAAGCTTGTGTGATTGGTTCACTTCAAGCAGAAGCCAATTGTACATAGACAATGTTGACATGCATCGTGAATATACTTCGTGCTTTCGCCTTTCAATGATGTTGGTGGACTGGATGATTTTGGTGCTAATCTGTGAATTAATTTTTGGGTCCGGCGCATAACGGAACAATGTGGATATCACAGTTGAAACAACATTTTTAGTGAAAACCTTTTTATTGCATTTTTTTTTTCAAGAAAAATACAAGATTTCTCCCGTTTTTTTGAATGAAAAAATTTCTCATTTTTTCTTAAAGAGAAAAAGTAATGAATTTTGAGAAAAAAGCTAGATATTTATTTCGTTATTTTCAGAAAAAAATTCTTCATATTTTATAATTCTCCATTTTTTGAAATGAAAAATTTTTTGTTTTTTTTTTTCAAAGAAAAAAGTTTACATTTGCACCTATCTCTATAAATTCTATAGGTACTTAAATAGTTGAATTTTCAATTTTCAACTTTTTTTAAAAGAAATCTTTCGCAATTTAAAAAAAAAAAAAAATTTTTAGAAAAAATCTTTTGGGTAATTCTCCGAAAATCGGCAAATTTGAGTAACAGGCTGATTTCTCAACTCCTGTACTATGCCCAACTTTCATTTTTTGGTTATTTGTACATTATAACGTCCTTAATCCATCATGCCCAATTTGATGAATACCACCCCCCTCCCCTTGAGTACAAGTTAGTCTAAACTTCAAAATGTCCATCGTCGTGGCCTGTAGCACAACATGTTTTTGAAAACAGATTTCAAAAATTATGGAAATCACCATGTTTTTCTGAAAAAAAAAGTAAGTACACGTCATTAGGAAGTTCAGGGTATAGGCTAGTGTGAATGATGATCACAAAAAGTGTTTAGTACAACTACACCTGATCATTGAAAACTGTAGCAAAGATTTATGTCCATCGTCGTGGCTAATTTTTAAAAATTTGTCTCAGCTCGCTGAGTGAATATTTTTTTCTGCTGAATGGCTACACTGATTTGTTACTTTTATAATAATACTATCCGCATTTGAAATTTCGAATGGCAATGCACAGAGCGATTTTTTACGTAATCATCTGTAAAAATTTCAATTTTTACAAAAATAGTGTCCATCGTCGTGGCTTATCATTCCTCCGGTATAAAATGTCCCACCTTCCTGAAAACTGAGAAAATTTATTCTAATTAGTAAGTATCCTATTATAGCTTATTAATAATTAATAAAATATCAGTATTATAGCTTATAGAATAACTAACTGTCGAATTGTCCATCGTTGTGGATCACAAGTGTTTGTCTTTCGTCGTGGCAATGATGAATTTTTACAGCCACGACGATGGACAATTCGACAATTAGTTATTCTATAAGCTATAATACTGCTTTTTTGTTACGAGGGTCACTGACCCAAAGATAAACTCGATTTTAGTTTTAATGTATATTAACATACGAAACGTTATAAAGCGAATGACGCTATGCAAGCGAATTGAGATTCGCGAGAAAAACAGTTCTGTCAAGTTTTTGGGACGAAGAGACAGCCAACGATTATTCGAAAAATCAAAATAATCGTGACATACCCCCCTCGGACCAAAAACTCAACGTAAGAGTTTAAATACAACGTACATACATCGAAATAAATACGAAAATAAATACGATCGAAACGAAAAATTTAAATATGTACGAATAAAGACTAAACAATCGAACAAAATCATAGAATACAAAGATCGAATCGAAAAGAAAACTAAAAATAATAAACACGACGGGAACGTCGAATGATAACGATAAAAAATGAAAATAAATAATTTTAACAATCGAAAATTAAATTACGTAGAGTACAAAAAATCGTCTTCGTAGTCGCTTTAGTTAAAATATCAGCTAATTGTTGATTACTCGAAACTTTTTTAATAAAAATAATCTTACGTTCAACTAAATCGCGAGTGTTGTGGTAGCTAATATCAACATATTTAGTTCTACGAGACTCAATAGTATTTGAAATGGCAATCGCGGAGGAGCTGTCGCACATCAAAGGAATTGGGATGCAAGAAATTTCGAAATTATGCAATAGTTGCATAAGAAAATATGCTTCTTTTGAAGCATTTGATAAAGCGATATATTCAGCTTCCGTGCTGCTAAGTGCGACGCAAGTTTGTTTCCGTGTGTACCAATTAATTACGTTATCGAATAGAGTAATTAAAATACCACTCGTCGATTTGCGGTCTGTCGAATCACCTCCGTGATCAGAGTCAACAAAAATGCGAACTGGGTGAGAATAGTCGATATTTTCACGAATTTTATAAACGAGACGATAATTTTTTGACGTTTTTAGATATTGTAAAATACGAATCGCATAAACATACAATTGACGATTGGCCTTATGTTGGAACCTACTCAAAAAATTCACCGGAAAAGCGATATCAGGTCGAGTTCCTCTCGAAATATATGACAACGAGCCAATTAAAGCACGTACTTTATTTTCAAAATAAGGATCAAATACTGGATTGGTAAATTGAAGACGCGGTTCCATTGGAATCGCCACAGGATTCGAATCTTCGAGATCATATTCAGAAATAAGTTCATCAATATACGAATTTTGATGAATAAAAATGCAATTGTTTACGAATTCAAACTCTATACCTACAAACTTTTTTATTTTTTTAGATTCTCTAATACCAAACTCACTATCGAGCTCTAGAATTAACCAATCAATAAGACTATCGTCACTTCCAGTTATAAAGAAATCATCTACATATACTATAAAAATGCAACGTTTTGGATCACCTTCGGAATTAATATAAATACAGGGATCAACCGTCGATCGTTTGAAGCCTAAATAGGTAAGAAACGAATGTAAACGCTCGTTCCAATTTTTTGGAGATGTTTTTAAACCGTATAACGATTTTTTCAAGATATAATACACATTCGAATCGTCATTGGTGCCTTTCGGAGGTTTGAAGATGATGTTACGAGTAACGATACCATTAAGGAAAGCAGTCGAGACGTCTACTTGCCTAATTTTCCAACAAAAAACGGTCGAAAGAGCAACGAGAATACCAGTCGAACTCACATCGGCTGTGGGAGCATAAATTTCGTCGATATCGTATTGACTAGAATCCTTGAATCCACGTAAAACTAGTCTCGCTTTGAACTTTATCGCACCACTAACCGTAATCTTCTTTCGCAGGACCCATTTTGAATCGACTTCGGAACAATCAAGTTTATCGACTTCGCTCCTCGACACTTTGTACCAGACATCTTTCGCTGACATAGCATCGAGTTCTTCCTGAATAGCTTTTCGCCATTGAACGCTTTCTTGCCCGTTGATGGCCTCTTCATACGTCAATTCATCATTCTTAATCTTACTCGCTAAACAACGATCGAAATCTTCATTCAAATTCATTTTTACTTTCCGAACAGCGCGTAGCGTTGTAAGGAAAGTATTGTTTTCGGTGCGAAATGCGTTTTCACGAATATTGCACTTAGACAAATTTTGACTTCGTACAAATTTGTTTTGAACAATTTCCAGATGATGTTCCGTATGTATGTGTGTGTGTATGTGTGTATGTGTGTGCAGAAAAATTTGTTAACACAATTCCAACCGCCCTAATTGAGATATCTCGTTGAAATTCGGCGATGAGTAGTGGTTTATATAAGCGAAGGCTACGCAAGAATTTGGGGCCTTTACGTTGAATAGAAAAAATTTTACGAGCGATTTATGCGAAAAATTTGTTAACACGATTCCAACCGCCCTAATTGAGATATCTCGTTGAAATTCGGCGATGAGTAGTGGTTTATATAAGCGAAGGCTACGCAAGAATTTGGGGCCTTTACGTTGAATAGAAAAAATTTTACGAGCGATTTATGCGAAAGATCGTCGAGTTTCACATTTGTCGTGTTTTAGATGTCGATAAAGGGAACGGTTCAAGTGTTTATCTATATCCGGACATGTCCGCGGGTGTACCGGTTTGCTCTCCTTTCCCTAACATGCGCATTGCGCAATGCTTTGCATTTTTGTCTTATTCATGATAAGATGTACGGGTATTCGAATGGTTGTTTTGTTTACATCATCATGATATTTTTTCACGATTAATAATAATGGAGCAAGTGTGATTTTGCCGAATATTTTTGTGTCATGTTCAACTTTTTTCAGTGTAATTGCTGACGTTTTAAATACAAAAAATATTTTATAGTCGATTTTTTCACAAATATTCGATAATCAATTTTTTTTACATAATATTCGATGATCGATTTTTACAAATATTTTTTTGTTAATATTTTTTTTAAAATACTTTTTGATTCGGAAAGTTCGTGATGCTTGCATCACTGTTTATTATAGGAAGAATATCGTCCGAATAACAACGAATCGACGAGCATATGTTCGAAGACGAAACAGACTCACTAAAAGAATTATTCAACGATGAAGAAGACTCGCTAGAAGAATCTATCGACCTATTAACGTCGTCATTCACACTACTCATACTGTTTGTTGTACCACTCGTACCTGGCATGTTCGCACTCGTATCTAAACTACGATTATCGAACAAAACATCAGCTGTACCGTTGAGTAGTGACTCGTAGCCTTTAGATTCATCGAAAAGAACATTTGAGGAAATGGTAACATAATTTGTAAATATATCAAATAAAACATAACCGGTCTCTGTAAACCCAACGAGTAACATGTCACTAGATTTAGGGTCGATTTTTGTCCGTTTTTCATCCGGGATTTTAACACGAGCGACACATCCAAAAATACGAATATGTTTGAGATTGGGTGGTCGATTATACCAGCGAAAGTAAGGTGAATCGAATTCAATCGTAGAATTTGGAAGACGATTATACAGAAAGTTGGCTGTGTACGCTGCGTACACCCAAAACTTAGATGGTACAGCCATATCGAATAATAAACTACGTAGTTTTTCAAGAAGAGATCGAAGAAATCGTTCGGCCGTACCATTGTGTTGGTGCTCGTATGGTTCTGAAGGCGATAAAATCATCCCTTTCGAATCAACAAATCGTCTAAATTCACCACCTACAAATTCTGTGGCATTATCACAACGAATACGTTTAATGGAAGAATTCCATAAATTACTAGCAATGGTTTCAAAACTCTTTAGCTTTGAACCTACTTCATTTCTAGACGTCATCGCATACAAAACTGCCCATTTAGTAGCATCGTCGACGAAAATTATAAGATACCTTTCGCCGTCGATAGCTGCTGTAATCGGACCTACCACATCAACATGTATGAGATCAAGGGGGTTTTCGTACCGATGACGAACATTATCGTAAGCGTGAGACGGTTGTTTTGATTTGCAACAAGTGCCACATTCGTTCATTTTTGGGCACGTACACGGATTTGTATTAAGAGTAGATGCGTCGATTTTAAACATCACTCTCTGCGAAGGATGACCAAGTCTACGGTGCCACACATTAAGTGCGCAATCGAAATTTCGCGAATTGACTAACGAGAAATTAACAGAAAGAAGACCATTTTCTAAAACATTCACTTTTGTAATTTCTTCTCTCGAAATGCGGTCAACGAACTCGATTTTTTTACCAATAATTAAGTCACATCCTTTTTCGCGAAATGAATTAACAGACAAAAGATTCTGTGACAGTTCAGGCACAAATGAAACGTTCGAAATATTGAAAATTTTACCATATTCATTTTTAACTAGGATGTTTCCGACACCTTCACACTTTATTACAACATCGCGCTTAGCAACGTGAACGTCTCTTTCACTTGAAACGATAAATTCTAGACTATCGAATAACGAAGGGTCGGAGCACATATGATGGGATGCTCCACTGTCTAAGACAAATTCAACAAAATTTTCGTCATGAGGTGGATACGTCGTTGAAGATATTAATGCGCGGGCAAGATTGCTTAAATCGATCGTCGACTTAATAGTTGATAAATTCGCGAATGGTGGATTAGGTCGATTATTCGTACGAGAAGGATTTTCACGATTCGAGTTTTCCGCACGTTTTTTATTCGCATCATCCCCGTAGCGAGGGCAATTCCGGCCTATATGGCCCTGACCCCCGCAACGGAAACAATTAAAATCTGATGATCGATTATTACCATTCGAGTTATTATTATTATTCCCTCGCGAATTTCGATCGTTAAAATTACGATCACCATTATTAAAATTAGACTTACAGTTTTTTGTAAGGTGCCCTTTCTTTTTACATTTGTAACAGTAAGGTTTTTTATTCAAAGGTTTTTTACTTTCAGTCGTAGCTACATGCGCAGTGCCTTTACTTGTAGTTGGGGCAGTATTCGAAGAACTTCCATCACCATGGTTCGATTCGTCATTGTTGTATAACAAACTCGTAATAATTTTTGGATTCGCAGTAGTTACATGGAGAAGACCTTGGGCGGTATTTTTAATTTGACTGTACTTTTCGTAGTTTTTGAGACCATTAAGTAAATACGAAAATTCTTCGGCAGGAGATATTATAACGCCACATTGAGCTAGATCGTTGATTATTAATTTGGTCGCGTCGACATAATCTCGATGGCTTTTGTAACTCGCGATGTCGATTGCCGCTAAACGAGTGCCGAGAGACACAATTAGGGCTTCATCCTTTTGTATGTAACGTTCGTCCAATTCTTTCAAGAGGAGATACGGGTCTTTGGGTTCACGTAATAATCTGAAGACGGTATTATCAATATGGTTAACGATTAATTCGAATGCTTTAGCCATTTTCTTTTTGTCTCGTACAGGACGGTTGGCGGCGTTGATGGTTTCGTCGACTTCGATCGTTTCTTCTAGGTCTTTGGAACAAATCAGAATCTCCATTCTTTTTCGCCATGTTTCGTACTCGACACCCTTGAAGAGTAGATGGGAAGGTAACGAAGTGGAGTCGGACATTACAGAATCGTCGTCTGAGTCAGAAATAGACGATAAATCGGATAACGCGTTCGTATTCGGGATTTCGATATTCGTAATCGGAATTTCGGGTATGTCTCGATCGCGATGATTTAAATTGTTACCTTCGACGACAACTTCAGTGACAACGAAATTGAACGTATCGTGAAATTCGGATGGTGATTGATCGGACTGTGGACTAGAGTCGTAAGAAGCTCGATTCGACGACTCAGGATCTGGTATTCGTACTGAAGTAATTGGCGTATTCGCTTCTTCCCAAAAGCGTAACGCTCGACGTCGTAATTTACGTTTTTTCGATTCAGAAAGTCGCGCTTCTGCACCAGAGAAACCAGAAAAATCACCAGAATTATTCTGAGATTTTATTTCGGTACGAGGGCGAGTTTGACTACGCGTCAACATGGAAAACTCGTATCTTTAACGCAAATATCGACATCGTATTCGGAAATACTTCAACGATTAATTTAATCGAAGAAAGAATAAAAAGAATCGTATGTAAAGATATACGAAGGTGTAAACGAATAGGAAAGTAACCACGAACTCTGCTATCATGTTACGAGGGTCACTGACCCAAAGATAAACTCGATTTTAGTTTTAATGTATATTAACATACGAAACGTTATAAAGCGAATGACGCTATGCAAGCGAATTGAGATTCGCGAGAAAAACAGTTCTGTCAAGTTTTTGGGACGAAGAGACAGCCAACGATTATTCGAAAAATCAAAATAATCGTGACATTTTTATTAATTATTAATAAGCTATAATAAGATACTCACTAATACCTAACATCTACCCGAGTTTGAAAAAATTTGGTTAAAAACTGTCAAAATCAAAAATTATAATCGAAAAATCACATTTTTCGCTCTAGGAGGGGGTGGGGGTGAGGTAGCGACCTAAAAATTTGGTCACGGGGGTTTTAGACCATAAGGACCAACTTCCACTAGTTGGTTTAAAAATTCGCTGTGGGGGGCCAAATCACCCTATTTTACCCGGCTATACCCCTTTTTGAATCGTCCTCCCCCCTCCCTTTTGGGAAATGAATTGACCCCAACACCATAAAAGTACTCGGGGGCATATATATTTTCAATTACCTTAAAAATTTTTTTTAAAAACCTGTCAAATTTCTGAACTTTTACAGTAGTGAAATTTGCCGATTTTCTGAGAATTACCCATTTGCATTTTTTTGGAATGAGAAAAAATTTATCTATAATTTTTTTTTTTTGAAAAATGAAAAAATGTTTTTAGAGAAGAATTTATTTTATTTTTTCAAGAAAAAAAAAAATAATAATCATTCCATTTTGGAATGCAAATATATTCTCGATTTTTAATATATTTTTTTGCAAAAAAAACTATTTTTATTATTATTTTTTATTTATTTATTAACAGAACGTGTACAAGTTGTAATCAAATTAACTCTAGTACTAGATAAAAATTTTATTTAAAAAAAATGTTTCATTACAGTTAATAAATGCCACCAAGTGGTTAGTACGAAAGTGAGTAACAGTCTTTATCATAAATACACATTTAGACAATATTATACATACAAAATAAAACAATCTTCGGTCATAAGCATCCTTTCTTGAGGCAGGGTCACATATATAAATTTTTACGAAAATTTGAAATTTGTGCAAAAATTAACGATTGAGATGAGGCGAAAAAAGTAAAAATCCTCCTTGCCTATCTAAACGAAAACACATTAGAATTCTATAGTCACCAAAGTACCAACAAAATAACGAAAACGCTATAACTAGATACATGGACTCAACTAGAGAAACTGCTTACATTATTCTGAGTATCCATATGGGTATGTCTTAAAATTTGATAGTTTACATCTGTTGTAAGAAACTTCGAGGTATTCCTTTGTGGAATCTTTGAATTTATCACATGAAAATGCCGTGTTCTTTGAATTTTTCGTTTATGTGTGAGTGTGACACTAATTGTGTCATTTAAAGACACCACTGAAAAAGTGTTATCATATTAGATATTATAATCTGTTTTACAAGTAGGTAACAAAAATGATTGAATGATTTCCCAAAATATTCAATTTCACTTATAGATTTCTACCTATACAATTTTTTTGATAAGCTTTATGGAGAAAAATTAATTCCAGAAAGGATCCCAAGGGAAATAGTGTTGGTAGGGGTGGCAGTAAAGTAACTACTAAATTTGTCACTTTATACATATACCCACAGTGTGGCATTCAATTGTCCGAAATTAATCATTGTGAAAGACGATGAAGTCTTCATCGACACAAATCACCACAAAAAAAAAAAACCAGATGAAAAATCCAAGTTGAAAAGGAGAGCGAAGACTAGGAAAAAAATAAAACAGCATTCGAGAGACTCGCGAAAAGAAACGCTCGACTTGGGCGCGGGAAAACCTTAGAAACTTTTATCTAGTATAAACGTTAAAGAGTAGGAGAAAAAAAATTCACGACGGTTTTGTGGGCGTGAATGGTTGGTATACGAAAAGAAGAAAAGCCAAAAGAGGAAAATCATCTGTTTAAATCAGAAAGCACAATAAAATATATTTTCTACTTTACATAAAACAGACTTAATCAATTTCCTTTTTCTATCCATTTTGGGTAGGGGGCCGAACGCTAAACGTTTCCTGCAATTTGAATGTTATTTACTTTGGTCTTTTATATACATCCACCATTTGAAAGTAAAGCAGCTTTATTTTAGGTACGCCTCGCTTATTCTTTTCTCTTTTTTGTATCCCCCTCGAAACTGAAATTTTGACACTGCTGTTTTTGATAAAATCTTTTTGCACAAAAAACAAAATTAAACTTTTCTCCAAATAATGCTACTTCAATGTATACCCCATAAGTTCATAAAATTTTAAATGGGCATTTTCCTTTGTACTTTGGCAATGATTAAACTTTTAATTACCATTTCAAAGGTACGAAAGAATCGTTTTCTACCGATTCAATATTATCGCAGCATATCTTATGAAATATAAATGTAAATTTATTCGCATTCAATTAACCATTATAGTCCGACGGTGAACTGATACCTTACTCGGAGTAATAAAAGAACTTTAAATGATAGCTACTTTTTCAGTATTCGAATTTCTCTCTTTGTTGACTGTGTTGTGTAAACGCAACGTGGAAACAGGCTCGTGAATCGAGTAGGTATTGGGTAATAAGGCGTAGGAATTACCTCGAATGATTTTACGTTTGGAAAATTTGGCGAATTGCGGTAAAATTTGAAAAAAAAAAACAATTAAGTTTAATTCGGCAAAATTTTGAATTTCATAGAATTTGAAGCAATTATTTTTAAATGAATAAAATCGAAACATTTGCTTAGAATTAGGTAAATACAATTTTGAATTTTATAGAAATTCAGGAAATATAATTTAGGGAAATTTATAAAAAATTTGTCTTTAGACAAAATTTTAAATTTTATATAGGATGTTCCATGAAATGTCTGCAATAATTTAACCACAAACAAAAAACTTTATTACGATAAGTTGCCTATCTCAAAAATTGAAGGCGCCATAAAGCTTTGAAAAGTTGGTATTTCCAAGCAAAACTAGTTGGCAACACTGCACTCAAAAAAATATTTTAGCCCGCCAATGCACAGAACTTCGGAAAGAAAAATTTTAATCACGTTCGGATGCCTACACTGAAAAAAGAAATGCAGTAACTGTTTTAAAATTTAGTAGGAATCATTCCTCAATGTTGAGTGACGTGAAGACATTGGGGTATTGAGTAATGGCTTCTCAAAAAAATTCAATTCTTCCACTTTCAAGTTGTGTAATGAATATACATGCATCGGAACACGGTTACTTTTTAGTAACTTGGTTACTTTTTTAAAGGCAAGGTTACTTTAGTTACTTTTGGGCTCATTTTGGTTACTATGGTTACTTTTGGACTCATTTTGGTTACTATTTCGTCAAAAATCTGACGAACAGCTGCCATTAAAATTTAAAATTTCTTTAAAAACGTTTTGAAAGTTTTTTTCAGAGATTTTGCTTCCAAAAAATTTGAAATATTTTATTTAAAAATGAATTAAGTAAGGTCAGTTGGGCATGCATCGGAACACGGTTACTTTTTAGTAACTTGGTTACTTTTTTAAAGGCAAGGTTACTTTAGTTACTTTTGGGCTCATTTTGGTTACTATGGTTACTTTTGGACTCATTTTGGTTACTATTTCGTCAAAAATCTGACGAACAGCTGCCATTAAAATTTAAAATTTCTTTAAAAACGTTTTGAAAGTTTTTTTCAGAGATTTTGCTTCCAAAAAATTTGAAATATTTTATTTAAAAATGAATTAAGTAAGGTCAGTTGGGGTAACTGGGCCACCGGGGTATCTGGGCCATTCTCTTCTTAATCCCCTCCAAAATCGTCTTGACGTAAATGGTTGGTTGCATGGTAACACTGACATCGTAAGCCCACCATAACAATTATCATTCGGTTCCTAGCTCCCCTTGAGGAGGCCTCAGTAATTTGAGTAACATGACATGGCCCAGTTACCCCCAACAACTGTGGCCCAGTTACCCCAAAACTCAGATTTGAGTGGGGGTAGGTGAATTACACATCTTGAATCTTCCTTAATAAAAAAAAAATTTGGTGGCCCAGTTACCCCATTTTTCGGGGTAACTGGGCCACCATTCATTGTGTAGAGTGAGGTGTTTCTCAGCTCAGGTATGTGCTTCACCCTCAAAATCAAAAAAGTGAGCGTACCTCTATGACACCCCTATACACGTCCCATTTGAAGATTTAAGGTTATTCTTCACTAGTGAGGCATTTTTGAATAAAGATTTTTTAGAGTTGTAAAAACGTGGCCCAGTTACCCCAACTGACCTTAATTGAACAATTTATTGAATCTTCTTTTAAAATTGAGATTTTTTCTGCTCGAACTTCAGGAATATTTATTTTGTACTTATGTATTGAAATTCAAGGTAGAAAAATGTTTGCTCCTAAAAAAATTGAAAGTTCTTTTATAGACATTTTTCAAGTCAGTATGAAAAATTGTGATTTTTTTTTCCTTGAAGAATTAAGATTTATTCTTGTCTAAAAATGAGCCACATTTCTTGAAAAAATCTTTTTTTTTTAAATGAGAATACCTAGTAATTTTTTCAATTAAAAAAAAAATGTGTTCGAAGTATTTGAAAATTATGTTTGAAAAATAGAGAACTCCTCAAAAATGAAACATAAAATCGTTTCAACTCGTGAACTTAAAATGCTTCAAAAATTTGATATTTCTCAAATGAGCAAAACTTTCCTTTTAAAAATTTTGAAAAGTTGTGAATTTCACATGTTGAAAAATTGTTTTTTTGTGGAGAATGAAGACTTTTCAAAAATTAAATTTTTTTTGTATCTACTCATTTTGCAATAAGCCAATCAAAAAATTGATTTTTTTAGACTTTAAATTCTTAGGCATTACAATTTTTATAAATTGGAATATTTTTATTTGAATAAACATGAATTTTAGGAACGGCTATTTTTAAAAAATTAAATATAAATTGTTTAAAAATCAAAAAATTGAGAATTTTAAGTTTAATTTTTTGAAATCCATAACTTTTTAGAAATTACAAATTGTTAATAAATTTAAATTTATAGAAATTAAAAATTGTTTGAAAAATAAAAAAAAAATCGAAAAAAAAAAATTTAAAAATTAAAAAAAGGACAGTATTGTTTGTAATTTAAAATTTTTCTAAAATTCACGTTTTTTGAAATCAACAATTATTTGAAAACTGAAAACTATTTCAAAACAAATAAGAGTTAAAAAACTTAAAAAAGTTGATATCAAGTATTTTCAAGAAAAAATTTTTTTTTTTTTGGATTTTCAATATTGAGTTCAAAAAAAATTAAGATTTGATAGGAACTCAAAAATTATTTATTGTGAGCTTCTCAAGAATTGAAATTTCCTATGATATAAAAATTGAGCACCTATTAAGCCAACTATTCTATTAAAATTCGTCATAATTATAGAAAAAGAAAAAATGCATGAATTATTATTTTTGAATTGAAAATTTTGATTTTTTCAAAATTTTTACCTTTGATTTCAAGAGTTGTGAAACGTCAAATTTAGCGAAAATATGAGAAAAACGGTGACGAGGGGAGGGGAGGGGGTTATGAGTCATTATATTCAAGTGGAAATGGAAAATTTTTGGTTACTTTTTTCCATAATTTTGGTTACTTTTTTTGAAATTTCAGGTTACTAAAGTTACTTTTATTTTTTCAAATTTCGCTCCGATGCATGAATATACAACATTTAAGAACAGTTCACTAACGTTGAGAAATCACTCCTAAATATTTGAAGAACGATTACAAAAATTTAGGGGTATTAATTACTCAACGTATGGAATAATTCCATTTTTTTTAGAAGTCGTTCCTCAATTTTCCCAATATCCCGACGTTACTCAATATATTGAGGAACGATTCCTGCTAAATTGTATAATAGAACAGTTACTGCATTTTTTCTTTCAGTGACATGCAAAACAGAATTTTAAAAAATATTTTTTTAAAATTGAGAAACTGGGTGACTTTTGAAATTCTACCATCACTGGCCTCACATTTTCATGAGGAATTTGATTATATCACTCTTTTTCAAATTGACCTACGAAAATTCCTATACCTAACTGGGATTTGAACCTATGACCCTACGTTCCTAACTACCCTAACTTAACCACTAGACCACCGGGGCTCTACCATATTTAGCATGTTTAAAATAATATAAGGTTGTGAAATGAATGCATTTTTATTAAAATACTCAGTTTAAACGTTAAATACGTATGTCAAAAAAAAAAAATCATGAAAAAAAAATCATTACTTCTTATTTCTTCCCAAAAATTTTTGTCTTCAATAGATTGAAAATTGTCTTTCTGTAATAATATGTATCTCCCATTCCCACAGAAAATTTTTTTCAACATAATTATGATTCAAATTCAATTTTTTTAAATGCAAATTACTAATAAAAACATTTTTTTTTCACTAAAATTTAAAAGAATCGGTTTTGATATTTCAAATATGAATTTCACTTTCAAATTTGAATCAAATTTTTGAAACATTTGTAAAAGGAATTACATTTTTTCATATTTACTGAAGAAAGAAAATTATGGAAAAATCATTGTTTTGTGTGAACATTGATAACGTTTACATAAAGGTTTAGGAATGATTACCAAACAGCGTGTTATAATGATTCCATTTCAAAGTTTAATAATAATTCATTTAAGGGGTGAGGAATGATTCCACAACGTATTTGAACACTTCTAAATTTTTGTGTATTGGTTATTCACTCTTACTAAAACCAAGCGTTGTGTAATTATTGCTCAAAACTTGATGAATTAATATTTAATTTTTAGAAATCATTACTCTAGGTTGGGTGAAAATAAATTTTACTGCTACATAGAGTAATGATCCTACAATGTTGGAAAACTGTTATACCTAAAAAAATAAAATTCTTTCAGTGTATCTTTGAAATTGAAGGAATTATGACGACAATATTTTTTTGTTGAAAGTATGGCCTAACCTTAATAATTATTACAGTGCACTTTCGAGACATGAAAATTGAAAAATTCTACCAAAACAATGCATGATACAGATTCAATTTTTTGAGAGGAACAAAAAAATTTATGTGAAGAATTTGTCTATCTTTGAAAATGAAGGCGCTACAGAACGTTGAAAATCGGTATTTTCAAAGTTTGAAGCTCCGTAGCGCCTTCATTTCCAAAGATAGACAAATTTTCAACATAACTGGTTTTACTCCTCTCGAAAAGTTACATCTGTCCCATGAATTGTATTGACAGAATTTCAAATTTTTGTAAACTACTGCCCCTTGAAAATTGAGGTCGGCAACTTATCATAACTTTGTTTTTGGTTTGCCTATGCGCGAGTTGCATATTTAGTTGATGAGCATTTTGTTTCATTTCCCCATCCTTATTCACAACTCTTGCAGAAAATGACGTCATATATATTGGTGTCTCTCCACAACGAAATTTTTTGTCAATTTCAAGTTCTTGTACAGTTCGTTCCAATTCACTTCTTGCCTTACTCGTATTTCAAGTTCTTCAATTTCGAGGATCTCTGACTTCACTTTTCATAAATTTCATGAACTGATAAAACGCTTCGATTTCGATTGAGGCTGATTATGGCCGCTATTTTATCAGCAATCACAGCTGCTTCGGAGGTCAATCTAAAAGTTAATGCAATCACCCATTTCTGCATGCGAATAAAGGACTGAGAATACAACCAATGGGTAAACACACTCCTTTCTTTGTTCTCGAATGTGGTTCTTGCGCGTATCTTGATTTCCAAAGATTTCGACAACAAAAAAATTGACTATAACGAAAATAGTAAAATTCTTAAAAAGTAATTGAAACAAGGAAATGAGTAGGTAATGTCAATTGAAACAATAAAAATTTATTTAAAAAAAATAAAACAGTCGAGGTTTTTCGTCGAGTTTTTTTTGACCAATAAGGGTTTCAATTAAGTCGTCGAATTCGAAGCATGCAACTACTCAGTCTCAATCGCTAAAATGATTTGAGAATTCAAACGCTACTGAGTCATTGTTGACCAGAAATATAATTTTCCAAACGTTAATTCTTATAACGTTTCACATATTTTGAAGCAAAGATGTCCACAATTCTTTGATATTTAGAATCGCCGGATGGATTTTCTTGAAAGGCAAATGAAAAAAGTGGAAAAATGAAATCATTTCATTATTGATCATGTTGACTTTCATTTAACAACACTACAGGCAAAATGTAACTATTTTCAATTTAAATTTTTCATTCAATAACTGACACAATAAATGAAATGGTCCAAATAGGTATGTTAATTTGAAATTGGAGCTTCTCAAAGAGGTAATAACTACACGTGGACAAATTTTGAAAAATTTTCTTGACATAGAAGGGTTGGTAGGATTTTCCTCAGTTAAAATTTCGTACTTTTAAGAATTTTTACAAGATATCGATCAAGGTTCAACTTTCATGGAACTTTATACTTCAATGTTTCATAAAGCAACATTAATTTTTGAATTAGGCTACGTCAAATTTCTGAAAATTTGGAGAAATGTTTATTTTCAATTGTTGAAATCTGAGCAATTATACAAAAATTCGAATAACAATCTTCGATGTTGATATTTCTGTAAAGTGTGAAATCAACTTACTTAGCTTGTTGTTTACTACCAGTAGGGCCGCCGCCAATTCCTCGTTGGTTATCGGTGTTTTATTCCTGTAACAACCTAAAATCTTTTGTAACACAGTAGGTACCTATCCTTACTTTCGAAATGTTTTTGAAACCACTGTAAATTGGTGATAGACACTAGGGTGGAGCGAAAATCAAAAAGTTTCGATTTTCAAAATTTGCTACCGCGGAAAAGTTGCGTCTTGGGGATACATGAAAAACAAAAAAAAAGTTTTCAACCCGGGAAAAAATGGTTTGATCAAAATTGATCAAAATACGGTGATCTAATTAGATCAAAAAAATGTACCTATCAAAATGGATCTGAATTGACATATTTTGATCAAAATATATCAAAATTGACTTATCTTGATTAAAATAGATTAAGTTAGATCTATTTTGATAGAGACATTTTTTTGATCTAATTAGATCAACGTTTTTCTGATCAGTTTTGATCAAAGGATGTAATGAATTCCTAATAAAGTTTTATATTTTATTTCATGAGTATGCTAGCGCTACTCCTATCACAATCCATCAAAAAATGGAGAGCTAATCATCCTCGTGCTTTGCGGGATGATCACATCTCCTGTTTGGATCAACGTAAAAGTTGATCTAATGTAATGTGGATTCCCGAAGATCTTATGTACTTTTTGCTCCACACTTTGTGTGCGAGTATTGAGACAACCTTCGAATTTGATCAAAATAGATCCGAACTTGATCAAAATGGATCAAATCAAGTCAGATTAACAATTCTAGACACCCTGGAGCGACATACCTATTATGAAAGAAAAGAGGGCTTCATAGTGAAAAACTGAAAAAAAGAATGAACAATTTGTCACCTGCCACGTAAAACTCACCAACTCCATCTGACCTGGTTTTTGGAAAGGCATCTAAGGTGCAAAAATTTATTTTTCAGATTTCAGATGTTTTTAATATTTTATTCTTCAGTAAAAACTTCAAAAATTACCTAAAATCCCCCTCCAAAAATTGTCTCTCATAAGTACGTTTCCAAAAATTAGTGGAGATAGATTTTGTGAGTTTTACCTGGCAATTGTGACGAATTATTGAAATTTAGTGAGTAATTTTGAAAAAAAAATTATAGGAATTTTTTTTCAAATTTTGTTTGAATTTGAATTTTTAAATAATTTTTTCAATAAACCACAATTTACCAAAAAAAAATGTAACTGGTTTTTCGATCGATTTTATTTTATTTTTTGGGACTTGAAAAAAAATGATTTCCATATCTGAAGAATCAAAAAATTGGTGGAACGGTTTGGAAAATTCTTTGAAATACAAATTTTCAAAAATGAATTCATGTTTGAACAACTTTTCAAGAAAAAAATAAAAAGGAAGTTGATTATTTAATCTTTTTGATTTTTTCAAAGTGTGGAAATTTTGATGTTTTATTGAATTTTTAGGATTTGTTGATGTGTACTTTCTCAAAATCTTGAATCAAAACTATTAATTTTTGAAGAACATTTCCTAAATTTGATTTTCTCGAGAATATCGCTTCTTAGTTCTTAAGTTTATTTTCACCTGGGTATAAAAAAAAAAAGTTGAAAGTTATAAAAATTATTGCAATCTTGCTCAAGATTGTTGGAATGTTGGAAATCATCAAGCCTATCAATCTAATAACAATTATGCCATAAGATTTAAGACATCATGAACATTACTCTGATCAAATTTGACAAATCTGCAAAAAACCTGATCTAAGTTGATTGAATTCATTAGTTAGATTACGGCACATCAAACAATATTTCGATCAAATTTATTGTAAACATAAATCGTTTGATCAAAGTTGATCGAATTCCATCAGTTAGATCAAGGCACATCAAACAAAATTTAGATCAAATATAATCTAAACACAAAACATTTGGTCCAAGTTGATATAATTCTATCAGTTAGATCAAGGCACATCAAACAATACTTTGATCAAACTTAATCTAAACACAAATCATTTGATCAAAATTGATCCAACACTATCTGTGCCAGTTTATCTAAGTTGATCTGATTTGATCGATTTCGTTAAAATTTGATCAATTTATATCATGATTTTAATCCAAACTGATCAATTTTGATCAAACCATTTTTTCCCGGGAAATGGAATAATATATCTTCCGATCGCGCAAGAGCCCTCAAATTTTTGAAAAATTGCAAAAATCAAAATTTCAAAAAAATTCATAAATGTTACAGAATGGGTTTTATGCCTTTGATTGGCAAGTATTATTATCGTTATTAATATTTTTTGAAAAAATCCAGAATTCGTCAGATTATGGCATTTATGAGACATTAAAAAAAATGTCATATTTTACGTGTTTTTTTTTTTAAAATTGAAAAAATATATTAAAAATTAGGGAAAAAATTTTTATAATTAAAATGGGTTTAACATACACAGTTTCGCCCCAAAAAAAAAACAATGTACGACGATTTTCCATCTTTACCTTCATTTTCAGGAACCATCATTTTCCTCAGTTTTTTCAATTTTTCGTAGTTTTTGAAAAATTCTCAAGGGTACGAAAAAGATGAAAAATCGCTGTAAATTGTCTTTTTGAGCAAAACGTATGTATGTTAAACCCATTTTAATTACAATTTTTTTTTCCAATTTTTTATATATTTTTTTCAATTTAAAAAAAAACAAACGTAAAATATGACATTTTTTTAATGTCTCATAAATGCGATAATCTGATGAATTCTGGATTTTTTTTCAAAAAATATTAATAACGAAGATTGATAATACTTGCCAATCAAAAAGGCATAAAACCCATTCTATGATTTTTTGCAATTGTTAAAAAATTTGAGGGCTCTTGCGCGATCGGAAGATATTATTCGATTTGAAAACTTTTTTTTTTGTTTTTCATGTCTCCCCAAGACGCAACTTTTCCGCGGTACCAAATTTTGAAAAACGAAAATTTTCTATTTTTGCTCCACCCTAATAGACACCCTGTTTGTAATATTCTTACTTGCATTTCGTTGCAATTTGTGTCATTACACCTGGTGGCTTTCTTGTTACACTACATACCTTGACGGTGTTTCTACACTTCGTGGCTGTCCAATTACACCCTTTAATTTTACAAATGAAAATAATTCACGCGAAATGATATTTTTAAAAAAATGTAAAAAATGAAAAATGAAAAATAAAAGAATCAACAAAAAAAATCAAAAAGTCTGACAAAATATGTAATTATAGAAAATTTTGAATAAAATTAAAAAAAAAATTACACTAAAACTACAGGGTGTCCCATGTAACGCGCAACCCTGATTTTGATGGCGCGTCACTTTCTAGTGAGCGAGTTCGGAACTACTTCGCCGGGTCTGACGTCATCCCCAAACGTTTTCCAACCGCTCAAGGCAGTTTTATTTTTATATCTACTGCCATGTTTTGTGTTCCAGAATTTTTTATAAATGAAAGTCAAAATATTTTTTTGTGCAATTTTGAAGTTTCAAAAACATTTAATAGATTTTCAAGCAAATTTAGGGGTCCTACAGTGGTCCTACGAAAAAATTTGTAAGAACCAAAATTGTAGAGCATAAAATTTACTTCCTAAATAGTATATTATTATATTTTTCTAGGAGTTTTGGTATCGTCATTTTTATAGTCAAAGTTCAAAAATTGAAAATTTCTCCAAACTTTAAACTTTGACTGCAAATATCACGAAAAGTAAGCCTCCTAGAAAAAAACTAATCGCTTACTACGGAAAGCAAATTTCACGCTCTACAATTTTGGTTCTTAGCATTTTTTTCATAGGACCCTTAGATTGTCCATAAAATCCATTTCAAGTCAAGAAAAATTCAAAAATACAGTGTGTACGGTTCAATTTGAACCGTACACACTGTATTTTTGAATTTTTCTTGACTTGAAATGGATTTTATGGACAATCTAAGGGTCCTATGAAAAAAATGCTAAGAACCAAAATTGTAGAGCGTGAAATTTGCTTTCCGTAGTAAGCGATTAGTTTTTTTCTAGGAGGCTTACTTTTCGTGATATTTGCAGTCAAAGTTTAAAGTTTGGAGAAATTTTCAATTTTTGAACTTTAACTATAAAAATGACGATACCAAAACTCCTAGAAAAATATAATAATATACTATTTAGGAAGTAAATTTTATGCTCTACAATTTTGGTTCTTACAAATTTTTTCGTAGGACCACTGTAGGACCCCTAAATTTGCTTGAAAATCTAATAAATGTTTTTGAAACTTCAAAAAATTGCCCAAAAAAATATTTTGACTTTCATTTATAAAAAATTCTGGAACACAAAACATGGCAGCAGATATAAAGATAAAACTGCCTAGAGCGGTTGGAAAACGTTTGGGGATGACGTCAGACCCGGCGAAGTAGTTCCGAACTCGCTCACTAGAAAGTGACGCGCCATCAAAATCAGGGTTGCGTTTTACATGGGACACCCTGTATTAGGTAAAAATTTTCTCTTGCTGGCTCAAGTATTCATGAAAAATTAGGAATTAAAGATATAGTAATAAGATTTTTTTTAAATTTAATGAATTTAAAGAATAAAAAAATAAAATAAAATTAAAATAAATAAAATAGAAATTATTATTAAAGGAATTTTATTTAAAAAATTAATTAAATATAAATTTAATCAATTAATTTTTAATGATAAATTAATTATTAAGAAATGAAAAGGAAATAGATTTATTTTAAAAATTAGAATATTAATTAATATAATTATTTCTTTATTTTTTGAGAGAAAAAATCTTATTTTTTTTGAAGAAGAATCTAAATTTTTCCGGGGAAAAAATTCTGAATTTCCTTGGAATAAAAAAAAGTGCACTATTTGGGTCGTTTAGTAAATTTTTTAGTCTTGAAAAAAAAATTAAAAATTTTCAATCTTGAAAAATTAAAAGTTCTTTTCTCCAAAAGAAAATTTTAAAAAATTACACTAAAACTATTAAAAATTTTCTCATGCTGGCTTAAGTATTCATGAAAAATTAGGATTTTTTTTTATGAATTCCTTAATTTTTTGGAGAGAAAAAATCTTATTTTTTTGAAGAAGAATCTAAATTTTTCCGAGGAAAAAAATTCTGAATTTCCTTGGAATAAAAAAAAATCCCAATTCTTCATGAATACTTAAGCCATAATGGGAAAATTTTTAATAGTTTTAGTGTAATTTTTTTAAATTTTCTTTTGGATAAACTTTTAATTTTTCAAGATTGAAAATTTTTCGTTAAGTATTTATTATTATTATTTTTTTTGATCAAAAATCTTTTAATTTCTATGCAAATGAAATTTATTCTTTTAGGAACGATTCTTTCATTTTTAGAGAGAGAAAAAAACTCAATCGAGAAAACTGGATATTTCAACTTACTCAAAAAAATTAATTTTAGGCCTATCACAGGTTGGTGTGTATTAATTTTGGGACCCCTAAAATCGGATTTCAGGAGCACACCCCTACCTAAAAGTCTGAAATTCATGTCCGGACGTGAGTTCAGCCAAATCGTGTATTTTTAATTTTTTTCAACAATTTATGCACAATTTTCCGAAGTCTCAACAATATTCAATTTGTAGAAATGGGCAAAAAATTGAATAAACTCTGCGCTTCGCCAGGCACTATTTCCACAATCTACACTACGTTTGAAGGTATGAAACATACCTGATTTAATGTAACCTAACCTAACCTAATTTGATGTCGTATTTTTTCATTTTGGTCTCTGTAAAAGAATATTATATCATAACATCATGAATATGAATATGAATATGAATAACTCTTTATTGTAATATGAAGCATTTGCTTCCTTTACAACGTCTACGTATATAATAATATTACAGTAATGCAGAAAAAGGTATAATAATATTTAAAATAAAAATAATATAACTAGAACAATTACAGAGTATTTTCATTTTCGATGTTCATACTGAATTCATCCACCGAGTAGAATGCTTTCGTTAAAAGCCATTCTTTCAGTAATTTTGTAAATCTTTTCAAAGTTGGGGTATTTTTAATGTCGGTGGGAATATGGTTATAAATTTTTGCGGCCATGAAATCAACACTGGATTGATAAAATTTAGTTTTAAATTGAATCATTACTGGGATCCTTCATCGCCTTATCGAAGAATTCTTTCAAAGTTGCGCGGTGTTTCGCCTCGATTTCTGTAAATCGGTTTGTCACCTCCGAGTATTTTTCACGAGCTTCCGATGCGTTGCTGAAAGCAGTTAACAAGCATAAAAAAGAATATGCTAATAAAAATGGTTGATATTTTTTTTTTTTTTTTTTAAGCAAACAGGAAATTCATTTTTTAAATCATCATCTGAGGAAGTAAATTTCTTGGAAAAAATTAAAAAATTACTTACTTTCTGATAGTTCTCTCAAGAACGAATTTCCGTATGAAAAGTCATTTTTCGAGATAAACACTCGCTTGAAAAATTTTAGGTACACTGAAGTTACGCCCTAAATGAAGCAATCCGCACCAAAATCCAATTCCAGTCTTCGTGATTTTAGTCGGGCTCGAAAAAGTATTGAGAAAAATTTACCAAATCGTCTCAACAATGCTGGTAAATTTTTAAAATAAACTACATTCGGTTTTAAAATGTTTTAAGGTTTTCAACGAAACGAATATATTTACAAAAGTGAAAATCGTTTCGGCTTTGTTTTACCACAACCAACGTAATCACAGCTTTGTCAGATTAACCGTTAAATAAAAGTAATGGGTGTAATTAAAGGCTATGCGGAGGGACATTCTAGATTATTTCATTCGTTTTCTACCCGCCTTTTTCAAGAGGTGTTCTCAGTTTTTCTGTCTAAAGTCTCATATAGTCGTATAAGCCGAAGAAAGTTGAACAAGTGGAAACACTTGATTGAAAATTAAGTACAACAATAAGTATTACGAGTTCGACTGTTAGTAGGCGTTTGACTACTCTTTTCCCTTATTTTTTTTTTCGCTTCGTTCAGCGATATCATGAATCTTGACTTTGGGTTATACTTTTACTTAATGTGCTGTACAACTTTCCTAGTAAATAATTTAAGTAGATATAATGACACGAAAATAAAACTGTTGTACTCGAATAGGAAATAAAACAGCATTATCGACTCGAATTAAATAAACAATATAAAAAAACAGTCCATTTCCAGAGTTGAGCGTCTTTTAAAATTTATACGCTGCGTAACGACGTTTAGTTTTATTGTTTCTTTTTTTTCAAGAAGAGAAAAAGGAAGAAAAGAAACAAAAAAAAACGACGAATAAAATGTATTAAGAAAAAATACACAAAGTACAACATTGATTGAAAAAGCTTCAGTATAATTGGAATATTTGCAAATTGTTTGAAAATATTTCATACGGATTTTAAGATTTGTCGTAAATAAAGTATCGTGCGGCGAATTGAAACCACTTAATGTGACAAGTAAAATTTGGCAACGAGCCTGATGATTTTCATTTCCCCTTTAATTTCCTTAAACATAATTCACTACAACAGACTTTTTTTTCTTGCAAAAAAAAAAAAAAAAAACTTTTTGATCGTATTATTATTCTAATAGAGTCATTTAAAAATTTTGAAAACATTATTACGAAATATAGGCTACTATCTTTTACTAACGCTCTTTTTCCTTCTTAATAAAATACGTCGTTAAAATAAATTCACCGATAGTAAAAAAAATGTGGTAAATGTTGTGTTAAATGATTTATTTTAAAAGATTACTTGAAAGAAAATGTAGAAAAAAGAAACTACATCAAATTTGTATATTTATGTACTCTAAGAAAGCAGTTAATATTTAAATTACGAATAAAATATACGAATGATGTAATAAAAATCGAGTCGCTGGTATTTTTGCAAATATGATTATCTTAATATTTCGGTGTCTTTTCATTTTTCAAAAATTATCTTCAGCTTGGGTGTCCCTTGTGATTCGTTTAGTCCGTTGAAATGTTCCAGATAGGTACAATTTTTATGACGGTGAACTTTTAGTTGAATTTTTTTCCCCTCTCTTCCGGAATTGCCTCAGTTGGAAAAAATTAAGTATTGGGAGCTTTTTGCAGGCCATTATTATAGGCCTGTATCAAGATGAATTCAACCCTTTTCGGACCCTGGAGAGATTTGATGGATGGAATTTGTAAAGTTTTCATCTCGACGAATAGGTTCATTGTAGTTACCTACGTTGCGAATTTCTTGATGCTTGTAAATTTTGAGCCGGCGGTCTTATTCCTCGCATAGGAAATGAGCAATTTGTAAATTACCTTCTTTCAAATTCTACGAGGGAATTGGAGTGGAGGAAGTGTGATGAAATAAGGATTTTATGAATAAAATTTTAAAAATAACAGAATGGCAAAAATTACTTACTTGTTAGCTTTGAATTTATTTGACTTCTTGGAGTAATGATAGGTAATGACTAATGAGGAATTATGGAAAATCACCAGATACGAAAAACTTCTTGAGATGAGAATGAAATTTCATGATAATGACCACTACAGTTCTTTAGAAACTATTTTAAGTCAAGCTCTGTTGAAAAATATTTTTAACGTTATGTTCAAACCCAAGATCTTTACATTTTTTTAAAAAACAAGTTTTAAAAATTTTTTTGAACAGAAATTTATTGAATTTTTCCCGAAAACATTTGAAAAAATAAGTATCAGGTATATTAGACGTAGATGAAATTTTAAGGGATTTTTCCAAAATTTTTTTTTTTTGTGAATTATTTCAAACAATTCATTTTAACTCTGTTCAAAACAAAAAATTTTCCGAACAAATTTCAAGTTTTTTTTTCAAAAATGATTTTTCAAATTTTGTTTGGATGAAAATTTTGAGAAAAATATTGATTTTTTTTTTAATGTCATAATAATATAGGCCTAATCATTAATAGGTAAGTATTACCAAAATTTTCCAATTTTAAAATTTTCTTGAAACGTAATTTTTTTAATGATTTTTTGAATTTTTTTCTATTTGTTTTGGAATTCCTCCAAAAATTAATTTTGAGCCATACAAGTATCTTCAAATAAGTATGAATTTTTCAAAAATCCTCTGAAAACAATGTTTTTGAATTTTGTTTAAGCATATTTTCAAGAATTTTATCAATGAAATAATTTTTCAAAATCTAGTTAAAATACATTCTTAAAAAACTTTTAGGATTTTTAAAAAAAAAATTTTATTTCAATGTCCCGAGCGGCACACTCGATCGATAATATCGGAAGATGTAACGTATCGATAAAAAATCGTTTGAAAATCTATAGATGTTCTCACGATATTATAAAGATTTATCGGTACAATTTCATAGGCAAAAAATCTAAAAACTATCGAATTCGATATTATTAAGATTTTATGACGATATTTGTCAACGATACTATCGACAAGGAATATTAAATTTATCGATTCCGATTTTCCACCGATTTTGTGCAGATATTTGAAACTACATTATCGACAAAGAATATTAAATTTATCGAATTCGATTTTTTACCGATTTTGTAAAGATATTTGAAACTATATTATCGACACATAATATGCAATTTCTCGAATTCAATTTTCTAACGATTGCGTGAAGATATTTGAAACTATATTATCGACACGTAATATGAAATTCCTTGAACTCGATTTTTCAACGATTTTGTGGCGATATTTGAAACTACATTATCGACAAATAATCTGAAATTTGTCGAACGATTTTTCAACGATTTTGTGACGATATTTGAAACTATATTATCGACAAATAATCTGAAATTTCTCGAATTCGATTTTTTAACGATTTTGTGAAGACATTTAAAACTTTATTATCGACACGTAATCTGAAATTTCTCGAATTCGATTTTTCAATGATTTTATGACGATATTTGAAACTATATTATCGACACGTACCTAATATGAAATTCCTCGAACTCGATTTTTCAACGATTTTGTGGCGATATTTGAAACTACATTATCGACAAATTATCTGAAATTTGTCGAACGATTTTTCAACGATTTTGTGACAATATTTGAAATTATTTCCAAATTAGTGAAAATTTTTCTAAGTCCAACACGTCTGGAAGTACTAAACTGCCTATTATAAGCGTTTTATTGCTAATTCCTCAACGATAAGGTATGGCATAGTGGTTAAGGAAGAGGTTTACTATGCAGGAGGTCGGTGGTTCAAGTCCCGTGGGTGGCAGATTTTTTATAATTTTTTTTGACTTTTTCTGAAATGATCCTCTTACCGTAACATGAATAATGTGTTTAGGCATAGTTTAATGTATTAATTATGCTAATTAATGATTTTTAATTATATAAAAAAGCTAGTAAAAGACGAAAAATCGGAATAAAAAATTGATAAAAAATCGACAGAATATCGAATTCGATAAAGTGTCGCAAAAGTTCCGCCTAAATCGTGAAATTATCTTTCGATATTATAGATATATTATCGATAAAATATCTTACTATAATCTCGAAATTTTTGCTAACTATAATTCGTCGATAATCTATCTATATATCGAAAGATAATTTCACGATTTAGGCGGAACTTTTGCGACACTTTATCGAATTCGATATTCTGCCGATTTTTTATTTCGATAATTTGTCGATTGTGCTCGGGGTGTTTGTCCCCAAAACAATTTTTTTGAAATTTTTTCAAACATATTTTTTTTGTTGTTCAAACAGAATTGTTTTAATTTCTAATTTTTTTTCAACAATCAATTTAATTGAATCTTTTTTAGGGGCCGAATATTCAAAAATTTTCTGATGGACATTTCGGAAATTTGTTCATGCACTTACTTACATAATTTCCCCAGATTTTTTAAGAAATATCTTTCGAGAAGCTATGTTTAATAATTCAAGTTTGAACCCAAAATTCTTTTTATTTATCAGGATTTCCTTCAATAATCGGATTTTCAAAATTTTCCCAAAACAAGAACTTTTTTATACTTATTATTTGAACGGGGATTTTAAAAAAAAATTTCAAAGAAATTTTAATAATACATATATTTTAATATAAATCAAAATAACGTGCAAAAATTGTAAAAAATTAAAATACATATTAGTATTATGAGCACGCGAAATGTCATATTCGTTCTTGTTTTAAAATTTTGTTCATGAAAATTAAAAAAAAAATGAAAAGATAATTTTTTAAAACTTTGTTAAAAAGTAAAACTTTTACCATTTTCATAAAAATAAAAAATAAATTCGAACCCAAAATTCTCGCACGATTTTTCAGAATAACAATTATTTTGAGGCCCAGTTTTTAAAAAATTTTAATTTTTTTTCTGATCAAAATTTTTGAAAATTTTACAGAAAAACATTTTTTTTAAATTATTGTTTAAACACTCGTTTTTTTTACAATTTTTCTTAAATAATTGTTTTATTGAATTTTTTTCAATAAAATCCTTCAAATGTTTAGAACTTTGTCTATAAAGAAACAATATTAAATGACGAATGAACAAAATTTAGTTCATTCTGTACGAAACCGCTCCTATAAAAATAAGCTCGATTCACACTCGAGTAAAATTTTTCAACAAATTAATCACGTTCGTGATTAACGTTGTGATAGGTACTTACTTATTGTTCCGCATGCATCGTATTTCCTTAGCTAAAACTTTGCAAAGTATGTTCGAGTTCGACTATACTCACGAAAGTATAGAAGCTAAAAGGCGGCCGCTGAGGCAGTTTAAATTCAACATAATTGAATGAATTATACACCCGAGAACCACCTGCAATTAAGCGAGATTAATTGCACTACTAATGCACGCCATGCTACGTACGATTTTCCTACTTGATAAATCATTTTTCTCATTTTGGATTATTTCCAATGGATTATGTAAATTTTTATTTTTAAAAACGTACCCGATTTCTCGCTTCTAGGGTGAATTTTTTCGCCAGTAAGTAATTTGATGACGTGGTAGTAATTTCCTGAATGCATTGGCGTTTCATTTTTTTTTTTTTTTTTTTTTTTTTTTTCATTCTCAAGTTATCATAAAAATTGGATGCGATTGGCGATATATAATGATTCCAGAAAGCGCTAAGGAATATGAGTAAATTAAAGGTGGTTGGCTCGAGAACAAGATGGCTGTGTGCATTTGTAGAAATGGTTTTGTATTTGCATTTTGCGTATTATTTTTATCAAAGATGCGATTGCGGAATGGACTCCAGTCTTGGAATACGATTATCATGATACTGAGGTGGAGAAGGGAAAGGTTATACAGGGTGTCCGGTGAGTGATCTTTCAAACTTTAAATTTGAATATAACCGAGTACGACTAACAAAAAAGTTTATGTCCACATATTGCCTAAGTTTGAAAATGAAGGAGCTGCAAAGGTTTGAAAATCGATACTTTACTTAGCAAAATCGATTGGCAATAGTGCGTTCAAAAAAATTTCGACACCGGCAGTGGATAGATCTTCGAAAAAGCAATAAAAATTGTTATCATACTGGATTGGCTATCTTTGAAATTGAAGGAGTTACTGCAACGCCAAATCCCAGTCAAAAATATTGCCTACCTCAATTTATTACGGCGCAGTGGTGATACATAAAAATTGCGAAATTCGGTCAAGAAATACATAAAACAGATGAAACTTTTTGAAAGGAACAAAAAAAGTCATGTGAAAATTTTGCCTATCTATAAATATTAAGGCGCTACGGAGCCTTGAAGTTCGAAAATACCAATTTTCAAAGCTTTGTAGCGCCTTCATTTTCAAAGAAAGGCAAATTTTTGACATAACTATTTTTATTCCTTTTAAAAAGTTACACCTGATTAGTGCATTGTTTTAAAAATTTTTGAAATTTTTGTACAAAATCGAGATAGGCACCATAAGTACATGAAATTTTTGTTTAGTAGTAGGTATTCGGTTATATCCAAAGAGTCTAGCCGGGTTTATAGGGGTGATTTGGTCTTGAGCACCGATTTCTGAATTTTCCAGTGGAAGCTGGTCCTTATGGTCCGAAACCCACGTGACAAAATTTTATCTCAAGTCCATCTCCTTCGAGGGGGGGGGGGGGGGGAGGGGAGCGGTCAAACGTGGATTTTCGTTGAAAATTTCTATTTTTAGAAGTTTTTAACCTATTTCTTTCAAACTTGCAACTATGATAGACAGTATCAAAAGTGATTTTTGGATTTTTAAAAATAATTTCAAGCATTTTTTCAAGGTCAAATGGACATTTAAAGCTTTCTAAGGGTCTTTTTGGTAACTCCTTTCAGAGGTGCAATTCTGAGAAAAAATGTACATTTCTGTTCGAAATTTTTTTTTTGATTTTTTTTGCTCACTTTCAAGAATTGAGTATTTTGGACTTGAGAAAAATTTCGCATGAAATGAGTTGAGAGAAAAAAAAATCAAAATTGCTCGATTTTGCTGAAATTGTAGTATATGAGAGATATCGTCTTGAAACAAGCCCAGCCATGATTTTTAATACCCTAGGTCATCTTGAAGAGGTCGTGGGTTCCCAAAATGGCGCCATTTGGTTATTTTTTTGGAAAAAAAGGAAAGGATGAACAAATTGGATCCAAATTCGGGTTGATGGTGTATTTTTAAGTCATGAATGATATATTTCAAGAAAAAAAATTTCGACCAGAAATGACGCACTTGGGAGCGAAAAATGGACGAAAAAATCGATTTTTTGCATTTCTGAAGGTGATGCACCACAATGTCAAGTTCTACAAAAATATTGCGTTGTACATCTTAGACTAACAGGGACATGTCGGAAATGCCAGGAACCGATTGAAATGAAAACATGTTTAAATTGTTGTACTACTCGAGTAAGTTACAAAACCAAATTTATAGGTGCCCGTTCCCATTAGAAATTTTTTTATGAATTTTTGAAGTGTAAAATTTTGAATAAATTGAAAAATTTCAAAAAATCAATAATTTTAAAAATCATTTTAAAAATTTTCTTTGCATACCACCTGATAGAACTTTAAAAAACAAACAAAATTTGTTATAACATATTTTTGCCCATCTCTGAAATTGAAGGTGCTACAGAGAAACATTTTATTTCAATTCACTCAAAAAAAATCAATTTTTCTTTAATGAATTAAAATAAAATTCTTCTCTCATAGCACCTTCAATTTCAGAGATAGGCAAAAATATGTAATAACAAATTTTGTTGGTTTTTTCGAGTTCTGTAAGGTGGTGTGCAAAGAAAATTTTTAAACGATTTTTGAAATTTTTGATTTTTTGAAATTTCTCGATTTTCTCAAAATTTTACATTTTAAAAATTCATAAAAAATTTTCTAATGGGAACGGGCACCTATAATTTTGGTTTTGTAACTTACTCGAGTAGTACAACAATTTAAACATGTTTCCATTTCAATCGGTTCCTGGCACTTCTGACATGTCCCGTACACAATATACAAATATTTTTTTTTGAATTGCACCTCTGAAAGGAGTTACCAAAAAGACCCTTAGAAAGCTTAAAATGTCCATTTGACCTTGATAAAGTGCTCAAAATTTTTTTCAAAAAATTCCAGAAATCACGTTTGATACTGTCTATCATTGTTGCAAGTTTTAAAAAAATCGGTTAAAAACGGCTAAAAACAGAAATTTTAAACGAAAATACAAGTTTGACCCCCCCCCCCCCCCTTCCCCACCGATAAGACAAGGCTTGAGATATCGAGCTAAAAATTTTGTCACGGGGGTTTTAGATCATACCTAAGGACCAATTTCCACTGGAAAATTCAAAAATCGGTGCTCGGGGCCAAATCACCCCTACAAACCCGGCTAGACTCTTTCAAGTTTGGCAGACCACTCGCTGCACACCCTGTATAAGTTTAACTTTAAGTACCTAGGTGTGTTCTGTAAAATTGGCCTATTTCTACGACATGTACATATATTTTAAAAGGAAAATCGTGTATGATATTATTTCATATCTTATCAACATATTTTATGAACGATTTTCAAAACAAGATTATTTCCCGGATATAAATACGGTTTGATCTAGTGGAAAAAGTTACAACGCGAAAAAAGTCAATGTTGTGAATGCTAAAGGTAATCGTGTTTGCGCATTATTCAGTATTCTGTGTCGGTAATGCAAGTGCAAATCTATCTTCGGATGAATATATGAGACTTATATTGGAGGCAATTTTCCTGTTATAAAATCAAGACACGTTAAGACCTAACATCCAGCGCCATCAACATTTTGCGCCGCCATCGAGCCTTTCGCTTACATTGTACACGAAGACGCTGCCAGGTAGCGTAATGACATTCTCTCGTCTGGTCCACACGCGATCAACTCGAAGTAGTCGGTCTATTGTCTGCTGGTGTGCCGAATAAATGGTACATGGCCCTTTTTTATGTGCATGCTCATCCACATACGAGGAGGGGTTAAACTTCGATATAATAACTTAACCATATAAATTGTCGCAGCATCGAGTGGCTTTACGTTATGAAATGGAAACTCTATTGTGTCGTAAAAACTCACTTTGTACACCAATTACGCATCCCGTATTGTTTTCGAAACCTGCGAAAATGTCGGCGTAAAATGCGACCAACTATTAAACTAACAAAAGTCATCTTTTGAAATGATATCTTACGCCGCAATAAAAAAATACTGTAAAAGTTACGAGCCGTGAATAGAGAAGAACAGATTTTTTCGATTTTATGCACACTGATGGGAATTCCTGCGCCGAGCTTATTTTCAACACCGTCTCGCAACAATGTTCCGCTCACGTTGCCTCTCTCGCCTTCTTTGCTGGTTTCTTTTCTCCTTCTTTTCGCATTTTTTATAATATAAAAAAATAAATGAAATAAAACGAAAATATTATGGTACAGAAATTTCAACCATTTGTATAAGTCGAATGATGAAAATACGTTTTTTTTCTCTATCTTGCTCTCTCTCTATCGGGAAGCAATGCTTGGATCAGAGAAAGTGGCACGTTTATAGACGTTGTTTTGAACAACAAATAATTTTAAAAGGACGAGTAGGTAAATAGTTTATTTTAAATTGAAAATTTATGTCGTGACTTTCAAACATTTCTTTAAAAAAAAAAAAGATTTTTTTTTAAAAAATCTTTCAAACGAGTATTTCTTAAAATTCTTTCAAAATCTTTCAGTTTGCTTTTAAAAAACGACAATAAAAAAAAACTTGAATACTTTTTTTTGAAAAATAAATTTTTTAGTCTATAAATTATAAAGAAACAATAATAATTACTCATTACATTTGCACAATAATTTTATTAAATTCTCCGCCTTCATTACAAAAATAAAAAAAATACTTTAAATACCCGAGCAGCACACTCGACAAATTATCGAAATAAAAAATCGACAGAATATCGAATTCGATAAAGTGTCGCGTTAGTTCCGCATAAATCGTGAAATTATCTTTCGATATATAGATAGATTATCGACGAATTATAGTTAGCAAAAATTTCGAGATTATAGTAAGATATTTTATCGATAATATATCTATAATATCGAAAGATAATTTCACGATTTAGGCGGAACTTTCGCGACACTTTATAGAATTCGATATTCTGTCGATTTTTTATCGATTTTTTATTCCAATTTTTTGTCTTTTACTAGCTTCTTTCTATAATTAAAAATCATTAATTAGCATAATTAATACATTAAACTATGCCTAAACACATTATTCATGTTACGGTAAGAAAATCATTTCAGAAAAAGTCAAAAAAAATTATAAAAAATCTGCCACCCGTGGGGCTTGAACCTTCTACCTCCTGCATAGTAATCCTCTTCCTTAACCACTATGCCATACCTTATCGTTGAGGAATTAGCAATAAAACGCTTATAATAGGCAGTTTAGTACTTCCAGACGTGTTGGACTTAGAAAAATTTTCATCAATTTGGAAATAATTTCAAATATCGTCACAAAATCGTTGAAAAATCGTTCGACAAATTTCAGATTATTTGTCGATAATGTAGTTTCAAATATCGCCACAAAATCGTTGAAAAATCGAATTCGAGGAATTTCATATCACGTGTCGATAATATAGTTTCAAATATCGTCATAAAATCGTTGAAAAATCGAATTCGAGAAATTTCAGATTACGTGTCGATAATAAAGTTTTAACTATCTTCACAAAATCGTTAAAAAATCGAATTCGAGAAATTTCAGATTATTCGTCGATAATATAGTTTCAAATATCGTCACAAAATCGTTAAAAAATCGAAATCGAGAAATTGCATATTATGTGTCGATAATATAGTTTCAAATATCGTCACAAAATCGGTGGAAAATCGGAATCGATAAATTTAATATTCTTTGTCGATAGTATCGTTGACGAATATCGTCATAAAATCTTAATAATATCGAATTCGATAGTTTTTAGATTTTTTACCTATGAAGTTGTACCGATAAATCTTTGTAATATCGTGAGAACATCTATAGATTTTCAAACGATTTTTTATCGATACGTTACATCTTCCGATATTATCGATCGAGTGTGCCGCTCGGGTAGAAAATAGAAAAAAAAAATCTTTAAAAGTAGGTAAAAAAAATGATTAACAGGAATTTTCACTTTTTTTTGAAGATGCGGTTTACTATTTTCGCTTTCTCTTCAGTTACTTGATGTGCTGTTAAAACATAAGAAATTACATATAGATGAGTAAAATACCTAAATATAAAGAAGATACTTAACTACTTCCGAAATTGTTTAAAAATTCTTTCATTATCACTTTCCGTTGAAGAATAATATGTTTTTTATAAACATTTTTTTTTTTTTTTTTTTTTTTTTTGACATTTCTTTGAATGTTTTTTCTGTGGAATTCAAAAAAATAGAATATCATTAATACTTACTAGTGAATAAAAAATTTTAATGTAGTCAAGTACCTTCGTCATCATCATTATTGCTGGTTCTGAATCGATCAACTTAATATCAGAAAATCGGGTTGGTTTTTTTGCGATGTTTTTGATTTTTCCTGATTGAATTCTGGATAAAATTCTGTTTAACATATAAAAATATTATTGCATACCTACCTAATAGATAAAATCAATAGCTTTGTTTTTTTATCGCGGATTCTGCACAATCTGGATTATGGATTCTAACATTTACTTCTTAAAAAAAAGTTTAGAAATGTTCTGATCAATTATTCTGAAAAGTTTATCAAAAACAAAACAAAAAAGCACAGTAAAATCCATAATCCACTTTCATAATCTACTCATCGAGCAGATTATTAAAAATGGATTCGCACAAACCCTAACAATCCAAAATCCAGATTGTGCAGAATCCGCGATAAAAAAACAAAGCTTTTATAATTCAAAAAAAAAATCTTACTCTTTATTTTCATTTTCAATTTTTTTCGAAAATCGAAGATGCGTTTAATCAATGAAAAAAGCTACCCTTAGATCCAGTGCGAAATCCTCTTTTGGATTTTCATTTTCAATTTTTATCAAAAATTGAGAATTTGATATTTGTTAAATGAATTTATTTAAGAAAAAGTATGGAAAATTTATGATTTTTATTCCAAAAATACATAAAACTATTTTTTAAAGATAATTTGAAAGATTTTATTTCTGATTTTCACCCCCAGAAAACATAAAAATCCAGAGTTTTTTTTTAAATAAAAAAATTAAGAACTTTTTTCATTCCAAAATATTACAGAATTTCACTTGAAAGAATTCTTCTTCTCCAATAAAAACTTGAAAAATATTTCATCCATTTTGGAAAAAACTAAGAAATATTTTTGTTCAAGAAAACTGATGCTTTTTATTCCAAAAATGTAAAGCAATTTTTTTGAGGGAAATTCAAAATATTCCCCCCCCCCCCCAAAAAAAAAAAGATCAAATTTTCACATGAAAGAAATGATGCTTACTTACCTATGAGAATGAAGACGACTGGAATATTTAACAGTTGGCGTTCCATGCAATAGATGCCTTCGCCAACAGTTTCGAGTCTGAGGTTATGCTTCAGAAAAAGTTTAGAGATTTTCTTCTCCAAAAAAGTTTAAATAAAAAAACGACCCAAAAATTGATATTTTTCAACAAAAAAAATGTGAGACGGATAGAAAGTTTTTTTTTTTTTTTTTTTTTTTTACCAATACTTACTTAATAGAGATTGTTTCAAAAAATTTAGTAGTTTTTTAGCTAATTGGCTCGAAAAAATAAATTCTTTTTATTTTGAGGAAATCAAAAAAATTAAAAACAAAAAATTGAAATTTTTTTTAAACGAGACCAAACCAAAAATTTGTGTTTATTCAAAAAATTGATTTTTTGGGAGTTTGAAAGTTTTATTTTTTTTTTTTAATTTCTTTCGAAATACAATAGTAAATTTTTGTAAACCCACGTGCCAGCGCTTACAGACATGTTTTCCCAAGCAACCCCTATGCTAACTCAAAGCTAAAAGATCGTGCACACACCAGATAGGTATATGCAATGGAGCAATAACCTTAAACCGCTAATTCAAGTCTATCAATAAACCTACGTAAAGTAAGTTATTCTTCATGCTGGCGAATAGTACGAGGCCGCTCATAGTGGCACGTCTAGAACCACCGAAACAAAACTAACTAAAGATGCTGCTGGCAAGTTGATAAATATTGATATTACATAGTATTATATAATCTTTCTCATCTGTGGAAATTTTCTCGTGGCAGCAAAATCTGAGCAAATAAGATGCGAATCTGCAATCAAATAATATCGCCATCTCGAATATTACATCGCATCATACATTCGAAACTACACGAGCACAACATGTACGAGTATATCCATTAACATTCTCGCAATAACCCGAGAGTGCTAGTCGTATTATACGAAATGGAATAAAAATTAAACAATTTTATTTACACGAGTGTGTAGATATAAAAATTGCACGTTTCTGGAAAATCTCCTCGCCTTGGAAAAGAAAAGTCTCGACGACAGTTCAGCCTGTTGAAAAAGTTTCATTCGAATAATCTCGTACGTATGCTTTTTTCATATCGCGGTGATTTTCTCTTTTATTCTTCTCTCTCACATTACAAAAGGCGAATTTTTTATTCAAATAAGCATATAGCGAGTTAAATGGTTGCAATGAAACGACTAGATTGTATTAGAAAATTGTACCACGAAAATCAACTCGAATATTTCCATTCTGGTATGTATAACGAAACCATGCCAATATATTTTTTGTGAAAAATTTCGACTTTCAACGAAACCGAAATTCAAGTTGATAATAAAATTTATTGATATACAGGGTGTCCCGGTTAAGAATAACATCCTTCAACCTGGTAAGAGACCCGAGCAGCACACTCGACAAATTATCGAAATAAAAAATCGACAGAATATCGAATTCGATAAAGTGTCGCGTTAGTTCCGCATAAATCGTGAAATTATCTTTCGATATATAGATAGATTATCGACGAATTATAGTTAGCAAAAATTTCGAGATTATAGTAAGATATTTTATCGATAATATATCTATAATATCGAAAGATAATTTCACGATTTAGGCGGAACTTTCGCGACACTTTATAGAATTCGATATTCTGTCGATTTTTTATTCCGATTTTTCTTCTTTTACTAGCTTCTTTCTATAATTAAAAATCATTAATTAGCATAATTAATGCATTAAACTATGCCTAAACACATTATTCATGTTACGGTAAGAGGATCATTTCAGAAAAAGTCAAAAAAAATTATAAAAAATCTGCCACCCATGGGGCTTGAACCTTCTACTTCCTGCATGGTAATCCTCTTCCTTAACCACTATGCCATACCTTATCGTTGAGAAATTAGCAATAAAACGCTTATAATAGGCAGTTTAGTACTTCCAGACGTGTTGGACTTGAAAAAATTTTCACCAATTTGGAAATAATTTCAAATATCGTCACCAAATCGTTGAAAAATCGTTCGACAAATTTCAGATTATTTGTCGATAATGTAGTTTCAAATATCGCCACAAAATCGTTGAAAAATCGAATTCGAGGAATTTCATATCACGTGTCGATAATATAGTTTCAAATATCGTCATAAAATCGTTGAAAAATCGAATTCGAGAAATTTCAGATTACGTGTCGATAATAAAGTTTTAAATATCTTCACAAAATCGTTAAAAAATCGAATTCGAGAAATTTCAGATTATTTGTCGATAATATAGTTTCAAATATCGTCACAAAATCGTTGAAAAATCGTTCGACAAATTTCAGATTATTTGTCGATAATGTAGTTTCAAATATCGCCACAAAATCGTTGAAAAATCGAGTTCGAGGAATTTCATATTACGTGTCGATAATATAGTTTCAAATATCTTTACAAAATCGGTAAAAAATCGGATTCGATAAATTTAATATAATCTGTCGATAATATAGTTTCAAATGTCGTCAAAAAATCGGTAAAATATCGAAGTCGAGAAATTTCATATAATCTGTCGATAATATAGTTTTAAATATCCTTACAAAATCGTTAAAAAATCGAATTCGAGAAATTTCAGATTATTTGTCGATAATGTAGTTTCAAATATCTGCACAAAATCGGTGGAAAATCAAATTCGATAAATTTAATATTCTTTGTCGATAGTATCGTTGACGAATATCGTCATAAAATCTTAATAATATCGAATTCGATAGTTTTTAGATTTTTTGCCTATGAAGTTGTACCGATAAATCTTTATAATATCGTGAGAACATCTATAGATTTTCAAACGATTTTTTATCGATACGTTACATCTTCCGATATTATCGATCGAGTGTGCCGCTCGGGGGGAAACTCATTTCAATAACGTGTAGGTATGTTTGCATACTCTCTCTATTGAAGGGGCTGAGATTCTGCATGGTGAAAAAAAATATTTTTCATTTTTTCACTTGAAACTGATTTTTTTTTCTTATTGGAGACAGATAGAAAGATGAAATTTGTGGGAAATAAATTAGGATAGTTGCAGTAATGTCTAAAAAAAATTTCATCGAAATGGATGCAATTAGGGTGTTCAACAAAATATTATTTTTACCAAAAAAATTGGGTAAAAAAATTCGAAATTTTGCAATTTAGAAAAAAATTTCATTATTAACCTAGTTATTTTTTGTCAGCAGATGATTTCCCTCTACTTTCTCTACAAAATGTTCCTCAGCATCATCTTCCTATCTCTTTTAATTTTTGAGTTAGAATTTTTATAATGAGTACAAATTCATAAAAATTTGACTTTGGAAATTTGAAAAAATTTTAACCCACCTGTCGACTCATAAATAAATTTTTCACCCAAAAACTAAAAGAGATAGGAAGATATGTTGAGGAACATTTTGTAGAAGAAATAGAGAGGAATCATTTGCTGGCAAAAAATAACTAGGTTAATAATGCAAATTTTTTTCAAAATTGCAAAAGTTAAAATTTTTGTACCCATTTTTTTTTGGTAAAAATAATTTGTTGAATACCCTAATTGCATCAATTTTGATGAAAAAATTTTCAGGCATTACTGCAACTATCCTAATTTATTTCTCACAAGTTGCATCTTTCTATCTGTCTCCAATCAGAAAAAATTAATTTTTAATTTCAAATGAAAAAATAATGATTTTTTTCACCATGCAGTATCTCAGCCTCTTCAATAGTAAGAGTATGCAAACATACCTACATGTTGTTGAAATGAGTTGCCCTCTTACCAAGTTGAAGGATGTTTTTCTTAACCGGGACACCCTGTATGTACATTTGCTGTACTTATTTTGAAGAGAGTAAAAAAACGCAACAGAAATAGTTCGCCGAGGTATACCCTGGGTGCTATTCGCACTACGATGTATACAAATTTATTTATGAAGTCGCGAAAGAGAATAGAATGGCGGAAATGTAGCAATACAGCTATAGAGACGGTAATAATGAAGTACGGAACTTAACTTGATTAATTATTTTTGTTTGTTACAATTTAGTTTGGTTGACGTTACTTATTAAATAATTGATTTAATCAATAAACTTGCACGAATTATTAAAAAGTATTCACATTTAGCAAACTTGACGCGAATCTCAACCGTACGCTGGTTCATTTGTAATCGAAGATGTGTACGAGTACCTATTTCAGACGTGATTTGTCGACTTGACTATGGGAGGCCAACAAATAGCAGATACCTACATTGTACGACTGGATTAATTTCTTTGATGGGTCTTGGTGCATGTATGTAGCATTTTCCATTACGCCATGGTTTCTCTTCCTCCAGTACCTAGTATCTTCTATATATATTATTCACATGTAGGTACGATTTTTCTGTCTTATTCCCTCTTTTCTTTTTTTGTGAAGTACGACTTCAAAGTTGTTTGCGATTGTCGAAGAAAAAACAACTTACCACTTCTTAATACTCATTTAATAAGTTTCCATGTACTTCCATTTGATTTATTAAATTGGCTTGTAAGCTAAAATTAAATAAGTAGTACAGTCGCAAAAGTAACTTCCGTGCGATTACATTGTTAAAAAGAATTTTACGGCTGAATTGCAATCTAGAGTTTATAAGGGAAAAAATGAGCCGGTATGACATTTTTTAAAGGCTCCCCTTTTTCGAGGGACCCGCCCCCTAAAAGTCCCCTATCTCCGTTCCTAAGACCCCAATTGAAATTTTTTTCAAACAAAAGTTGTAGATTAAGCTCCTCGAAATAATTTTGATTATAACAAAAATTTCGATAGGACCCCTCCATCCCATTCAATTTTGCATAATACGTATCGAAATCAGAAATTCATTTCCATTTGTTTCATACGAAATTGGAGGGGAAGGGAGGGAGAGGTCCAATCTAAATTTTTGTGATGATCAAAATTCCATGGATTTCAATCTACAATTTTTGTTTGAAAATTTTTTCAATTGGTGTCTTGGGAACGGAGATGAAAAGGATTCTAAGGACGGGGGATGGACCCTCAAAAACTGAGAGACTTACATCCACACATGTAGTTGGTGAGCGAGGTTGACGAAGAGGAAAATCATTTATCACATATCTGTGCAATTGACCGCAACTTCTCCCCCTCCGGCGTGATGTAACAAATGGATGCGTTTTTTTTGTACCATCTTTCGATATGGAGTTTAAGTGACTTCTCGTATCCAGCCTATAATGAAATATCAAATTATACTCGTACTTCTTCAAATAACAAAATTAGCGCTATCTACTCATACCATAGTTGAATGGTTTTTTGAAATGTTCGTCGTTTATATTAAATTTTTTATTTTTATTCTTGACTGCGGCCGGGGGATTAGGCGACGACACAACCATTTGAGGAGGAAAAGCAAGTGCAGCGCTGGCGTTAAAATACTGGAATTTCAGCTCAATTAAATTTTACTTATACGTCAGGTCAGATGCGTCATGTCAGTCCTCCATCAGCCTACACAAACACTCACCTGCAGAGCTCTGCCCCCAGTTTCATTTTTAGTCTCTATTTCCCGAAAATTGCTCCTAATGGCAAAATACCTCAGTTCAATATTACTTACTCCAAATTGAATTTCCTATCATATACACTTTGCAAAAATCCACCCCCTCTCCCAAGGTGGATGGGCCCTGTTTTTTTTTTCAAAACCTAAGGGACATTTTTAAAAATACCCCTAAATGTTTAAGAGAAAAAGTTCCCATTTCATTTCACAAAATTTTTATTTGTATTTTTGTATTTGTATTGAAAAAAAAAAAAAAAAAAATAGTTGAACAGCAATTATATCCTAACGGCCTCTCTATACCCAAAAAGGATGAGCAAGGGACCGGAAATCGACTCTACAGGTCACTTAAGAAAGATGAACGAATAAATAAATATAAATAAGTAGAAAAAATAAATAAAAATATAAATACATAAATAAATGAATGCTAAAATTGTCGCCAACTTTCCATTTCACCTATCGAGTAGCACAATTTTGCCAACTTCTTAACAAAAGACATTTTTCTCAAATAATTGAAAAAAAAAATGATTAGAAATGAGAAAATCCATTCAATTGTAACTGTGACGTATTCACATTTCAGCTGCTTAGAGCTTGAATCTAAATACTGATTTTTCAAATAACACCCCAAGTGTGGTTATTAAAAAAATCGTTTTTCAGTTTCAGGAATGTAATTTAATTTAAAAAATTTATAAAATACTTAAGTAAAAAAAGCCTAATAAAAATTTTACAAAAATATAGATTTAAAAATTGGTTAACAATAATACAAAATCACAAAACACGAATAAATTAAATTTTTAAAAAAGTTTTTTAGTGAAATCTATAAAAACAGGAGAAAAATTGAAAGTTTCCAATACGGAAATTTTTAAAGTTTGTAAGAATACGTGGTCCAAAATATTTCTGGAATCCATCCATATGGTTTGACTAAAGATAAACTCTTTCTTACTCATTAATTGAAATTCGTGTGCAACTGTTGTAGGTTCTATTTCGTCTTGTTTCGTGCTAATGGGCGCTATCAGCACGAGGTTTTGCCCATTCTTCGCTAGTATAAGCCACGGATGTACATTTCGAAATTCTACTCCTGTCGTTTTAGTAGAGATGACATCGGCCTAGTATACGCGTCCAAGATTTGAATGGGAAGCCTTCCTCAATTTGAAATTTGAAAAATATTAGAAAACCTCGCCAGAAGGCGAAGCCCCCCTGGACCCCCCCCCTCGTGGGCTCTATTTCCACACTACGTTTGAAAGTATGAAACATAGTATTATGCTTTTACTCTGTGACAAAATGTCTAAAAGTCACGAATATTAATTTCCATGGAAATTTAAAAATCTAAAAAGTCTAATAAAAAATTTTTTTTTTTCAATAAAGCATTTGCCTCTTGGGCAATACTCAAGAAATTGGAATCATCAGCAGCATGGCTCAAAAAACTAAAATCACATTTAATTGCGTTGATCCGAAAACTTAGGCAGTTTTATCATAAATTGCTGGAGCTTCGCTTCTCCAAAAACATGCGTAGTTCAGCCATAAATTTTTGGTATTGCTTAACCTTATCTTCCAGCCAGCGCTTACATAGAATCATCAACCATTTTTCCCAATTGTCCACTGGGTTTTTTGTTCTCAATTTAATTTTCCTTTCAACCTTGATTTTCAAGGTAGGCAACTTTTTATATAACATTTTTTGTTCCTTATGGGTTGCCTATTCACCTGGTGGAAGGAACTGAGTCAGCTATGAAACACCCTGTATACAGATATGTATTTGGTTATTATAATTTACAAAAAATTTCATGGAAACAAAGCATCGAATGGATTCAAAACGTCGCATTCAATTTACATAAAAAAATCTTTTCAAGAAATGGGAAAAGAGAGAAAAAACTTTCGCAAAATAAACCTGATGCGTTTGCACTATAACCGACAGAGCGTGGGCCTACTTATAACGTACTATAGGTATACTTTTCGTACAGTTCAATTTCTCGGAATTATGTGGTTGTATTCGGGACAGCAGCGAATAGGTTTAAAAAAATACCTCACAAGAGAAATCCGATTCGACGCTGGAATATGCAAAAATGTACAGTAAGTATGTAAGAAAAATAGTATATTTTTGAGCAGCATAACCAGGCAACCATTAATAAGAAGATTAAATAAATGAGAATTTATGTTTGAACTATAATTTAGTGAAAATCTGTAAGAAAATTTATGTCATTCTGCTAAACCTTAAAGATAATATTTTTTTCTTTGCTTTTCTTCTTCTTCTCTCTTCGTCGAAATAAATTTGCAAAAGAAACGCATTTCGGGTAATCGCCTGTGGAAAAACGTTATAAAAAGTAAACTCGTTTATAGAAGATTTCTTCTCGGGATATCGTTTTCAAGTTGATGTTTATTACAGTCTGCTGAATTTGGCTCGGCCAATTATTGCCTTTCATTTGTTTTCACAATTTCACCCCGACTTTTACAATCTCAAGGTAATTCCGACTTAAAATAAGGAAAAAAGCCTTCGAAAATATTCACCGTTATAAATTGAACTTACTCCTTCGGATTCAGTTGCACTTTTCTTTCCCCTTTTTGTATGTACTTTCTTTCTCTCGCACGTCTTCTTTTTTTTGAAGTTCATTTTCAGAAAAGATGAGCTAATGGTTCGTGTAAATTTCACACTATCCGATGCATTTTTTCTTAAATGACGCGTCAAATTGAAAATGAGCAACAATTCGGATTGTGTGAGGGATTTAGAGAGGCGCGAATTACTGATAATACTTTATAATTTAATTTTACGAGTCCGAGTTGTAATTTAATTTGCAGTTTTAGTTGTTCGACAAATAATACTCGCCTATGTTGGGATACGTGGTAAATACGAATGACCTTATATTTGAAAAGAATATTACTTCCTTCTTATATATATTTTTTTCTTATACCTTTTGTATATCACGTTTATATAAAGGATCAATTTTTATTACGAACTGGAGAAGCTTTAGACCTCTTGGTTTAAGGTTTTGATTGAGTTTTGCGAATATTCCGGCGATGAACTTTTGCCTTCTCGAAAGCTTTCGTTTTTCACCTTTGACCGCCGCTGCGTGCAAATTAAACTCATCTGTTTTCCGCTTTTAATTAACGTCTGCAATATGGCTGGAAGGTTTCGCACCGTGTTGTACCCATGGTGCCAAAACAAAATTGTAATTCAATTTTTGTTTAATCGTTGCCATACCTCTTTGTCCACCCGATGAGTCGTAAATAATTACGTGTTTTTTGTATTAATTTTCGCATATACTTCTACCCTTCTCCGGGTCTGTCCCCTTTTTCTATACTTTCCAGTATAAAAAATATTTTTTCTAACAATCTGTTCGAGCTCCGGCGAATAATTTAATTATAAAAAAAATTGAAGAAGTAGAATGAAGCAAGGTCTTCGTTAGTATTCAGTACCTTTTCTTACGAAAAGTTATTACCTCGAAGCTATGTAAACAAAACAATAAAAAATCCGCACATTAAATTTTTTAAAGCCAAGTATCCATTTTTTTGCTCGGACTATATCAAACTTCTCTGCGTGTTTACCATACTGCAATCCTTGCGGGATTTGAAAGCAATTATACAAAGATACAAAGAGAGAACTAGCACGCGGCGACTCGAGTTAATAATTTTTAGCCCAGCTTAAAGGGCCATAAATTTACCTTCTCTTAGCTGTTTAAGCATTTATTTCTACTCCCGAGACATGAGACCCTCAGGGAACCACGGAACGCGGCGAAAAAAAAAGATGCAAAGATAGCCATACTGTACTCTTGGCTGTAAAATATATAAACAAAAAATCCTCCTTCCATCTATAGTATCTTTGTTAAGTCACGTATCTGACCAAGTCCAGTTTAGTTAGGGATTAAGGACCAAGTTTTTAGGTGGCCGAATGGTCATCCGGTGATCTTATCATTGTCTGATAACGGTACAGAAGTTAAATAGCCATAAACGTAGACCGCTATATACGGATTACTGGCCAACATCCTATCCTAGCTAATGTTTTTCTTTTTTTCCTTCTTTTTTTCGCCAGCTATTCTTTTTATAGAAGAAAAATAAAGTACTCTTTGAAACTGCATTACGAAATCCGGATGTAGATTAAATAAGTTTATATAGCGATGCGAAATTTTACCGTAATTTTCATATTTTCAAAGAAAAAAACAACTTTTTTGCCCCGCGAGTAGATATAATTTGTAAATTTGAAGAAAACTTCGTTTCCTAATTTTTCGCTTCTTTTATCGATTATAATTATGAATTTTTTCCCTGCTTGATGAAATCATTCTGTTTGCGAACTCGAGTATAGAATTGTCTTTCCCAAGTGGACATAAAATCCACTTTTTTTAGGAACTGAAGTGACCAAAAATAAAAACCCACCAAGAAGAAATTTTAGAGGGTCAAATAAAAATAATTTTCCGATTTTTTTCAACGAGGAAATTTTTTAGATGGGCACGCTGAATTCATCAGTCATGAGAAAAAAATTAATTTAATAAAATGACTTCAGAAATGTTTGATTTTTTAATTTTTGAGGAAAAAAATACACTTGAAAATCTCTTGATTTTTACCCAGAATTTTGTTTTGTTGTGTTTTAGGAAAGAAAACTACAGTTTTTAGTGAAAAATATTCTCAATTAAGTATTTGGTTTAAAGTTCTTCTTCAAAAAAATAAACTTGTTTGGAATTGAAGAAATCTCTCAATTTCCTTGGAAGTAAAAAACTTTTCAAATTCTTGGACTAAAAAATCTTACTTCTTTGACGGAAAATAAAAATTGTCGTCCTAAAACACAGAAAAAATCTCGACTTCTTTTTGTTTTCATTTTTATGGAAAAAGTTTCAAATTTTGGTCTTATTATTTTTGAAAAAAAGTTTTTTAACTTTATGACCTTACCTAACTAGTGTTTTGAGAAAAAAATCGTTCCATATATTATATTTAAAAAAAAAAAATCCTAAGAAAGTTTTTTTTTTTTTTTAAGCAAAAAAATCTTTTAATTTATTGAAGAAGAAAAAAATATCTACTATCACAAAATCTCACAATTTTTTGAGGGAGAAAAACTCGTAATGTTTTTGGAGTGAACATTTAAAAAAATTATTCTGAGTAAAATAAAAAAAAAAAAATCTGTTAGTTTCTCTTATTGTCCCCTATCATCATTGAAAAAAAAAACAGTTTGTAGAGTAAGAGAACTACATACTTTTTAAGAAAAAACCTTTCAATTTTTTCAATTCTCGAAAAAACTGGAAACAATGATTTTAGTAACCATTTTGGGAAAATAGTGGCAAAAAGTGACCAAAATGCGAAATAGTAACAAAGTTACTTTAAAAGTGACTGAATTTCATGCCTGTTTCTAAGGAAAACACTGTCTTTGACACTTCCTGCAAAAGAATGTTTTCTGTGCATGCTTAGTCCTTTAGGAGTTTTCTGATACTCCATTGAGCCTGTATTTTTATGTTTTATTTACAAGTGTGTATGCGGTTTACATATGTGTATATGTACGATTACTGAGCCCAATCACGAGCTTGCGCACCCTGGCGTCAAATTATATCGTCGTCCCATCCCTCTTTGTCTTCCTGGACTTGTTTTCCTAGCTGGGCACCATCCAGTTCAGCAGGAAATACCACATCTGTCGTCATTTACTCTCGTGATATGACCTGCCTAGGCCCATTTTAATCTCCTTGCTGCGCAGACGATGTCATCCATATTTTTAAGTTTTTTCTTAAGGGTTTGAAGTTCTAATTTTTCCGCATTAAGCCTTTATTCTTATTGCTTTCAATTTACCAAAAACCGCAGCTGGTAAAGAATTTTGATGACAAAATTCATCAAAATCCTGTGAAATCCAAAAAAAAAAAAAATTACTCCTTACATACGTTTCCAAGAACCAGGTGAAATGGACTTGATAAGTTTTTACCTGGCAGATGACGATATGTGAAAAATACCCAGCACTATCAATATTTTTATGACCAAGTACTTCGTCGTAGAGAAATAAGTACACTTACAAAATGGAAGATACATACTTTTTCAACGTAAGACCAAATTACCATTTTTGTTATTTTGAAAAGTTGACTGCCTACGGCTCTATACGTATATACTGTGTAACCGTAATAGTGAAAAAATTCAAAATAATCTTATCGTGTATACCAGTTAAGGCGGTTTTATATTTTGGTAAAACCTTCGGGGGTGTTAAAATATCGTGAAATGAACATCAACGAAACCTGGCCTAAATTTAATCAAGTGGATAAACAATGTAATGTTAATGTATTGCCTCGCTTACTCCTTTTGAACGATGACGGTTTCTAAAATTACGTTATTTCATGAATAATAAATTACTGTTGTCGAATTCGGCAACACTGTTTCGTGAAATTAGTAGGCTGCTGGTGAAATTGCGGTTACTTACGCGGATAAAAATTCTATTAATAATGCAATTAGCTTTTGATCGAAAGTTATTTTAGGTAGCTGTATTGAACCAAATTGTTGGCTAGAATTTCAACTTTCTTTTCTTACCCACAGTGAGTTCACTTTTGATATTTTACCTGCATATAAAATGGTTTGTTCTTTAGGATTGTTGGTGATGATGGTGAGAAGTCAATAAGGTGATGAAAATTTCAGTTTCTATATTTATGACAATTAAGACATGTCATCACTCATCAGTAACATTTTTCTTTCCTCTGATGTACTTGAGGGGTGAGTTTTCTCAGTGAGTACAGTACTAGCTCATTGAAAAATGAGTTTTGAAATGAGTACCCTTCAAACCATAAAATTTTGCTAGATCTACTCATGCCAGTAACTTGCGAAGAACCAAGGCATTATTAAATATAATATTATATTTATGTAAAGCCGCCGTATTCGTTGGCATCTGAAAGCCCAATGGTTTCCAACTTTCAATTGTCTTGATTTAGCACTGTAATAGCACAATTAATTGGGAGTAATCTTGATTGAAACAATTTTTCTTAACGACAGATCTGGATAGAATTATTCGAAAAAAACTGGGGAGCAGTGGTGAAAGTTGTTCAAATAAACAAGAAGCAATTTGGTTGGCTCCTCGTCCTCCATCTATATCTGATCACATATAGCAGGATACCTGTTCATAACATACTTACATGATACAATACAATTTTATTAGTAATTTGAGCAATAAATTATTTTAGTAAAACAAAATAATATTAGAAATTATTATTTACTTTGTTTTGGCCCATAGTATGTCCAGAGTTTGCGGTTGTAAAAAGCTGTGTTGCATGTGAGTAGTGGTGTTGGTAGGCATTGTTGTAAGTCAAAAGCAAAACACTGTAACGTCTGCGAGGATTTTTCTGCAGTTTTATCAGAATTTTTCATTTGATGTACAAACACAGCAGCTTCTAAATGTTGTTCTTTTGCATCTCTTCATATTTTCGAGTTATTCGCCTTCTAAAGTTTTCATTTTGGCATCACTTGTATCGCATGACACCGCCGTCCATTGTACGTCCATTAACACGTCTAAACTTCGTATCATCGAAATAGACATATCTGTGAGATACAACTTTGTATAGTGAAAGGGAAAAAAAATAAATACCTAAATAAAAAAACAAAAAAACTCAATGCTCACTTTCAGGGTCTAGTTTATTGTGTTACATGTATCGAGTTTAGGAGATTTGAATGCCAAGTTTAGCGATTTAAAAACGCAATCATACTTATGTTGTAATGCTGACTGGGGACTCTTCATCTTCAGCACATATTTCAACATACAGTTGATAAGTATAATTCAGATTTACACAGATAATGAGGCAAATACTTTTTTTTTAGTATGTTTGCGTGAATAATGCAACTCGTAGGCTAGAAATGATGAGAAATGATCTCGGATGTAGCTCACTGATCTCGTCGATACTGCATTTGAACATCGTTTACTACGTTTATCACTTTCTTGTATGCCAAAATCAGATGTTTTTGAAGCTGCCGTGAATATACTGATTTGATTCGACAAGAGTGTCTTCTAAGCACCCCTTACAAATTGGTCTGCTTTCTTCATTTGCAATTTTAATGTTATACTTGCTTAACTTCAATTTTAATTTTGAAAAGCATGTTCTATTCCTTTGAGTAAATTACTTGATTTTCAAGGCTTTAGTATTCAGGAAATTGTGTTTCTAGATTGGTAAAGTTTTAAATAAGTACCTATGTTCACATTTCTAGTTTCTGATTTTTTTAAATATATTTTTTCTATTTTTAGTGGTTTTTTTTCAGTTTTTATGTCGGCTTAGTTTTTCTAAATAGGTACCTACTGTGATTTTTTAAATATGTACCTAATTTCTAAATTCTTCCTGTTGTTTTTCTTTCTATTTCCTGTCATGTAAATAAGCTGAGGTACTCATTTTTGCTAACCCTGTTTTCAAGTAAGAACTTACTTTCTGTTATAGATTCGAAACACCATTTGAAGAATTAAAACTCCGTTCTGATGACAACACGATTTCAGCCAAATAATGGTGCAATGGAAAAAATTCCCAGTGAGTACCTAACGAACTTGTTAAAAACCTTGTATAGTACAGGGCGTTATGCAGGCTACAGTTTATTGTATTTAGCGCTACAAACGATGATTAAAATTTACGAGTTATTTTACGCTCTTATTCATGCTCTTTTACCTGGTGCAAAAGGCGCGCAATTCATTTTCATGTTTTGCGTTATTTTCACTACTCGTCCGGAACGTTGAAATATGGTAATACGAGGTAACGCGCCGAACAGACGACCAAACTCGTACTTTTGTATTCGTACTAGGTACATAGCGTCCGTACCCGAGAGAGTGGGAGCCCAGAGTAAAGGGCAAAGATGAAAAAAAGAAAAGACGAGAAAAGTACTAAAAATGAACACTAACCCGCCAAAGTTCGCAGCTTCTTAAAAGAACTTTATTAAACGAACGAAGCTCTGTCATAAAAACGAAATGAGTTATAAGCGGAACAAAAACATTCTTCGTTGTCCGTTTATTTCTCGAGATTTCTTTACTGCTCGTTGTATGTCGGCAAACAAAAGCCTCAAGATCAATACGTGCTACATTTTGCGTTTCTCAGGCACCTACACGTACACCTACGCAGTACACATTCTCTTCCTGCGTTTTCGCCTTTAGCTTATTTGTTGATCTTGAATTATCGAAGCTTTCTTCAAACGTATAGATTTGTCAGTATCGTTTTACCTCACGTCAAACTTTCAGTTTCATCCTGCGATGAGGCTGAAGGGTGAAGGTTCCAAACATGTTGCTGTTATACAAAATACAGGCATCTTCCTATACGAAAAATGTCACCGGGATTTATGCATGAGAGAACGTACACTTTTAACTGAACCATGTCATCGTGGATATTCTTTGAAGTTTAACTTCATTTATTTTTCGTACCCTTTGCGAAAAATGATCAATATACTTGAAAACGTGTATGCTACGCACCGTATACTATACACATATATACCTACGTAAACGTATAGAAAGTAGATATACGAACACAAAAACGTACGTAGAACTCGACAGTACGTGATTCTTTTACATAAATTATGCTACACGTATCACTGTTGCCTTTGCCGTCTTCCCAGAATAAACCATACCTATTTTCAACGTCCGCGATTTAACGAAAAATGACGAGTATTAATCTTGTGCCACTGTCTACCCTATTTTAAATGCGCTGTATCTGTACGTGTGTCTGACGAAATATACATGTACATTTACCTATTATATGAAGTGAGAGACGAACAGAGCATTTCACTTCCGCCATGTGAAAATTGGTTTTGTTTGAGAGCACCGCTACTGTCGGTGAATAAAGTTTTTTCATCAGCTTGGATCAATCATCGACTGTAATGGAGTGAAATTTTTATAGAATCGAGGGCTTTTTCACGTTGAATAATCCATTGAAAAATTGAGATTTTAAAAAAAATCTTTCGCACCCTTTTACAATAGCAAGAGTATAGAAATGGGAGGATTTAATTTTTAGACGTTTTCACGTGGTGGGTGATGTTTTTAATATTGAAAACTAATAAGTTGTACCAAATTGACATGTTTAGGGGTTCTGCGCCAGGAGCATGTGCCGTCCCACTTCTGCATATTTATTTTTATGGCTTCAATAATTTTTGATGATGCCTTCTCTTATAAGGACTCCAGCAGATGACCAAAAGGAAGATTTTTTTTTTGAAATTAAACCACTAGTGGAAAATCACAATACCTTCAACATTTTCACATTTCAGTTTAGGAGGTTATCTTTAACCTGTTCAAAGTCTTAAAAACGAAATTTTAGTCCCATTTTTTCACATTGATCAAACTACAGAGCAGATCTTCCAAATTAATCTAGGGTTCCACAATTCCATCATGGCTGGTGTATTCTGGGTTCGGCTTTATTTTGTGGCTAACTCTCTAACGTCATGTTTCCGTTCACTTTTTACCAAAAATACAATCGCGAAATATGAAATGATATAGCTATTGCTATATATGTATAATACTTTTTGAATTATCATAATATTCTTTTATAAGCATAGCACCCCCTCCAAAAATCTTTGTAACATTTTTATTTAAATTTTAGTGATGTTCGAGAATGAATTTTTCTTTTAGTACATGTCTAAAAAAATTGTAGTTTTTTCCTATCGAATTGACATATTTGCAGTTCTGCGCCAGGAGCATGTGCCGTCCCACTTCTACATATTTTTTTTTTATGACCTAAATAATTTTTGACGATGCCTTCTTTTATGTGGACTCCAGCAGATGCCCAAAGGGAAGATTTTTTGGAAATTGGGACCACTAATGAAAAGATATTTTCAAACTATATGTCAGTATAAATTAATCTTTTTTGAATTATTAAAATATTCTTTATTAATTTATTATTATTTTTTTTACAATTTTTTCCTCAGTTATAAACATAGTACCCCCTCTCTCCCAATAATCTTTGTAACAATTTTATTAAATTTTAAGTGATTTTCAAGAATGTTTTTTTCAGTAAGTGCATGTCTAAAAAAAAAAAAATCAAGTTTTTAACTTGAAAAAAAAGAACAAATATTATAATAAAATTATTTTTGAGGTTTGTTCATTACCTGTATAATTATTATATTTTTTTATTTGGACATATTTTTTCTATTTTAAAAATTGAACAAAAGAAACTTACCCGATAGAAATTTTGAACAAAATACAACTTTGTTTACATGGGCATTAAGTAACTTCATTTTCAATGAAACGACATTAAAAAATAATAAAAAAAATAAGTTGGGAATTTTCAATTCTTTGAAATCTGCAAACCCTCCTCAATTTTATTTTGTTGAAAATTATAATTTTATCCGAGAAAAAAAATATAAATACTTACATAATTTTTTTCGCAATGTTGCATTTTGTTTGATTTTCTAAAAATTTTCTCAAAATTTTTGGATTATACGTTCTAGGTATCTACCTGATGTTGATTTTCAAGATTTTTTACTGAAAAAATTTCTATCATTACAAAAATTCAAAAATAAAAATGAAGACACAAAAATTTTTAAAACGAAAAAAATTGTATTTTTTGAGTCACAAATTTAGATTAAACAAAATAAAAAATCTGATAAAGTTTGAGGAGCTTTTTTGAATACCTAAGTAATTTTCAAAAATATATATAAATAGATATAAATAATAAAGAATTCTAACCATACGTTTAGTTTTTCAATAAAAAATATCGTGAAAATGAAAAAAATCTTAATTAAGTTAGTATAATTTTTTCCTCATTTTTTTTTTACGTTACTTGGCTAAGTACATGAACAATTGTGTCGTCTGTAAAATATAAACTCTTCTGATTTAATGCACTCCACAACACAAAATAATAATAACAAATGAAAAAATAATTGATAACAATGAAAAAAATAAAGATAGGTAATAATTAACAATTACATGATGAGGAAACAAGTTTAAAAAAAGAAACAATAACAATGAGAAGAAATTGGGGAGTTTGCTTTCGTGCCTGGTAGGTACTTTTGGTCCCTACTTGAGCTAGTAGGTACTATCGGCAACTAAGTTGTTATGCACTTCCTTGAACCACTACCTCTACAACTTCATCATACCATTTTATACCAGAACTAACTCAAAACAGTTTGTCACTTTGTGAATACCTATGTTTATTACCATTCACTTATGACCACCACATTACCACGAATAATTACATTTTATGCCACATTAAAACTGCTGCCACATTATACTTGATGTATCACCTATCGGTCGAGATACGTGGGCCCTACGTACTACCTCGAAAGAAGGCACGATAGACATAAGCCTAGAAATCGAACATTCAGTCTTAGACAGGTGTACCAATCACATAGCCACAGTGTTACATCGGGTGGGCAGTCAGACTATAAATCCCTTATAACAACAACAAGCTAATAGAATAATAATAATAATAATAATTGAAATGTTGAAATGTATTTGTGGTAATATAACAGCTGGTATAATTGACACGATTAATGACGGACCCCCTATGCCGAGATAATAATAATAATAAGTAATAATAATTTTATAAATAACAAGTGTAGGTATAATATTTATTAAATCAAATTATAAATATTTTTATTTTATTTTTTAAAACCTAAGCAGTTTTTGGACATTTTCTTCGTTATCACCCAGAATTTCCTATTTTTGTTTTCCATTATTAAAAAAAAAAAGTTACTTACATACCTACCTACAATGATACTTTGTAATTTTTATGAATTTACACTAGAAATTGTATCCTTAAAAACGTGGTGAAACGATTCACAAGATTTTTTTAAAACTACTTAATTGAGTAGATAGAAAAATAATTTTGAAAAAAATTAAGTATCATTTATAAATTCACGAAAAAATTCTAAATTCATACTGGACTTGGTCTTAGTAAAAATCAACGAAGTTGGTAATTTGAATATGACGTCAAAAGAGGAGATCATGGAATAAAGCCAAAACTTGAAAAATGACGATTTGGCTAAATTACTGAGACAGTCTTGTAGCTAGGTACGTATCCTTGCAATATTCAAAATAATGATCTAGTAACTATTGACAATACTAGTATAGCTTACTACAAAGAAGGAGCATCACAATTCCTAAGACTTACAGAGGGTGGAGTCATTGAATTGTAGAGATATTCCATGTTTTCCTCTATGTCTTCGTTGTAGAATTGTAGAATTTGCTATTTCATTCATAACGTTATTTTCAATTTTAAAAATTTTATGAGCCTGATTTTGGCGCAGTCAGATAGATTAATAGAGCGAGCGATGCTATTTTTTAGCTGATTTTATGTGAGAAGTCAGCTATTTTATTTCTTGCAGAAAATTTTTACAAGGGAATTTCTTTTCGTAAAAATTACTTACTTATTTCTAACGAATTTTACCTAAGATTTTTTCATTTCCTCATTTGTTTTTTTGAAACAATTCCATCAAGAGATTTTTAAACCAAATGTAATGTTTGTAAATAGTGGTAAAAGTTTTTTTTCTTTCTTTCTTCAAGAAAATCTTCTTTCAAAATAAGTTTTTGAGACCTTTATTAAACAGTTTTTCTGAGAAAACATTTAGTAAGAGAAAAAAAGAGGGTTTTTCTTCAAAGGAATTATTCTTTTCCTCTAATTTTTCCAAACCTTTTTTCTTGTACTTACCTGGCTATACCTACGTATTTTTAATAATTATGTTTTTATTTCAAAGCAGAGTTTCTATCTTTAGCTCGGTATATTTTTCTGTTGACGATTTTTTTCAACAAAATTTTTCCCCATCAACTATTACCAAAAATTTATTAATCTTTGAAAGGGTAAAATGTTTTTAAATCATGCCACATATTTTGATGTACCTAACTACCTATACTCCCTAATGTTTTGTAAATTTTTTTAATAAGTTGCATTGAGTTTGAGGATCACTACTGTTTTTTTATTTTGTAAAAGTCTATTCAAATCTTGAACTAAGTATGTGTTTCCAACTGAGCTTAGTTTTGAAATCACATCGTTAAGTCTACAAACTTGAAAACAGAAAAATTTTCAGGTCTCGATAGGTCTCCTTTCTAGTTTTCAAGACTAATTCAGGATATCAAGTAGGTAAATGTATAGTGTATTTTTTGAATTTTTTGTAAGATGCTACTTTATTCTTTTTTTTTTTTTTATTTCATCTACTGCACCTCGTTTTTGATTTGGACGAATTTCTTTTGTGAACATCCTGTTATCCCACTAGAACACCTTCTCATAAACAATTTCGTACAAAATTTCGGTTCCCATTAAATGAATTTTTTTTCATCATTAAAGCTGAATGCTGTTTTCATTTTAGCTCGCATTCAGAAGTAAATATTTTTCCGTTATTAGCTCGCAAATACGAAAACGAAATTCGCTGCGTTCGCATTACACAACGTAGCGAATACCATAGCATCCGTATCGTCTTTTTTTAAACGTCATATATTTCGCACAATCGCGTAAATTTTTTTTAATGTAGCCGTTCGCATCTGTTTTCTTTCTCATCATTATGCAGTCATTAGAAAGATACTTTCGAACAATAATTTTCCCCTTGTATAGCGCTCGCTATGTAGATATTTGCAAAGGGTTTTTATAAAATGATATTATTATTCGTTTCGTTTACGACGTACGATTCGATATTATATCTTGGCTATAATTTTTTACGACAACATTCGCATTTAGTCGTCAATATGAGCGTGTAATTTGGTTTTATTTTTATTTACATATATTCTAAAAAAAAAATCAACCTTAGTTAGAACGCCGGAAGATCCATCTTGTTTGCATTTTTTTGTCATCGAACAACTCGTTAAATTGGTCGTAATTACGGTTAATTTGTTTTTTAATGCCGAGTGAATCTGAAAAGCATGGAAATGCGGATAATATAATTATATGCTTTGTTTCTTTATCGAAAGTATACGCATCGTATTTTACCTGACAAATTATCAAATTATCCAGCCCCGATGAAAATCACTTCGGTGTTTTACGTACTTTCTTTTTCCAAATTCCAACTGTTAAACTGGGCGTGAAAATATCTCGAAACTTTATAATTTGTTTCCATCTATACCCAAATATACTCCCAAGTGGAAATTTAGATTGAAAAATTAACAAAGCTTTAAAATAGGCTATATATAAATTATCGCTTCTGAGTGGCGAATCAACGAGTCTCATTTTTCTACAAAATATCTCCATTCGATTTAGGAACGTAAAATTGATAGCTGGGAAGTTTTCAAAGACGATATTCGTCAAACGAGATGAAAGAAAAGTACCTCAGATGGGGAAAAAAACTAGATAGCCAGTCCTTATCGATTCAATCATTTAGATCAAAGGGCCGTCTACATTCAATTTTTTTTTTTTACTTTCGTAATACTACACCTTTTTTCGTTCGTTTTACGCGCTCATAAAACAGTGACAAAGATAAACTTAGAGATAGTTTTACAAGAAAAACCACCTGTCTTCGAGAAAGGAAAAAAAAAGAAATTTACTGTAGACTTTTTTATGGGGTATTTTATGAAGTTTAAATTTCGTTAGCAGCTCTTTTACAGTAAATGCCAAAAGTAATGGATACAACTAATAAAACCATGCGTGATGTCTACGTAGACTTTTTTTTTTCGCTGCACCTCTTACTCGTAAACATCATTCTCACTCGCAAGTTTCATCTTGGAGTCTATTTTTAATAGCTGATTTTTTTAAATGAAAAATCAGGTGATGTAAGAGGCAATATGAAGTAGAATTTGTGGGAGATAAAACGTATTCGAGTCTATACAAAATTATTTTATATCAATTTTTTTCTCAGTCATTCAACTTTTTAAAACTTTTTTGGAATTTTTTAATGAGTTTTATTTTGGCCAGAGGTTGATTTTTTTCGTAAGAGTAATTTTTATTAATTTTTCATCTTTAACTGAGTAGGTATTGATTATCAAGATTATCATTTGTCAGATATGATATTGGTAATTTTTTTTTGTCGACGTCACTTTTAGTTGACTTTTTTTAGTCAAGGTTATTTTTTCCCTGGAATTTTCTATCAAATTTTTTCTCAGTGAGAGTCTCACTTTTTCCATTTTTTTTTTCAACTTTTATAAATCACCATTTGTTATGTGCACTTTTTTTCAGTCAGAGTCACATATTATTTCAATTTTTTGAATGACTTTTTGGTTCTTTCTTTCGTCAGTATTTTTTGGTCATATTTTTTATTTTTTATTTTTTTGTAAGGTACTTTTGCCAGAAAGATTCATTTCTATGGCAGAGTTCTTGCGTGTCAAGATCATCATTTTTCATAGTTGATTTTGGCCAAATTTTGTTAATTTTATAGTCAGCATTATTTTCTGCCATTATTTTGCATTTCAGAACTATTTCTGTCACTCGCTTTTTTTCTGTCTACGTTAATTTCCCTTGAGGGTTTTTTACTTGAATTTTTTTTTGGGATATTAAAAAAGAATTGTCAGAATTGGGTAGGTAATGTTCATTCGAATTAATTAATTAATCTGAAAATTGAAAAAACAAAACAAAATACAAATAAAATATAAAATAATTCAACAAGCAAATGGTTTAGGGGAAAATAAAACTTGCCTCTATGGTTCATAGATATCGCCAATTACTGGTTAGTCATTAACATAGCCCGAATTTTTATGACCTAAAAATTTCAAAATATGACCATATTTTATGACTTTATAGCATTAAAAATATGCCTTTAAAACTCAAAATATGCAAAAATATGACACATCAATATGGGTGTCTCCGAGAAGCGTTTTTTCAGTAGAACAGCATGGTAACACTGAAAATTGCTTAAAAATCATTGAATTTTCCAAAAATAATGAAAATTAATTTTTTTAATAAAATAAAACGATAAAAATGAGCAGTAAACGGTACTTAATTGATTGAATGAACAAAAAATAACGAAAATTTATTTTTTAATAAAATGAAACGATAAAATTCCTATATTCTGATTTTCTTGAGGTATTTTTCATAATTTTTTAATTTTTTTACCTGAAAAGTTCATGGAAAAGTGAGAAAAAAAAACACGAAAAAACGAAGAAATTGGAAAAATATACTAAAAAAACGCTAAAAAAGTCAAAATATCACCGCAGGTGCTGTTTAAATGCCAAAAATATGCCAAAATATGACTTTGAGGTCAAAATATGCAAAATATGACCTAACAAATAGGGCTCATAATGCAGCAAATTTTACGAATCGCAAAGAAATACCATATTTGCCCAATTATCATCAACACAGAAAAATATGCCGTTTCATAAAAATCCGGGCTCTGGTCATCAATAACTTCGTATTGTTTTGAATGAAAAAAAACGTAATTTTTTAAAATAAATAAAACGTAATTGTTTAAAATAAATAAAAGGTAATTTTTTTAAATAAAAAAAAACGTAATTTTTTTAAATAAAAAAAACGTAATTTTTTTAAAATAAAAAATCGTAATGTTTTTGAATAAAAGAAATCGCAATGTTTTTGAATAAAAGAATCGCAATGTTTTTGAATAAAAAAAATCGTAAATTTTTTGAATGAAACAATCGTAAATTTTTTTGAATTTATAGAAATTGCTTTTTTTTAAATAAAGAAATCGTATATTTTTTAATAAAAAAAATCCAATCTTTTTAAAATTTGAAAATTGTAATTTTTTGAAATTAGAAAATGTTAAATTAAAAAAAAAATCGTACGAAATTTTTTGGAATGAAATTTTTAATTTCTTTTTCTGATTGAGGATCTTAATTTAATTTTTATTTTTTAGAAGAAAATTTTCTAATTTTTTGTATAGTAAAATTTTTTAAATCTTTTTAATATAAAATAAGTATAATTTTTCGTTTTTTTGAAATAATTTTTCTTCCGTTTCCTCAACATTTTTTTGAAATAAAAATACGATACGCATTTTCCTCGAATTTTTTCAGGAAAAAAATGTTAATTTGTGAATTGTGTATCATGAATAACTCTGAAGAAGTACATTTCGTTCATTCGAAGGAAGGAGATGAATTTTCTACGAAGTAAAATTTAACAATTTTTTGGGGTTGAACATTTCATAATTTATGCAAAAAAAAAAAAAAAACTTCGAATATTTTGTGAATATTCACAACTCCTTTTGATTGAAATTCAAAAACTGTTTTTCAACAGAGATTCAAAATTTTGTTTTTCATCAGAGTTACAAAAAAAATTGTGTTCCAACAAATATCGTATTTAATAAATAGGTTTTTCCTAAAAATAACAAAAATTGAATTTAAAAAAAGATGTCTTCTAAAATAAACAGAAAATTTTTAAATACGTTTTCATCACAATTTCTAACTGATTTGTACAATTTTTTTTGGATAACTCCTTACCCTCTGTTCGTTCAAAGTGTAAACATAGGCTAAATTCGAACTAAAGTATCTCTACTCGATTTTAAATATCGAACAACAGATGTCCATTGTCTGGCGCAACCCTCGCAGGTCTTCGGCAGTAATCGAACTACCCGAACAATACAATAGGAGTCCATCAATCGTAGGTCAGTTAACTTATCCAACCATTACAAGGTAATTTAACACCGGTAAAGCAATCACTTTGAATTTACATCTTGACTATACGAAATGTGTATTTCATTTATACTACAACACGAACCGAAGGTATTTAATTCAGGTGTACGATCAATCCTTCCCCTTCACGTAAGAGGCTGCCAGAAACGCAGCTATAGTAGGTATAAACTTGATAACGTTGAATTCAGCAGCAGTCTAAATTAATGCGGCTAATTTACGAGTGCTACGAACATGTTGATTGATGGTTTCATTTATAACTGTGAAATCAATGAACACTGAATAGGCTTCTGTACGAGTATTTTATTCGCGTGAAATGGGTCTCGGGTATTCTTATTCCAGATTATACAAAGGGGGTGAAATACTTACACTCGTCACCTGTATAGACGTACGTAGTTTCAATATCAACTCTAACACACTGCAAAAGCTATACTTGTACGAATCGATATACAGGGTGTCCGTCGAGTGGTCTGCCAAACTTGAAAAAAAATCTTCATGTATTCATGGTGCCTATCTCGATTTTGAAGGGGCAGTAATGTAAAAAAATTTCAAAATTTTGTGAAAATAATGCACGAATCTGGTGTAACTTTTCAAAAGGAACAAAAATAGTTATGTCAAAAATTTGCCTATCTTTGAAAATAAAGGCGCTACAAAGCTTTGAAAATTGCTATTTTCAAAATTCAAGGCTCCGTAGCGCCTTAATTTTCATACATAGGCAAAATTATCTTATGACGTTTTTTGTTTCCCGCAAAAAGTTACGCATGTTTCATGTATTTTTTGAATGAATTTTGCAATTTTCACTGCGCCGTAATAAATTAAGGTAGGCAATATTTTTGACTGCAATTTTGCGTTGTTGTAACTCCTTCAATTTCAAAGATAGGCAATCCAACATGACCACAACTTGTATTGCTTTTTCGATGATCTATCCACTGCTGGTGTCGAATTTTTTTTTAAACGCAGTGCTGCCAATCGATTTTACTAGGTAAAATACCGAATTTCAAACCTTTGTAGCTCCTTCATTTATTTACACTTCAAAAATTCATAAAAAAATTTCTAATGGGAACGGGCACCTATAAATTTGGTTTTGTAACTTACTCGAGTAGTACAACAATTTAAACATGTTTTCATTTCAATCGGTTCCTGGCACTTCTGACATGTCCCTGTTAGTCTAAGATGTACAACGCAATATTTTTGTAGAACTTGACATTGTGGTGCATCACCTTCAGAAATGCAAAAAATCGATTTTTTCGTCCATTTTTCGCTCCCAAGTGCGTCATTTCTGGTCGAAATTTTTTTTCCCGAGCAGCACACTCGACAAATTATCGAAATAAAAAATCGACAGAATATCGAATTCGATAAAGTGTCGCGTTAGTTCCGCATAAATCGTGAAATTATCTTTCGATATATAGATAGATTATCGACGAATTATAGTTAGCAAAAATTTCGAGATTATAGTAAGATATTTTATCGAAAATATATCTATAATATCGAAAGATAATTTCACGATTTAGGTGGAACTTTATCGAATTCGATATTCTGTCGATTTTTTATCGATTTTTTATTCCGATTTTTCGTCTTTTACTAGCTTTTTTCTATAATTAAAACTCATTAATTAACATAATTAATACATTAAACTATGCCTAAACACATTATTCATGTTACATTAAGAGGATCATTTCAGAAAAATTCAAAAAAAATTATAAAAAATCTGCCACCCGTGGGGCTTGAACCATCTACCTCCTGCATGGTAATCCTCTTCCTTAACCACTATGCCATACCTTATCGTTGAGGAATTAGCAATAAAACGCTTATAATAGGCAGTTTAGTACTTCCAGACGTGTTGGACTTAGAAAAATTTTCACCAATTCGGAAATAATTTCAAATATCGTCACCAAATCGTTGAAAAATCGTTCGACAAATTTCAGATTATTTGTCGATAATGTAGTTTCAAATATCGCCACAAAATCGTTGAAAAATCGAATTCGAGGAATTTCATATCACGTGTCGATAATATAGTTTCAAATATCGTCATAAAATCGTTGAAAAATCGAATTCGAGAAATTTCAGATTACGTGTCGATAATAAAGTTTTAAATATCTTCACAAAATCGTTAAAAAATCGAATTCGAGAAATTTCAGATTATTTGTCGATAATGTAGTTTCAAATATCGCCACAAGATCGTTGAAAAATCGAATTCGAGGAATTTCATATCACGTGTCGATAATATAGTTTCAAATATCGTCATAAAATCGTGGAAAAATCGAATTCGAGAAATTTCAGATTACGTGTCGATAATAAAGTTTTAAATATCTTCACAAAATCGTTAAAAAATCGAATTCGAGAAATTTCAGATTATTTGTCGATAATATAGTTTCAAATATCGTCACAAAATCGTTAAAAAATCGAAATCGAGAAATTGCATATTATGTGTCGATAATATAGTTTCAAATATCTTTACAAAATCGGTAAAAAATCGCATTCGATAAATTTAATATAATCTGTCGATAATATAGTTTCAAATGTCGTCAAAAAATCGGTAAAATATCGAAGTCGAGAAATTTCATATAATCTGTCGATAATATAGTTTTAAATATCCTTACAAAATCGTTAAAAAATCGAATTCGATAAATTTAATATTCTTTGTCGATAATGTAGTTTCAAATATCTGCACAAAATCGGTGGAAAATCGAATTCGATAAATTTAATATTCTTTGTCGATAGTATCGTTGACGAATATCGTCATAAAATCTTAATAATATCGAATTCGATAGTTTTTAGATTTTTTGCCTATGAAGTTGTACCGATAAATCTTTATAATATCGTGAGAACATCTATAGATTTTCAAACGATTTTTTATCGATACGTTACATCTTCCGATATTATCGATCGAGTGTGCCGCTCGGGAATTTTGATTTTTTTTTCTCTCAACTCATTTCATGCGAAATTTTTCTCCAGTCCAAAATACTCAATTCTTGAAAGTGAGCAAAAAAAATCAAAAAAAAATTTCGACCAGAAATGTACATTTTTTCTCAGAATTGCACCTCTGAAAGGAGTTACCAAAAAGACCCTTAGAAAGCTTTAAATGTCCATTTGACCTTGAAAAAATGCTTGAAATTATTTTTAAAATTCCAAAAATCACTTTTGATACTGTCTATCATAGTTGCAAGTTTGAAAGAAATAGGTTGAAAACTTCTAAAAATAGAAATTTTCAACGAAAATCCACGTTTAACCCCTCCCCCCCCCCTCGAAGGAGATGGACTTGAGATATTAAGCTAAAAATTTTGTCACGTGGGTTTCGGACCATAAGGACCAGCTTCCACTGGAAAATTCAGAAATCGGTGCTCAAGACCAAATCACCCCTATAAACCCGGCTAGACTCTTTGGATATAACCGAATACCTACTACTAAACAAAAATTTCATGTACTTATGGCACCTATCTCGATTTTGTACAAAAATTTCAAAATTTTTTAAAACAATGCACTAATCAGGTGTAACTTTTTAAAAGGAATAAAAATAGTTATGTCAAAAATTTGCCTTTCTTTGAAAATGAAGGCGCTACAAAGCTTTGAAAATTGGTATTTTCGAACTTCAAGGCTCCGTAGCGCCTTAATATTTATAGATAGGCAACATTTTCACATGACTTTTTTTGTTCCTTTCAAAAAGTTACACCTGTTTTATGTATTTCTTGACCGAATTTCGCAATTTTTATGTATCACCACTGCGCCGTAATAAATTGAGGTAGGCAATATTTTTGACTGGGATTTGGCGTTGCAGTAACTCCTTCAATTTCAAAGATAGCCAATCCAGTATGATAACAACTTGTATTGCTTTTTCGAAGATCTATCCACTGCCGGTGTCGAAATTTTTTTGAACGCACTATTGCCAATCGATTTTGCTAGGTAAAGTATCGATTTTCAAACCTTTGCAGCTTCTTCATTTTCAAACTTAGGCAATATGTCTACATAAATTTTTTTGTTAATCGTACTCTGTTATATTCACATTTCAAGTTTGGCAGACCACTCACCGGACACCCTGTATAAGGCCAATTGCGAAGTATTAGAATTTTAGAAATATCCACCGTATAAAAATTTCCTTTATAAAATAGCTTGTGTCTTTTCCTCGATGCCGCATCCGAATTGAGGGAGATGAGCGCGGAAATGACAAAGTAAACATAGATTACAAATCGTTCAGCCAACGTAGTATATCAGATCAAATGGGTTGTCATTTTTTTTTTACTCCTTGTGTTATACACGAAACTCATAAAAAGTCGCTTTTCCGAAAATAAAGACGTATATGAGCCGTGAAGGAAAAAAAGGCAACCTTTTTTTCGGTCGGGCAATAGGGGTACAGGATGGAGAAGACCAACCACGGGTAACAAATAGAGATAAGGCTATTTCACGATAATAGCTGCTATTACTACCTCATATCCATTTCAAGTTTTTGCTGAAACTGCTCCAGCTCGCTGCTCTGAAAAGCCTTTGCAGTGGAAAAAACGAAAACCATCGCATCGTCGGGCGTGAGAGAGAGAGACAAGGAGCAGGATGGCACACCGTTCGACAGCTTTTATGATAAGTGTGCCAGGAGAAAAAGCGATGTCGCGAAGTAATACTGTAATAAATTCGCCCGGCTTCCCCTTAAAATGGATACTTTTTAACCTTTTTTGCCTCTTACTTTACGCTTCGCAAAACATAAATGAGCTTACAATAGTAGAAAGTAAATGTAAAGGTGATATATGTGGCAACGTCTGAATGATGAAATATGTTCGAAGTTGAAGTAAATATATATATTTTTACTGCGATCTTACTTACCTGGGTAAGTATCTTCAAACTAACTACACGAGCTAGGAATTTTGTACAAGGAAGAGGGGAGAAAAAAAAACCACTTTTGCGCTTCTTCTGCAGTTTATAATTTCCATTTCACCATTACCCATTATTTCTGCGCGTCTTTCTTCGTTTCGTCGACCATATATTTTAAATACGAATTTAACGTTTAAATCTAGAATATACGATGCTGTAAGTATTTCCTACGTACAAATACGAATCGTTTGGCATTAGTCAAATCATTTAGCGCCTTAGTACGCTCTGTTATGCTATTTTATTATCCTATTTATCAAACTTACCCTACTACTCGGGTGAAATCACCCTATGCTGGAGTATGAATGCGACTGTGTCGATAAAAAAAAAGAACACAATCTCAAGGTTGCCTTTTCCCCTACTTATAGGGAGTTGTGTACCCGAGATAGTTGAAATATTATGTTTTAAAGTGATGGTGAATCTGATTTTTTTATTAACGAAAAAGCAGTATGAAAAATTGACGTTTGTTTTTCACGAATAATTATGGGTAAAAATAATAAAAATTACTTACTTATTGTGCAGTTACCTAATATTTTCTATTTCCGGATCCATATGCATATTCTCTTTATCTATGTTTTAAAGTGATGGCGAATCTGATTTTTTTATTAACAAAAAAGCAATATGAAACATTAACGTTTGTTTTTAACGAATAATTATGGGTAAGAATAATAAAAATTACTTATTTATTGTGCAATTATATTTTCTAGGTATCTCTAGATCCATATTCTCCTAATCTTGACTCATGTTCACTATTATGTGTCGATAATTTTACATTTGTCTTCTCGAAAATAACTTTATTCACATGTGTGAAAAATGACGCGCATTTACATTCATTAAATAGAAGTAACTGGCCGATTTGATAATAAAGGCTGTCTTCGTAATAACTTATTTATTTTACTGCTTTGAAATAACAGAAGATGAATAAAAACGATTTTTTGTGAGGGAGCAGAATCGCTATGAAAATGCCAACTCCAGATATTGAAAATTTCGAATTCAGAAAGCTTAAAATGACAACTCGAACTGTTAAAAATGTTCAACTCAAAAATTGAAAAAAAGTGAAAATTTATTTTATGAAGTTCAACAGGTAAATTTTAAATCGTAAGTTTTAACTTTTTTTTTCAACTCTAGAAAAAAAAAATCATAACATAGGTAGGTACATACCTACAGGCGTACAAGAGGTAAATTTCAAGTAGTAAATTTCAACTCAGCTAACAAAAACAAAAAATTAAAATATAGGTACGTAAAGGTAGGCAAATTTAAAGTTAAAGCTATATCGTCGATTTTTCAACTTTGACCAGTTTACGATTAAGGAGTTCAATTCTGAATTATCAGTGCACCCTTTTTCACAAAATATTTGCATAAGATGATCAAACCGTTCATATCCGCATCGATTTTGAATTTCATTTTTTTATAAATTTTAAAGAACTGAATGTTCGCTCATTGCCTCATTGGTTGCGAACTATTTAAATTATTGCTCAAGATCTATAAGGAAACATTTCGAAATTTGGTACCTAATTATTAAAGTATTTTTGCCTCATAATTATAAATCAAAATTTATAAAAGAATAAAAATACATACCTATTAATTCATTACCAAAACTTGATTTTTAAAAAAATATTTTTTTATATTACCAAAAATTTCATGGTAGTTTTTTTTTCAAGTTTTGAATGAAAAAATTCTGTGAAGAAATTAGCGAAATCCTTTTTCTTTGTGTTCGCTACTTATAAATTTTTTATCGAAATGACATGAAAATTTTGAACAAATTTTCTTAATTTTTGAATTTTTTTGATCTTCATTTATTTTTAAAATTTTGAAAATCATTTTTCATTTTATGCATGAACCAGGTGCCCGAGCAGCACACTCGACAAATTATCGAAATAAAAAATCGACAGAATATCGAATTCGATAAAGTGTCGCGTTAGTTCCGCATAAATCGTGAAATTATCTTTCGATATATAGATAGATTATCGACGAATTATAGTTAATAAAAATTTCGAGATTATAGTAAGATATTTTATCGATAATCTATCTATAATATCGAAAGATAATTTCACGATTTAGGCGGAACTTTCGCGACACTTTATCGAATTCGATATTCTGTCGATTTTTTATCGATTTTTTATTCCGATTTTTTGTCTTTTACTAGCTTTTTTCTATAATTAAAAATCATTAATTAGCATAATTAATACATTAAACTATGCCTAAACACATTATTCATGTTACGGTAAGAGGATCATTTCAGAAAAAGTCAAAAAAAAATTATAAAAAATCTGCCACCCGTGGGGCTTGAACCATCTACCTCCTGCATGGTAATCCTCTTCCTTAACCACTATGCCATACCTTATCGTTGAGGAATTAGCAATAAAACGCTTATAATAGGCAGTTTAGTACTTCCAGACGTGTTGGACTTAGAAAAATTTTCACCAATTTGGAAATAATTTTAAATATCGTCACAAAATCGTTGGACAAATTTCAGATTATTTGTCGATAATGTAGTTTCAAATATCGCCACAAAATCGTTGAAAAATCGAATTCCAGGAATTTCATATTACGTGTCGATAATATAGTTTCAAATATCGTCATAAAATCGAATTCGACAAATTTCATATTACGTGTCGATAATATAGTTTCAAATATCTTTACAAAATCGGTAAAAAATCGGATTCGATAAATTTAATATAATCTGTCGATAATATAGTTTCAAATGTCGTCAAAAAATCGGTAAAATATCGAAGTCGAGAAATTTCATATAATCTGTCGATAATATAGTTTTAAATATCTTTACAAAATCGTTAAAAAATCGAATTCGATAAATTTAATATTCTTTGTCGATAATGTAGTTTCAAATATCTGCACAAAATCGGTGGAAAATCGGAATCGATAAATTTAATATTCTTTGTCGATAGTATCGTTGACGAATATCGTCATAAAATCTTAATAATATCGAATTCGATAGTTTTTAGATTTTTTGCCTATGAAGTTGTACCGATAAATCTTTATAATATCGTGAGAACATCTATAGATTTTCAAACGATTTTTTATCGATACGTTACATCTTCCGATATTATCGATCGAGTGTGCCGCTCGGGTGTAACTTTTTAAAATGAACAGGAATGATTATGTCAAAAATTTGCCTATCTTTGAAAATGAAGACAACACAAAGCTTTGAAAATTGGTGTTTTCGAAATTCAATGCTCCATAGCACCTTAATTTTCAAAGATAGGCAAAATTTTCACATGATGTTTTTCTTTCCTTTCAAAAAGTTGCACCCGTTTCGTGTATTTTTTGACCGTATTTTGCAATTTTCATGTATCACCACTGCACCGTAATAAATTGAGGTAGGCAATATTTTTACTGGAATTTCGCGTTGCTGTAACTCCTTCAATTTAGAAGATAGGCAATCCAATATGATTGCAAATTTGTTTTTTCGATGGTCTATCCACTGCCGGTGTCGAATTTTTTTTCGATTTTGCTAGATAAAATACCGATTTTCAAACCTTTGTAGCTCCTTCATTTTCAAACTTGGGTAATATGTGTACATGAAGTTTTTTGTTAGTCGTACTCGGTTATATCCAAATTTCAAGTTTGGCAGACCATTCACCGGGCACCCTTTATTTATGTGGGAAACTTGGTGAATTTTATCACCCCACTTTTGTTATGTGCAGACTTGTAGAGTTTTAGAGTTTACAGGTTATAAAAAGATGGCGCGAAAAAAAATATACACTTACTTACTTATGGACATTGGACAGTCTATACAAATAGAGTATCTTACACTGATGGGAGATTACGAAAAAATAGATCAGAATGATCAGATGATGATCACGATCTTTGATCTGATCTGGTTAAGAATTCTCCGATCTGATCTTTTTTTTTAAAATGAAAATGTCACAAAAAAGATCAATTCCAAGTTTTTTTTTTAATTATAAAAAATTATTGTATGTCACTTCGTCATTAAACAATTTCAGAAAGAGGATATCAAGAAGACCTTCTCAAAAAATTTTCAGACTTCCAAGTCCATTTTTTGATTTTTAACGAATTTTTGAAACTTTGAACTTTGCCAAGCGGGAGTCCTGTGTTGAAAAATCCCTACGTTATAAATAGAAAACCAACTTCACATCTGGAATCAGCCCTAAATTTCAATTCAGAAACCCTCTTTTAATGGAAACAAATTGCCCCAAATTGAAATTTTTGAAAAAAATTGCATAAATAGGTAGGTACGTAAATAAGTTTTTCAAAGAGAAATTTTGATTTTTTGATCTTTAGAAAAAATTCTATTTTGAACGAATTTTCCCCTGATAATTGTAAAAAATATATATATTTTCGAAATGATTTCCAAAAGGATTTTTTTTTCAAGACTTTTTCCTAAGTTTTTATGGAAGAAGCGTATTTTTCCTGAATGTGTTTTTGAATGTTTATTCAAATTCTTTCTAGGAACATTTCTCTGGAGTTTTTTTTGGTAAAAATTTTCATTTTTTTGGAGAACGTTTACAATTTTTTTTTCCAAAATATTTTCTTATCTTTTTTGTTGTTGTTGAGGAAATAATTTTTTGTGGGGATTTTATTAAATGAAAGTAATTATTTTCTCATTAATAAAATCCCCACAAAAAATTATTTCCTCAACAACAACAAAAAAAGATAAGAAAATATTTTGGAAAAAAAAATTGTAAATGTTCTCCAAAAAAATGAAAATTTTTACCAAAAAAAAATCTAGAGAAATGCATGACCTAAGGGACCTTAGCGTCAAAATCTCGATTTTGATTTTTTTCTTGAAATTAGGATGAAATTTATCGGGGAATCGAATGAAACTGGTCCGAGGTCGCTATCTTCATTCTTTGCGAAGATACAGCCCTTTAAAGTGAGTAAGGTAGAAATTTTTTCCCAAAATTTTGGAAAATTTTGATATTTTTTACTTTTTTTAAGCGGCTGTATCTTTGTCAAAAATGACTTCAGGAACCTCGGACCGGTTTCATTCAATTTCTCGATAAATTTTACCCCAATTTCAACAAAAAAAATCCAAAAAAATCCAAAAAAAATTTTCAACATTTTAAAAAAAAAAAAAATTTTGAAAAAAATTAAATTTTGTTTGTTACGTGGATACAGAATTACAAAGAAAAAACGTCGAAAATAAATGGTAAACTTTAAACTGCTCTCGTGAACAATTTCACTTTTGACGCTAAGGTCCCTTATAGGTCATGCGCCGTCACTATCCATGTTGATTCCAATGGGAAATACGTAATAGATACCTACCTTGGATTGTTTGAGTACACCTAATTTCTTCTTGGAGAAACGCATTTTTTCTGCATTACTCAATATGTATAGCGAGTAATGGCTTGAATAAAATACCCGGAACGGAAGTATAAGAAAGCAACTTGAACCCACTGAACTGAAACTTTATTAATAACAATGGATAGAGAAATAGTATGAAAAATTTAAGAGTGCAAGTGCACCTATAGAGCATAAAACATTATTGTTTTTCAGTAAGGATTGGAAATGTGCAAAACGATCGAGTTGTGAATTTTGCAATTTCATATTAAAATCATACAAATTCCAATATCTATAGATTAATTTCATTTCTATGAAAAAGAAAATAACTGACTTACTTTTTTCTTTTCAAATCTTTTTTAAGTTATTATAAAAGGGTGTACAGGAAAGTGATTGAAAGGAATCGATTAATCGTTTATTCAATTAGAAGAAATCGATTAATAATCGATTGTTTAAAATCAGTCAATTAATCATTAGCTATGTTTTTTTAACGCGGATTATTGCATAATCTGGATTTTGAGGGTTTGTGCTTTGTGAAAATCCATTCAATAATCTGCTATATGAGTAGATTATGAAAGTGGATTATGGATTCTACTGTGTTCTTATGCTTTGTTCTTGAAAAAATTTTCAGAATAATTGATCAGAACATTTTCTAAACCTTGTTTTAAGAAGTAGATTCTTACAATCCATAATCCAGATTATGCATAATCCGCGTTAAAAAAAACATAGCTAATTATTCAACTCGGTTAATCGACAAATTTCGTTTTTTTTTTTTTTTTTTTTTTTTGGTAGATATAAAACTTGAATTCTTGATGATTTTTCACAAAAGTTTATCCAATAAACTGAAAATCACAAATTTGGACGTAAGGTTCCTTTCCATGTGCCTTCAGTCACATAATATGTATAGCATTGTATTTTTTTGACTCAAAAAAAAAAGTTTTGACAAGTCATTAATTTTTTTTCTTCAAAAATTAGAATTTTTTATTCAAATTGTTCTTTTTTGTGATTTATTACTATACCTGCCCTTGCGGAAAAGTACAAGTTGTAAATAGTCATCAACAAGTAATCCATAGTTGTTAACAAGTTGTATTTTACAAAACAACTTATTTTTCAAGAATAGTTGTAAATGGATTAGTATTCATTTACTTGTAGCAACTCTTCAATGTGAAAACAACTTGTTCTTCAGAAGTTGTTGTCAGTAGATAAGTATTCTACAACTTTGAATACTTTGTAGTTGGATAATTTTCAATGGACAAGTATTCAACTGAATACTTGGACTTATTGACAAAAGTTTCAGACCATTATTATCTCACTATATCGTATTTTCATACAACTTGAAAAAATTCAGTAACTCGTTCTCGTTTTGTAAAATGATTTTTTTTATAACTGTCCATCACTCTTGGATTATGTAAATCATGATTCATGAAACATACAGGTCTCCAAAGTATTCTTTTAAAAAGTTGAAATTTTAAACATTTTTTAGAATTGTTTTCCACCTCATTTTTTAAAGAAAATCGTACCCTTCTCATGATGGATAACGCCAAATTTATTTTGATAATTCATAAACAGTTGTTTGTTTGCTGCCCCATCGATCATCGTGGTCCTAGGCTTCCAGCATGACTGTACAAATAATTTGATTTAAAAATATAATAATATGAAATTTCAATTCGAAATAGAAATAGAAAACTTATCAGTAATTTTCCATCGAAAATGTACCAGAAATGCTTCAAAATTATGATGAATTTTGAGTTTTGCCCCTCCCCTTGAAGACCTAGTTGAGAATTTTTTGAAAACGATATCAAAAACGAATTCAGGAAGTAAGAAAACTTTAATTTGTATACCCCACATGTCATTTTTGTTAATTTTGAGTTTTGCCCCTCCCCCTCGAAGCCCCTATTGAGAATTTATCAAAATCGATATCAAAAACAAATTCAGCACCTAGGAAACCCTAGATTTACACACCCCACATGCCATTATTGGTAATTTTGAGTTTTGCTCCTCCCCCTGAAGCCCCTTTTGGGTCTAGAGTCAAAATAAAATGAAAAATGGATTCAGCACTGCGGAAAACCACCACAAGCCGATTTTCACAATTTTGCATGGAGTTGTGAGATTTTTATCCATTCAGAAATTTTGAGGGTCGTTTTGATACTCGCAGATATAGTGTGTTGTGAATAAGCATGTTATAAATACTCATTTTGTACCTCACATTTTGTGAATACTTGCTGTAATAAGTTGTGAATAGTTATACCATTATGTATTGTTGTGAACATGTTATGTATATGTAGTGAATAGTTATATCTCAGTTAGTTGACACTATCACAACTTGAAGGTATCAATAGTAATCGAAGATTTGTTTTTGGTAGTTGTCCTGATTACTTGTATTAGGAATACTTGAGACAACTCATACCTAAAATAAGTTGTTACAAGTTGTCATAACACCTTCGAATTTACAACTTATCATAAATTCTACTTGGGACAACTTGTAGTTTTCCGCAAGGGTGAGGTCAAAGTTAATGGTTCTAACAAAAGATATACATGTTTTCATGATAAGAATTTGAATTTTTCCCTCCATAAAAACCAGGTTTTTACAAATAATTGATTAGGTATTAATCGATTAATCGCTTATTATTTTTGAAAAGATCGATATTTTGGAATCAATTAACCAAATTAATCGAAAAATCGATTAACAAAAAAATCGATTTTGCCCATCACTAAATTGTTATCGAATTCTCAAATTTCGAATTGTTGATTTGAAACTTCGAAAGTGAGCTATCTATTTGTCAGTCAATGAGTCGATTTGTTGTATTTAATTTTACTAATCAATATTATCCCTTGAGACCAAATTCTGATTCCAATTTTTAGAACCATCACAACTCAAATGTTTGCAGTGGTAAATAAGAAGCTTTTTAAGAACCACAAGACTCTAAAAAAATAATAATAATAATAAAAAAAAAATGAAAATAAAATGACTTAAGCTTCACGAAAGACTCTTCTATATGTAACATTCTATAAGCTTATACGAATATAATACAAAGTCTACGGAAAGCCGACGCTAATGACATTTAAACGTACGATTAAACAATTCTGGCGGTATAGAAATTTGTTGAAAAAGTTGTAAATTTATCCGGCGTAAAATGCTGTAGCTTGTTTCAACACTTATTGCGGTATCCGAGCGTAGTAGTTTTCTTTTCTTCGATATTATATCGGTAAAATCAAGTTAGCTGAAATCCTTTGAGAGTTTCGCAGCCTTCTTTGTAGCGTATTTATTGTAGCGTTATAACAGCAATGCTTGTTTCCGCGAATCGACGAATAAAACAAGCACCAAAAAAGAAGCCATGTTCGTCGGCTTCGGTATGAAATTTCGCAGCTCCTCGCCGGAGTCGTTTAAAGAGCGAAACGAATGAAAATTTTTACATACGTATAAATAAGTATCTCATCGTATCGTTTGTACTCGTTTGCCTGCATGTATGTAGATGTACCATACCTATGTAATTTTCTACACCGAACGAAATACGGAGGTAGACGAAAGCTGGGTTTTTAACGATGAGTCCATCGACGAGCGAATCTTTTTCCATCTGGGAAGCTTTCAATAAATTACTAACCCGCGTATATATTTGGATAAAACGCTCGGCTTATAATACGCAGAAAGGCGAATAATATATAGATGGAGAAATCAAAATGTCGCATCTTTTTCTCCCTCTCTCCCTACCCCTGACGTACTTTGGCGAGAGTAAAAATGAAATTGTATGTACCTACCTCTGCGTAGCGTACGACGACGAGCTCTCGCGTATACGACTATGTCGTACATATATACAGATACGATGAAGAGAGAAAAAAATATGTAAAAGACATTTGTATCCGGAGAAACGCTGTGGGAAAAATTCTTTTCGTTTTCTGGGTAAAGCTGTAGCTGTATTTTGAAACCACATTGTTGTAAAACACAACCGTATCGTTCGCTTACGTTGCTACCGAAAGAATGACATTTTTGGCGTCGCAGTTCTGGCTTTTATTTCACTTTAGAGACCGTTTATTGTAAATAAAAGACATTTTTGAACTAAAAATTTATGTAGAGAAGAAGTTTCTGCGCGACGCGTTACATATAGTAATGACTATATGATCGTATAATTTACGTGAAAAACTGCATAAGGTAGGCATATACTTTTCAAATATAATTTTAGAAATTTTTTTCCTTCGCTTTCTCACGTCTCCGTAGAGTGAGATTATATCGGAGAGAATAATATAACGCCGAAGAAATGACTGAAAAAAATTACCACTTACTTACTCGAAAAAACACTACATCGGGTTTTTCCGCTAAAGACTCTGCTTCTGCCGCAATGCTGTGCTGCGTATAGCTTCTACTCCCTAAGATGTAATAAGAAACACGACATATCGATACAAATTTATGGAAATGTACATACCTTTGTCAGAAGTACTGTATTATTTGAGAAATTGATACGGGTGATTCTCAAATTTCGGCTACGATTCGTTTTCCAATTGAAAATATTTTGAATGGTAACACTGATTTTTTTTTTCAAATTTGGTACTTAATATTACTATCTTGGATATGATTGCATTTTTGAAGGTCATTTTATATGCTAGCATATGAAAATTTCCATTTCTAAATCGCTGTCATAAATTTAAAGAAAACAAATTGAAAAAAATTTTAGAAGAAAAATTGGAATTTAATTTACTTGAAAAAAATTTAAAAATTATAACACAAAAAATATGTTGATGAAAATTATTGGAAAAAGTCAAATGAGAAGTTAAGTTGGGAGATCAGGAGATGAAATAGGAACATTTTGATGACCAATTTGAGAATGGAATGAAATTGAATCAATTGACAATTTTATTGGAAAATGGAGGGGAGGGGGATGATAAACAATTTTCTTGGAGAAAAATCAATAAAATTGTCGGAAAAAATGTAGGTGGAATAAACTCAAAAATAAACTTGATAAAAAATTTACTTGAAAAAAATTTTAAATTTCAAAAAGAAAAATTGAAAAAATATGGTAGAGATTTAGAAGCATTTCGATGAGAAAATTTTAAGAAAATTGTTTAAAAATCTGAATGAAAATTTAAAAATAAATATAATTACCAATATTCATTTAAAAAAATTCAAAAAATGAATTTGAAAAAATATGATGAAGATTAGTTGCATTTTGATGAAAAAATTATTGGCAAAAGTTTGAATAAAAAAGTTGAAAAATTAAAAAAAATGAGTTTTAACTTTTAAACGACAAACAGAAAAAAATTAATGAAAAAATTTAGGAAAAAATAGGAATGAATTATTTGATGAATGATGAATAATGTCCTAACGATTTTTTTCCATAAAATGGAATGAAAAATACTTATAGGGAAATAAATGAAAAATTTGAAGAATATAAAACATTAAGAAATTTTTAAACATTCTATTAAAACATGGTGGAAAATTCTCGATGAAAAATTTGAGAAAATCGTTTATGAAAAATTATTGAAAAATTGAATTAAAAATCAAGTCCACTTTGCAATGACAAACACAACCACGAGTTTTCAAACAAGAATACATAGGTATGAGATGAATTCTCGTTCGTTCATTTTCGTGATTACTTGTAGCCAATCACTTCCTGGATCCTTAGCTTTTTTCAGGTTCGTGGTACTGTTACGCGGTAGCGTTATTTTAAAAAATCGTTTCATTCCCGTTCCGGTTTTCCGTTCCGTTACCGTTCCGTTTTTCGTCCCTGCTTTAGCGGTTCAATTAGGGGTCGGAAGTAAATTCAAGTTCGGAAATCGAATTCAGCGACCTCGAAAACCTACATTGTGATATGACCTCCCTTCTCCTTATGAGCCCAATTTATAGTTGAGTAAACTCAAGTTCAAAAGCGAAATTGAGAGGCCTCGAAAACCCCTCATGTCAGCACTTTGCGCATTGATTGTTTTGGAGAACTTGAAAATTTTTCTGAAGAACAAAATATGTCAAATTTTTGTAAAAAAAAAATTGCTTACTTTTATGGAAGAAATGAATTTTTACCTACGTTTTACTTACTGCATACTTTTTTCTTTTTGAAATTTTTTGTATCTAACTAAAAATATTTCAATTTTTCATAAAAAAAAAAAAAAAAAAGTTTTTAAAGAAAAAACCTAATTACTTTTTTTGGAGACAGTAGGTATCTCTCATTTTTAGAAAAAGAAAATTGATTTCATACCTCAAATTGCTTGAATTTTTTATTTTTTATTTTTTGGATAAAGAAATCACTGTTTTCAAAAAGAATGAAATGAAAAAAAATTCGGAGAAATAAATTTTTCAACTTTCTCGAAGTAGGTACAGAATACTTTCAAAGTTTTGAAGGAAAAAAATCATGTCAAGTTGATTTTTTGGTGAACCTAAAAAATTCTCTTGATTATCCAAAGAAAAAGAGATTTCAAATTTTTAGGGGAAAAATATAGCTTTTACTTTTATAGAAGAAATAAATTTTTTTGTTTTATAGTCAAAAAATAATATTTTTCTCTCTTTTTTTTTGGAGAACAAAAATTCTGAATTTCTTTGTACGTAATTAAAAAAAATAAAAGTTTGAAAATTCTTTGATTTAAAAAAAAAATGTTTTAATTTTTTGAGAGAAAAAACCTAATTACTTTTTTTGGAGACGGTATTTCTCATTTAGGGATAAAAGAATCTTGATTTTATGCCTCAAATTGCTTGAAATTTATTTTTCTTTCATTTTTTGGATAACAAAAATCACTGTTTTTTGAAGGAGAAAAAATTCTGAACTTTTTCAGAATAAAAAAATTTTAACTTGGAAATTTTTTTTTTGAAGATACCTACAATGTGTTATTTAAATAGAGAGAGAAGAAAACAATTTCATGTTTCAATTCTTATAAGTTTTTGGATAAAAAAATCTCTTTTTTTTATGGAAAAATCGATTGCTTTTTGGATAAAAAAAAAAAAAAAAAAAAAAAAATACAACAGTTTAGAAAAAAATTGTGAAGACTGATCTATTTTCTGAAAGAACCTTGCCCCCTATAGTTTCACTACTGTGCAGTTTGATGATTTTTCGAAAAAATTAATACAGTCGCCCCCGTCCCAATGGGAAAAACTCTCGTGAGGTCTTCGATCTCTCTACTCGAACGACGCAAAGGTGGTTCCAACTGGACTATTCTGGTTGATCGGTCGGTGGAATTGGCACCCCTGGCTGGGCCACCGGATGATCCGCAGGTGGCTATTTAAACATCTTGTGTACGGCAAGTGGGTTTGTTTTCGATTTCGACGCTCGGAATTTCCGAATTTGATTTACATGCCTTTCCGATCAAAAAAGGTCTATTCATTTTGTGCCTAATATATTCAATAGTACAGGCAGGCGCTCTGCAAAAAAAAAAAAACGAAAAAATTTTGTTCCATTTTCTTTTTCTTTTTTGGCGTTTTTGAAGGTAGGTAAAAAATGAATGGAACCTTTTTGATCTGAAACTAAATTTTATATAGTGTGTTACTCTTGGTTTTATATATTGCTCAAAGTTTTAGCCAATTTTTCAACTTGAAAAATATGCATAAATATTGAAAAATTCAAAGTTTTTGCTCACTGTCAACTTGTGACCACATTAAAGACCATGTATATTTTGGGCATCTAGGGCATCTTTTCAGAAAATTTCAGCGAAAAAATTCTGAAAATTCAATAATTTTTTTCTCAATTTTGTAATGATCTAAATGTAGGTAATCACTCCCAAAATTTGAAAATCGCTCATACGATAATTTTACAACCACCTACGAGGTACTTGGCAACAATGCAACAATTGGACGCTAGCGAAATGCTTGTCACATTACACAGTCGAGCGAAACGCGTTCGTTTCCTTCATTTACATTTACTCTGATCAAAGTATAAATTACAACAATTAAAATGTTAATTTCCTACATAAATATCTTAACGAGATAAACCTGTAATTGGATTTGAATTTTAAAACTATCCGCGTACTAGGTAATCATTTTCATAAATTGAAATCTCCTCCTAGATGCGTATGATATTTCTCCCAAAAGGCTCGATAACTTGGTAAGTGCCTGTAAAATCTTATCATTAAAGAGGACACCTGTGGCATGTAGGGAGAATGTTTCCAAAGGTGGAGCGTGTAATTATTTTTTCCTTGACTTGTTCGAAACTATGCTCAAGTTTCATGTTTAATTTCGAGTTTCTGCAGATTTTGAATGTTGAGGTTCGGGTGCATGAGTGAAGAATGAAGAGACAAGCATTTTTTTCAAAAAAAGGAATTATTTTCTGATCATTTCCCACGAGTAGGTGCCTAATTATATTGAACATTGAACAAATTTTGATAATAGAAAGGACTCAGAAGTAGTCATTTTTTGCCTTTTTTAAATTGTATTTTTACAACACGTAGGTGACTTTATTCACATTTTTGATAGAGAACTTCTAAAAAAAATCAGAACTATATTTCCCATGGATTTTTTCTTCAAAAATTTGTGGGATAAAATGACATTTTTTTTAGAATTTCTAGAAAAAAATTTTCTGATTTTTATTTTACTTGAGAAATTTTTCCACCAAAAAATTTTCCGGAACATTTTTTATTCGTTCTTTCTTACTCATAAAAATTGTCTCATGTTTTTTTTTTAATTTTATTTATTTTTTTTTTTTTAATAAACTGATAATTTTTTGAAACGATTAAAAATAGAAAAAAAAAATACTGCTTGAGATATTTTTTCAGTTGGAAGAATTTCTTAATTGGTGCTGTTTGGGAAGAAAAAAGTGAACTAAGGATATAAAGAATCAAAGATTACTTACTTTACAAAAACAAGTTGAGTTTGTAACGAATTGGTCTTTATTTACATGTATAGGTAGTAGGTACATATTATTAGTTTCGGTTGCGTTAAAATTGAAGGTGCTTAGATCAATCTACGAGTATGAAATAGGATATAAAAAATTAAGAATATATGTATTATTATATACCTATATATTTTTATCATCCGGACTCCACTAGAGTATACTTTATGTACATATAATTGATACTACCCGAGCTTATTCTCCTAGGTTGATTTTTTTTAAACGGAAAATTATTCAAGAATAAAAAGTTACGAATTCAAAATTATAAATCTTAATTGCCAAAAAGCCTACGAGTAAATCCCAAAACTCAACGGAGATTGTAGAAATTACTCCGATGTCCTCGCAAAAACTAGGCTTCCACGAATGTCTTCCGCGAACAGAAGAAAAGTTGTGCTATGTCCGCGGAGAACAGATAAAATGAAAATGCCTCCGTTAACGAGCTGAAAGTTCATTTCTACTGGAAAGCAAAAGTTAATGGTTTATGGTCTATGAATATAATGAAATTTCGCTTCTCTTTCGATGAATAACGAAAATGCTTGATGATTTCGTAAATCGCCGAACAAATTCTTTGTCCTAAGTTGTATGACAGTGCTGTTTCTTATAATAGTTGCAGAAGATGATAAGCTATAAAAGATACATTCCTTTTTGGTACGTCGAATTATTATACGAGTTTATAAGGTTCTCTTTTTTTCTCCGCTTTTACTACGCGGTGTATACCTAAATTCATCAGAGAATGTAAATTCGAATGGAAAATGAATTTATGGGTTGCCTCGTCAAATATACGAATAAAAAAAATTCGCCACTATTAAATTTCCTCCTAAGACCTTTATGCCTGAAGCGTTTTCTTTTTTCTCGAAAGAAAAAAATGATTTCTTTATTTTTACAACCCATTAAATTCTAAAACTTAATTAAACTATTTTATCAAGTATTTACGAGGATTATTGTCGCGTTTTCGATTTCAGTCTTTTTTTCCTCGCTCACTCTTTTTCTTTTTCCATTTAAAAAGTTCGACTCTCGCGTGAATTTACAACGAATTGAAAAATTTCTCTTTAATGAAATACAGACAAAGTTGAAATTCATCGAACTAGACTGTTTTCAATTTCGAATGAATAAAAAGCGAAAACATCCGATACGAAATAAAGTGCAAAATGTGGTAAAAAAATAAAATAAAAAAACAAGAAAACGAAACAAATTTTTACATCTACGTATCGACACAAATATGTTTCGATACTAATAAAATGGAAGTGTCGAGTGTTGTTTATTATTTTTTTTTTAAATATCGGTTTCGTTTTTCTACGCTTTTCTTATTTATTTAGTTTCCAAACCCCATTAAGTAGTTTAGGTATTCATATTTTTTTCTCGATAGGAGTTCTCAGAATATTATGTTATCGAGTTTCTTTTTTTCGCCTTTTTGTTTTTATCATATTTTATTATACTCGAAGACGTTTCAAAAATACTGATACACTTTTACTATAGATGTATATTTTTTAGTAATTTTCTTATTCGAAAAAGATTCACCATTGTGGTATAATTTTTTTTCTCGAAAAATTCTGCTCAAATTTTTAAACAAAAAACTTTCAATTTTGTGGATTAAAAAAAAATTTTGTGAAGAAAATATTCCTCAAATTCTTTTTTTGGAGGAAGAATTTTTTTGAGTGAAAAACATATTTCAACTATAAAACCCCTTATCTATTGAAGTAAAAATCTCTCGATTTTTATGCAGATGAAACGTATTGTTTTGTCCTCAAATTTGAGTGGAGGGGCTTTTCAATTGGCAAATTTGCAAAATGATGAAAAATTCGGATTCAGCAGTCAAAAAAGCATGGAAATTGACAGCTTTCATGTTAATATCATGAATTTCGAGAATTTTTTACCTCAAATTTGAACCTGTTGTCTTCTTAGATAGTAATTGTTCAAAATAATGGAAAATTCGAATTCAGCAGCCAAAAATACATAGAAATGAACACCGCTCAAGTTCATTATTATGAATTCACCCCGATTTTGAGAATTTTTGACCTGAAATAATTTAAACCTGGAGAGCTTCTCATTTGGGTTATGAATTTGCAAAATTTTGAAAAATTCGGATTCAGTGGCCAAAAATACATACCTAGAAACTGACACTTTTGTTATTTCTTTTTTTTTACGAACATAGATTTTGTCCAGCTAGAATGACATTTTGCCCAATAGTGGAGTATAATTTTAGTGAGCTGTTGGAAGAGAATTGAATTAAAATATTACTTACTTCTTGATACTGTACCCTGAACTGGCTTGTGAGGCGTTTCCTCTAGTTCTTCGCTCCGCTTGGTCTTCTTTTGAGAGTTGAACTGGATTGATGTTAGGTTTTGTTCAGTTCAATCTTGTACCATATGGGTTTTAACTGAGGAATAAGGTGTTTTATTAATTTTGCTGGGCAGTATAGCAACGTATTTTTCTCGCCGCTGTCTATTAAAATTTGAACTTTAATATTATGCTCCCGATTTGTGCGGTGGACTAATGGCAAAAAAAGCCAGTATTCTGGAAAAGCTCCAACCAATCAGCGTTGAGTATTTGTGCTTTGCCATCATGGCTAAAAATTGTCAATGTGAATTACTCTACCTACACGCATTGGCTGCAATTTTCCCATCTCAATGGCACCTTTTTTTCATCAGTCCACTGCTTTGGCAATGTTTGATAATTACATTTGGTGATGTTCTGCTCTTGAACAGTTCTTTGAGAACTGGTTTAGCAACAGAAACAATGTAAGGTGACAAATTTTGAAAAGAACGTTCTAATGGTTCGTGTCTGAAGAACAAACGAAGAATGAGAGACAGTTGAAGTTGATTACTTGAATTGAAGAACAAGAACAAAATATTTTTTCTTGAAACTGTGTTTGTTCGTTCAAATAGACGTTGTTCAGTCTAGATCAGTCCATCAGGACATGTTCAGTATTCCTCAAAGGAACGAACGAATGAATGGAAGAACAAAAGAACAGAAAAGAACAGTGAACTGATTAAAAGAACTTACCAAAGAACAAAAGAACAGAAAAGAACAGTGAACTGGTTAAAAGAACTTACAGATGGAAACGTTTCTGCATAAATCACACATCCATCCAAAGAACTGAATCTCAAAAAAAAACTCACGAATCTCGCAATCTGAACTTTCAACACAGTAGCAGACTTGACGTTCGCAAAAAGGCGCATATTTACAGTACCTACATGTATAACGGAAAATTTCCCTTTTAGGAATTTGCACATGACATTACCTAGGCTGCTCTTTTTATAATGGCGCTACCCTCATCCCTCTATCTCACTCCAATCAAAAGTTATGAGTGAATAATTTGTTTAAAACATTTGAAAAAAACATACCTACCTAATTAAAAAAAAAATTTTAAATAATTTTTTCATATGTTTTTCTAAAAAAATAAGCTGCTTATATTATAACCAGGGTTCGGACATTCTTTCTCGAAAAAACGGGAAATATGCGCATAAAAATTCCCTTAAAAAACACGAAATATGCGCGAAAAACCTAAAAATATTCTCGAACGATATGGGTGTCAATTTAAAGAGGAAAACGCCAGCTACATGATTTTGATTCATAATTGGACGTATTTAGAACACATATTGAGAAATTACACAAAAAAGAACGAAAAATGAATTTTATTTTTACTCAAAAGCAAAAAACGTTCTAATTCTAATTCTAATTTGGTAATTCTACTGATTCTAATTAAATCAGAGAAAATAACGAAATTGTATTTTATCAAAATAAGTAGGTATGTTTGAAAATTAAATCGACTCGCCAAGCCGGCATATGCAAAAAAGTACCACCAGTGTTGCACATTCGGGTGAAAAAAAAATAGCGGTATCAGTTTTGCTAAATTTTTAGGTGAGAAATTGCAAATTTGTCAAAATATGCTCGAAAAAACTCGAAAATTGTGAAATATTCTCGAAAAACCTAAAATATTCCCTAAAAATACCCAAAATATGCTTTTATATGCGCTGAAAGGTGAAATATGCTCAAACATGCAAAAACAAGTTGGGTGTATTTTACTTAGAATTTTCTGAAACGTAAAGATAACTTGAAAATTCTCGATCTAGTATTAAACAAAAAAACATGCTTGAGCATGAAAATCCGAACCCTGATTATAACTATTAATAAGTACATTAAAAAAAATTATTTTACAAATTAAAAAAAAAAATGTTACCAGACCTAATCATAATTTTTTTCAGATTTTTTTCAACAAATTATTCGCTCATAACATTTGATTGAAGTGAGATGGAAGGGTGGGGGTTGCGTCATTAAAAAGAGCATCTTTTTTCAACTATAAAAGTTAATAATAACAGCTTGGTCAAAGGACGACTTTTTGAGTTATCACAGAAAAATAAGAAAAATTGTCACTTTTTTTTACATGTTTTTAAATATATTTTGCTCGGTATAGACTTTCTTGTTCAGTTACAAAAATTACCAGCCCCATGAAAAAATTCTAGACAAAATTTGCCACCCGATGCCGCAAAGCGCAACTTCCCAACTACTGTAGTTGTTGAGGAGAGCAAGGTTGAAAACACTCCGCCAGAACGAAAAAAAATAAATAAACAGTGATGCAAGAATCACGAACTTTCCGAACCAAAAAGTATTTAAAAAAATATTAACCAAAAAATATTTGTAAAAAAATCGATCATCAAATATTTGTAAAAAAATTGATTATCAAATATTTGTGAAAAAATCGATCATCAAATATTTTTTGTATTTAAAACGTCAGCAATTACAATGAAAAACGTTCGGCAAAATCACACTTGCTCCATTATTATAAATCGCGAAAAAATAATCATGATGATGTGAACAAAACAACCATTCGAATACCCGTACATCTTATCATGAATAAGACAAAAAAGCAAAGCATTGCGCAATGCGCATGTTAGGGGTAGGAGAGCAAACCGGTACACCCGCGGACGCAATAAAAGGACCACCATATGAAAACAAAATAAACAGTGATGCAAGCATCACGAACTTTCCGAATCAAAAAGTATTTTAAAAAATATTAACAAAAAAATATTTGTAAAAAAATCGGTCATCGAATATTATGTAAAAAAAATTGATTATCGAATATTTGTGAAAAAATCGACTATAAAATATTTTTTGTATTTAAAACGTCAGCAATTACACTGAAAAACGTTAAACATGACACAAAAATATTCGGCAAAATCACACTTGCTCCATTATTATTAATCGTGAAAAAATATCATGATGATGTAAACAAAACAACCATTCGAATACCCGTACATCTTATCATGAATAAGACAAAAATGCGAAGCATTGCGCAATGCGCATGTTAAGGAAAGGAGAGGAAACCGGTACACCCGCGGACATGTCCGGATATAGATAAACACTTGAACCGTTCCCTTTATCGACATCTAAAACGCGACAAATGTGAAACTCGACGATCTTTCGCATAAATCGCTCGTAAATTTTTTTCTATTCAACGTAAAGGCCCCAAATTCTTGCGTAGCCTTCGCTTATATAAACCACTACTCATCGCCGAATTTCAACGAGATATCTCAATTAGGGCGGTTGGAATCGTGTTAACAAATTTTTCGCAAAAAACGCTCGTAAAATTTTTTCTATTCAACGTAAAGGCCCCAAATTCTTGCGTAGCCTTCGTTTATATAAACCACTTCTCATCGCCGAATTTCAACGAGATATCTCAATTAGGGCGATTAGAATCGTGTTAACAAATTTTTCTGCACACACACACATACACACATACACACACACACACACACACACACATACATACGGAACATCATCTGGAAATTGTTGAAAACAAATTTGTACGAAGTCAAAATTTGTCTAAGTGCAATATTCGTGAAAACGCATTTCGCACCGAAAACAATACTTTCCTTACAACGCTACGCGCTGTTCGGAAAGTAAAAAGAAAACAAAAAAAAAACCAAATGACGTATTTATTACCGGGAGGGTGAGTTTTTATTACTCGACCGTTGGACTATCACTAACACATAGACACAAATACACACGCATACAGACCGATAAGACGAAAATGCCGAAAAAGATGTCAGGATATAGATAAACAGTTTCCTTATAGATATACACTTGAACCGGTCCCTTTATCAACATCTAAAACGCGACAAATGTGAAACTTGAGGATTTTCCCCATAAATCGTTCGTAAAATTTTTTCTATTCAACGTAAAGGCCCCAAATTCTTGCGTAGCCTTCGTTTATATGAACCACTACTCATCGCCGAATTTCAATGAGATATCTCAATTAGGGCGGTTGGAATCGTGTCAATGATTTTTCGCATAAATCGCTCATAAAATTTTTTCTATTCAACGTAAAGGCCCCAAATTCTTGCGTAGCCTTCGTTTATATAAACCACTTCTCATCGCCGAATTTCAACGAGATGTCTCAATTAGGGCGATTGGAATCGTGTTAACAAATTTTTCTGCACACACATACACACACACATACATACAGAACATCATCTGGAAATTGGTCAAAACAAATTTGTACGAAGTCAAAATTTGTCTAAGTGCAATATTCGTGAAAACGCATTTCGCACCGAAAACAATACTTTCCTTACAACGCTACGCGCTGTTCGGAAAGTAAAAACATTTTTCGATGAGCATAACTCAGCCCCTGCTGTCCGAAGGTTGGGCAAATATACCTACATCGACTCAACATAAGTTGCATAGTTACTGGTTGGAAGGCTTTACTCTCAATCCGGAACACCCTGTATAAAATCAAACGTGTTCACAAAGAAATCAATTAAAATGGCGAAAAATCCTCCCCTTCTTCGAAAAACATTCGTTTACGTCAAAAACAAACGTCGAGCCGAAAAATTCTCCAGAGTTTTACACGATAGTGAACCCAGACCACATCCACACATAACACAGTATGGTTCATAAACTAAAAAATATTCATTGGCGCATCGCATCCATCGTAACAGAGAATGTGAGAACCACATACTTGCGGTTAATTGTAATTCAAATCAACGCAATTTTCCGCGTAGATACAAAGCGATACTTGTCGCATTAGTCGAACGCGCCCGCTCCTCTTGACTGGAGCACTTGTTATCGAGCATTTTACATATAAATATCGAACCCAATAAACATCAAACGCAGGCACCGTGACAAAAGTACACCACCATTTATATAAAGGAATCCGTCATGTGTTAAACTACCGCATACAAATATTTATCAAATAAGATATAATATAACGCGAGAATGAAAAAATTTCCATGTGCTTTTTTCCTGTTTTATTCTTTTTTCCTTTCGTGCGAATGCGAACGGGTAGAAAGGTACCCAGCACATCGCATTCGGTCATAACCTCGTAACTATCTTGAAAACGAGATATTCATACGACTATACGAGGGCACCGAGGGATTGTATATAATTATTATACGTGGGAGGCCACAAATATCAAATGTCAGGGTTCACTTACGTATAAAAGGGTAAAGCTCCGGTCGACTCGACGGACAAATTTTATGAATTTTGTCACCGCGTCATCCGCGACCAGTTTAACCATGTTTATGGATAAAAAGGACCGTGGGAGATTTTATACACCCAGACGCCCTGAGTGGATGGCGAGGCGGCTTAAATTTATATCAAAAATTAAACGCAATACCGCGTGTAATCTAGTAATGCTTAAAACTTTGACGTATGTGCATTTCTCATATTATTTTAACACGTCCTCCTAGGCCTGCTGCGGCTGTGTTGTTCGTACGTACACATCCGAGGTAATTACGAGGCACACCGTGCGAAAAATAATTACCGTGAAAAGGGCCATCTTTTGTAATGGCGTATATTTATTATCTTGTAACATCCACTCTTTTAATGGATGCTATTTACTAGTCGATGTAAGAATTTTAATGTGTAACTTTACACGAGTATTCGTTTATGCGAATACATCACCCTATAATGAGAGACCAAAGAACGTGGTTTCGAATAAATGATAGAAAAGTAAACACTAGGCCTATAGCGTCGTTTGATAAAGGCCATTCGTGGCTCTTTTTTATATATTTTTTTCCTACCTCGTCGACGTGAAAAACCGACGTCGACGAGTTCTGTCAACAGTATGGTACCAAAACACAAAAAAGTTTCACTCTGCCCGAATCACTGAAAGAAAGGAATGGTAATTTTTACAATAAAAGTAGTTATTTGTACCACAATTGTGGTCATTTTTACCATGTTCTGTGGTAATTTTTTCAAATTACCATTGAAAAAGGTATTTTTGACCATTTTTTTACTATTTAAAGTAGTAAAAATTACCATGTGTGAAATATACCATGTTTAGTAGTTGAAAATACTATTTAAGTATAGTTTCTAATACCATGACATGGTAAATTTCACCATCAATAAGGTACATTTAACTATTGACTGTGGTAAAATTCACCATCAATGTAGTACTTTGTAGTTATTATCACATTTTGGAAGGAGTTGACTTGGTTTGTGATATTACGATACAAATTTTTAATTTCTCCAAGTTTTCTTTCTTTGTTAACAATATAACATGAAGTGTTTTATTTCTGCAAAATTAAGCTTCGATATGTATCAGAAAGTTAGTTTCAAGTTTATGCTTATTAACCATCAAAAAATAATTTTGTGCAATTTGGTGAATCCTTGAAATAAAATAATAAAATGTGGTAATGTAAAAGAGAATTAAAAAAAAAAAAGGTGTAGTAAAAGTGAAAAAATTGTACTCCTGCGGATAAGAAAGTGAAGTTGATTATTTCAAGTATGTATTCACAGTGGTTTACAAATTCATTTATATATTTTTGGATGCCCCATTTTACATTGTGTACTTGTGGTCATGTGGTTAAGTTTAGGTAGTTAGGAACATTAGGGTTATAGGGTCCCAGGTTCGAACCCCAGTTAGGTAAATTAGGTAGGGATTTTTAGTGTAATATTAAGAACTTCAGGTATGCATATAGTCGAGCAAAAATGAAAAATTGAAACTAAAATCCATTTCGAGAATCCAACCTTATTTTTTTAAATTTTATTGTTGCATTTAGTACCTAATGAAATGCTATATGCCATAGTTGAAATTACTAAAAAAAAATAGTACAAGTGAAATAGTCTCAAAAGTGGTAAAAATTACTATGTACATGGTGAAAATTTACTATGTACAATGGTAAAAAAATACCATGTACATAGTAAAATTTTACCATGTACATAGTAATTTTTACTATGTACGTGGTATTTTTTACCACTTTTGAGACCATTTCAATTGTGCTATTTTTTTTTTAGTAATTTTTTCCGTGAAATGTTTCGCGATAGATACCATTTAGCCGCTGATAAACTTCATCATTTTTAGCCCTTTTTCGACAATTTAGATTATCTAGATAAGATATATGATCAGAGAAATATCCACTTGAAATAAATCGCATTTTAGGCAGTCAGAAAAAAACTAGAATAATCATTTTTATGAAATAGTGCAAATTTGTATCAGAAATGCCGCCTATTCTAAAGTAAAAATTTCGCCACATTGAACTGGGCAATTTAAAAAATTTTTGGAATCCACGTGAAGATTACTTAATTACTTACTTGTATAACTTGCTGTGAAATTAAACTAATTCTGGTAAACTCTTTATTTGTCTTTCTAGTGGGGGGCAGGTAAGTTCTCAAACTGCTCACCAGGTTCAATTCGATCATCTTGATTGGTTTCAGCATCCCCGTCGAAATGAATCTGACTGCTTGACCATGTGCTAACAAGCGATCATGACTCCATGAATTTAGAATTTTAGATTTTAGTAACATACAAAATTTTAGAAGTAAATAAAAATACCAGAAAGTGATTTTCACTCGTGATCGTATTGGTGGGCGATACGACCCATTTTTACTGAAAAAATGGCCCTTTGGCCCAATATGAAATTGAACGCAAACCCAAAGAATTGGGAACAAAATTTCAAATCAGCAAGTTTTTCTTGATCTTAAATTCTTCCTTTTGGTGTACAAATTAACAAAGAAAATGTTCGTGAACTTCACCTCTTTGGCAAATCCCCAAATGTGAATCCCCAATCCCATACTTTGCCTTTTCGCTTATAACTCTTTAAATTCGCGTTTAAGTAAGAAAATGATCATAACCTAAATTGAAGTAATTAAGAGAAGTGAACGGGTGGCGTAAAAACAAGCATCAAAGCATAAAAATTGGAATTTTCCCCTCGTTTCCGTGAATATGATACATTGGGGGGGGGGGGGCATTTACACAGGTGAAAAAGGGGTTGCGTCCCAAAATCCAAAACACGTACTAATTGCGTCCCGAAAATTTTAGCAACATTTTCAGTTCAACTTGTGGGTACAGGTGAATTGCGTCCCACATAAAATTAACCTAGGTACGAATTGCGTCCAGTGTGTGAAGTAGGTAATAGGCAGATTTTCTTCCAAAAATTATTTAAGTCACCCTTAGTACTTCAAAAATTAGGTGATTTTTTTCACTTGGTCAAAATAATTAAATTTTTTTCAAAAGAATTAAGATTTTTTTATACTAAGAAAATTCCGAAATTTTTTCTCAAAAATATTGGATTTTTTTCAAAAAATTGAGAATTTTTTAAACAAAAAATAAAAGTTTTTTCCCCAAAAAAATGAAAGATATTTTTTTTCAAACAAATTGAAAAAAAATTAAGACAAAAATTTGAGAATTTTTCTTCGAAAATTGAGAAATATTTTGTCTAAAAAAAATTAGACATTTTTTTTACATCAAATCGATTTATTGATTAAAGATATTATTATTTTTTTTTTTCGGAAAATTATCTGCCAAAAAATTAAGCATTTTTTTAATGCTCATTCGTCATAGAATCCGTTATCCGTTCGTAACTTATTTATGAAAACTTGGAGAAATTTTCAATTTTTTTTTTCTCTCTTTTGTACATTTTGACGCTTATTTTTGCGTCAACCATGCACTCAGACCCGTCGAGAGGAGGGTAAGGGAGCATTTCGCCCCGGACCCAGAGTTTTTCTAGTGGGTCCAAATTAAATTTTTTCAGCTAGAGTTGGAAAAATCATATAATTGTAGTTTTTGGTCAACAATGCACTTGAAAGAGGTCTCAAAATAATTTTTGACCCAGGCTCACTGTCAAAAAAGTTGATGAGAGTTTTTTTTATGGCAGATTTATGAGTAAGTGCTTCAATTTAGGTTATGATTATTTTCTGATCTAAACGCGAATTGAAAGAGTTTAAACAAAAAATCCATATATGGGGTTTTGGAGTTCACATTTGAGGCTTTACTGGGGGTTGAGGTTCGCCATTATTTTGATGGTCAACCAGGGCACTGATAGAAACTATCTCTCCCCCCCCCCCTCCAACTGTCTCATTTTCGTGGAAACAAGGGAAAATTTTCATTTTTTTTTACCTTGGGTGTTTTGACGCTATAATTTCGTCCTCGTTCATTTCAAAAAAAAATTAATAGGAACTTTTTTATAGCAAATTTTAATTAATTCAATTTAGGCAATGATCATTTTCTTATTTAAACGCAAATTTGAAGAGCTAAAAGCGAAAAATCAATGCAGAGGAGTTTGGGGTAGTGTGACATAATATTGGGGCACATTTACTTTTGGTTAAAAACATTACATACCTACCTATTTGTGTGAAACATTTTTTTTTTTTTTAAATATTTTTGCGCTATAAATTTTCCGATGGTGTTTCGAAGTGAAGATGAAAGGTTTTGGTGTTGGTTTGGATATTGGTTCCAGTCACTGCTTACGTTTTGCTTTGGCAATTGAGTTAACTCTGTACAAGGATCAGAGTATTAACAGGCAGTCTTGCAGTCAGTATTTGAGATCTGACCCAATAGGCAAAATGAAAAAATTGTAAAACCAAAACCAAAAAAAAAAAAAAAAAAAACATAAAACGTTTTGGTTTCGGTTTTAGTTCAAGTTTTCTAATAATTTTGGTTTTGATTTTTTGTGTTTTTTTCCGGTTTTGGTTGATGATAATCGTTCTGAAAGTTTATATTTTGTGGTACTATAAAAACCCCTTCTCTATAATATAACATGTCAACTATTGTAAAAATTTACGAAGAAAGAATGTATATATTATAGAAAGATTTAAAAAGGGGCTAACATAAAATACGTATAATGTGAGCGAAGGAAATTATATATATATATATAATCTACACATAATAATTTTGAGATTAATGATGCGATGGGGCTGGATAGCTGGACACGGGTGGCGACTGCGGCTTGCCTGATACACCTAAAACATTTAAATATCGCACCCGAGTACTGGCACTCTAATATAAAGACGTACCATGCATCTGTACGTATTCGCAAACACCTCAGTCTGGCCCGGGCTCTAACCGGCACCAACTTAGTAGGGTTCAGACCTAGCCCGCAACGAATGCCTATAGGTCCCCTCTAAGTGCTGGCCCTAAAGCTGAGTGGCAACGGAGTGCCCAAACAGCCGGCTCCTTATTGTCGCTTGAGCAAGATACCCTCTCACTCAAGCCTAAAGGAATACCTGGTGCCAACTCCCGCGACACCCGCCAGCGAATGAGTATAAAAAGCATAGCCAAGCAGCATTATATAAATTATGTAACGTAGGTTGGCTACCCACCAACCATAAACACAGTAATAAAAACCAAAGCAGTACTCAATGAGTAAGACTAACCAAAAATCAATCAGAACAACAGGTCCAAAAACGTGAAAATTAGTTAAGCACGATGACGACAAATTCCAAACATACAAACTCGCGAAGCGATAGAGAAATGTACCTCGTATTCTCATACGAGCTCGTACAACATTCTCAAGGGATGAAATATCCCCAGCGCGCGCACCTTGCAACTGGTCGTAGAAATAAGCAGGTGAAAGCGGAGAGAGGAGAAAGCAAAGCATAGCAAGTATCACTTAGGGGGATAGGTACCCGGTAGAATTCTCACTAAAAATAATTGAAACGAAAATTGATTGAATAATTTTTAAAGGTCTTTGAATATCAAAAAAATCAAGTAAAAATGGCTTATCTAGAAGTTTGTCAGACAGATAACTTAAAGACGTGTTTTATGTTAGGCAAGTTATATTATTACCTACTGAAATAATGTTTTACCACCCAACAATGTCTTGTGAAAAAAATAATAATCTTCTTCTTGAAAGTTCATTATGATATCCTCTCTCCTCACCAATTTTGCATAGAGCGCATAGATATTTATTATTAAAAATTTGTAGAAGAGGGCTTATGCAATTTTTTTATAACCATCAAAATTATTTCTAGGATTTCACAATCAGTCTACAATTTTTGTTTGAAGAAGCTTATTTCAAGTGGACCCTTCCGACTCCCTTTCACAATTTTGAATAACAAGACGTTAAAAGTAGAAATATTATTCTACCTAAATGCAGTGCTATGTGAAATTAGAGGGGAAGGAAGGATCCAAGCGAAATTTTTATAACTAAAATTTTTCTTAGAAATTCAAGCTAAAGCTTTTGTTTGAAATTTTTTAAAATTTACCCACCTTTCCCACCAATTTTGCATAACCCTCCAAAGATGATAATTAAAAATTAGAGTATAGTGAGGATGGAAGGGGCCAATTGAAAAACGTTTCAAATAAAAGTTGTAGGTAGATTAAGATCCTAAAAATAATTTTTACTATTATAAAAATTTCGATTGGATCTCTCCCTTTCCTCTGATTTCATATAACATCAGGTAGATATTTTTCAAATTTTTTTAGAGGGGTAGGTACAATTGAAAAAACCTTTGTTTGGAAAATTTTCAATTGGACACCTCCTACCCTTCTAACTTTGAGTAGGTATCAAACATCTTTCTATACAAATCCTATACGCAGTGTTACGTAATTTGTATGTATAGTAGGAAGGAAGAAAGGAAGGGTGGGGGAGGGAGGGAGGGAGGAGACCAACGAAATTTTTGTAACTACCAAAATTATTTCTAGGAATTCAGTCTACAAATGTTTGAATTTTTTTTACAAAAAGTCCCGATTTTCCAGCTTTGAAATGTACAACGATAATGTGCAACTATAGTTTAAACTAGTTGCACATCATCTCGTCGTACAAAATACTAGGTATTTTGCTAGAAGGTTTTTAAAAAAAAAAAGAAATATTAATGGTATAGGTATTTATATAGTCCATTCTTTTTCTGTGGAAGATGAAAAGTCGACGTAAGGGTAGTTACAATTGTTATCGTTATCGACAACCGAAAATTACATATTAAGTGTACAAATCAGTGAATTAACGATTTAGAATGATTTTGCGTTAAATGTGATTTAGTTTCTGCTGTTATACATGTGGTGTGATAATCTGTTTTTTCGCAAAGAACCCCGGATCTGCAGTTTTCTGCTCATTTTTAATGGAGTCAAATGTTCAATTTTTTTCTAAAAAGTTTTATTTTTTTCAATGTGCTGATTGGAGAGCTTTCAAAATTTTATGATAACTAATTTTGCTGGATTTTAATGTGATGAATATTCATTTTTGAATTTGGTAACTTAATTATTCATTCATATTGATATCGTTGTTGAAGTGGGTACCTAATGCTGATAAAGACTCTAGATTTTTAAAGGTTTATGATTGGACGTCTCATGTAATTGTGAAGATTTGGTATTATGATTTATGAATATACTAACAAAATAAATGCTAAAAATACTAGTGACGATTTTTTTGATGTGGAGATTTCCTTTTTTTCGCTTGGCAACCCTGGAACAATTTTCTTTCTGAAAATCCTCTTGGTATGCATTCATGCCTGATATTTTCAAATTGTATTTCCGAATTTTCTTCGTGAAAATTTCATATTTTTGTAGAAATATGAAATTTGCAAAATCTATGCCATTATAATTGAAAAGGGAAAGGAAAAAAATATATTGGACAACCAGTTCGTCGGTATGTCCAATAAGGTTGGTATTAAATTTTCCTCACTGTCCTCTTCACCACCTCATGAATAATGTCCAATTTCGAAAATAGAAAATTAAAACCAGCCCGAGCGGCACTCTCGATCGATAATATCGGAAGATGTAACGTATCGATAAAAAATCGTTTGAAAATCTATATATGTTCTCACGATATTATAAAGATTTATCGGTACAATTTCATAGGCAAAAATCTAAAAACTATCGAATTCGATATTATTAAGATTTTATGACGATATTTGTCAACGATACTATCGACAAAGAATATTAAATTTATCGATTCCGATTTTCCACCGATTTTGTACAGATATTTAAAACTATATTATCGACAGATTATATGAAATTTCTCGACTCCGATATTTTACCGATTTTTTGACGATATTTGAAACTATATTATCGACAGATTATATTAAATTTATCGAATCCGATTTTTTACCGATTTTGTAAAGATATTTGAAACTATATTATCGGCACATAATATGCAATTTCTCGAATTCGATTTTCCAACGATTGCGTGAAGATATTTGAAACTATATTATCGACACGTAATATGAAATTTCTCGATTTCGATTTTTTTACGATTTTGTGACGATATTTAAAACTTTATTATCGACACGTAATCTGGAATTTCTCGAATTCGATTTTTTAACGATTTTGTGAAGATATTTAAAACTTTATTATCGACACGTAATCTGAAATTTCTCGAATTCGATTTTTCAACGATTTTATGACGATATTTGAAACTATATTATCGACACGTAATATGAAATTCCTCGAATTCGATTTTTCAACGATTTTGTGACGATATTTGAAATTATTTCCAAATTTTAAAAATTGGTGAAAATTTTTCTAAGTCCAACTCGTCTGGAAGTACTAAACTGCCTATTATAAGTGTTTTATTGCTAATTCCTCAACGATAAGGTATGGCATAGTGGTTAAGGAAAAGGATTACCATGCAGGAGGTAGATGGTTCAAGCCCCACGGGTGGCAGATTTTTTATAATTTTTTTTTGACTTTTTCTGAAATGATCCTCTTACCGCAACATGAATAATGTGTTTAGGTATAGTTTAATGTATTAATTATGCTAATTAATGATTTTTAATTATAGAAAAAAGCTAGTAAAAGACGAAAAATCGGAATAAAAAATCGATAAAAAATCGACAGAATATCGAATTCGATAAAATGTCGCAAAAGTTCCGCCTAAATCGTGAAATTATCTTTCGATATTATAGATAAAATATCTTACTATAATCTCGAAATTTTTGCTAACTATAATTCGTCGATAATCTATCTATATATCGAAAGATAATTTCACGATTTATGCGAAACTAACGCGACACTTTATCGAATTCGATATTCTGTCGATTTTTTATTTCGATAATTTGTCGATTGTGCTGCTCGGGAGATTATGGAAATTTTTGAGATGCCTAAAAATTCAACGAAAAAAAAACCCATCTCTTTACAACTTTGATCTAAATCGTTTATTAAAATTCCAAAAATATACAAACAATTTATACTTAAAAATAGATAGTTTCGTTTATTTAACATTTTTCATAATAAGGTAGGTATACTTCACAAAAAAAAAAAAAAAAAAAGAACACCGATAAAGAGGAAAATTAATAGGTACATTCTATAACGTGCATTTCAAATTGGTGCCGACAAAATGTGTTATTAAAATAAATATTTACACAAGAAACTGAAAGGGTAAAAGGAAGAGAAAATTTATTAACAGTGATTTGTGCAAAATATACAAAACGATAAAACAAAAAAACGGATAAAATAGTGCTGAAATCGTCATCATTATATGATCAGCGTACACGTATATATTATAAAATCTCGTCTCGGTTATATACTGGAAAACTGCGGCCAGTGAGTCAGACATAACGTCAATAGTAAAGTCCACAATAAAACGGTAGTTTTTCGGGCGTCTGAAAAATTGAACGAAGTTTGGTTTTAATTTATCGCAACTATATAGTCGTATACTCGTATGTATCATGATAGAGGACTGCACTGTACATCTCAGCCCTTGAAATATATTCCCTTTGTAGACCGGAATGCGAAAATTTAATGCGCTTTTGTCACGGCCCCGTGAACGAAGAATCTTCGCTCGACGTGCCGAAGCGTGGTCGGTGTGCGAGTGTGAATCGAACGCCATCATACCATACGTGTGCTTTTTTTGTAATGACCAAAGTGACGTGCTCAATTAATGATGCGAAAGGAAATTCGTATTTGATGAAATTTTTAAAACATTCGCGCATACCGCAATGTTGACAAATCGTCTTTCATCCGAAATCACTCCGGTGAAATTTTCCCTATTTTTTTTCACGCTGCTTTCGCGTTCGAGGTGAAGATATATGAAGGAAAAACGTGCTCGGAAAATTTCACTCGGTTGTGTCACAGTTGGAATTTTCGTTTTGAAAAATTTATCACCTTTTAGTACGTAAAATTGGTTGAGGATAAATAAAATATGCACGTTTACACGTTTCCAACTCCAATAAAGGATGCCAATGCATAATTAAAATTTTACTGGGCGTTCGTAAAAGATGCTAGGTCAGCTGGTTTCTGCATTTGGAAAAAACAATACTGTCGAGTGGTGTATCGAAGAGTGATTTCCGGAGTGATTTTTTTCATCTGAATACGATCCAATGAAGTTCAATTTCCAGAGCAATTTTTTTGGGAAGATTATTAAGAGACTTTTTTTACAAGATTGCTTACTTATACCAAAAAAAAAATCATGGAAATATCATACCATCTTCCAAGCATTGTTCTGAATTTTTTTTTTTTAATCTTGCACATTCAATAAACCTACTTACTCTTTTAAGAAAAGATCAGGCGGCAATTTGGTGACCGGTGTAGAGAAAATAATCCCCTATTTCTTATTTTTACCTTAAATGCATTTTCAGTCATGCCGCTGGCCTCCATTTTTATAATTTTTTTAAAATAATTTTAAAAACTTTTCAGCAAAATGGTCGTAAGGTGGGTATTATTATATAAACAGACCATTTTCGATGATTTTTTTATGTTTACCCCCTCGTCATTTTGTAAGTTACGTCTTTTAAAATTAAGAAAAAAGATTAAAAATTGAAAAAAAGTTTTGAAAAATTTCCATCGATACTGCAATGATACATAATCGCAGTAAATGTTCTTTTTAGATTTGGGTGTATGTGTTGAAACTGTTTTATGCATTAAATATTTTTTTTTTACAATTTAAATTTTTTTTTTTTTTCAAAAAACGTAAAAAATGACTATTTTTTATTTTTTCATGTCGAATGAAAACGGGGGTAAAGATGAAAAATCATCAAAAATGGTCTTTTTATAATTATATAATACCTAATACACACCATTATAACAATTTTTCTAAAAAAAATTGAAATTGGAGGCCAGCGGTATGGCTTAAAATACAGTCGGGGAAAAAATGAAAAATATGGAATTATATTTTCTCCATATGTGTCACCAATTGACGCCAGATATTGAAAACATTTCCAAAATTACTAAAATAGGACTCATCACTCTAATTTTAAATTGATTTTTTTTTTTTTTTTTTTTTTGAACAACAATCTAAGACTTTTTTGATGTTTCTAAATTTTTTGTGTTAGTAGGTAGGTACATTAATTTTTACTATGAAGTTTTTTTGGGATTTTGTTATGAAGAACTTTTTCTAAAGAAGTTTTTTTTCGCAGAATGTTGATCCCGAATTAAATTTTAGTCTGAGAGGAATCTATCACTAAGGAATTGGTACTTACAAAGAAACCCTTGAAGAAAACCCTCAAAAAAATGTCACACCTTGTTTTTGTGCAGAAATACGTAATTTTTTTCTCTTATTCATGGCGGAAAAAGATTCCATAATTTTGTAAAGTTAGAAAAAACCCATAGATACCAGTTGTTTATTCTAAAAATGACGTTTCTGGTTTTAAAGTTGATAAAACAGGAAAAAAATCGTATTTATACGTAAGTATTTGTTTGAAATTTTTAAACTAAAAATATTAGTTATCTCGGGTCTCGCAATTTGAAAAAAAAAATTGAAAGAACAGAAATACATCTTTTCCAAAATTATTCGCTACTTAGCTCTCTTAAAAAATTTCCCAAAACAAAATTTTTTCAACATAGGTATTTTTCGAAATCATTTAGCAAAAAATTGTGAAAATCATAAAAGTATTTTGTAAACTTTCACAATTTTTGGTTCGAAAATTTCTTTTCAAAATATTCTTAGGTAAAAAAATTTGAAATTTAATTTCTATGAAATATTTTCAGCATCGCATTTGAAAAACATTTAGAGCATCCATTATTTTCAAAATATTCACAAAATTTATTTTTTAAACACATTGAAAATTTTCACAATTTTGACCTTTTAAAAGGAACTCGTTAAATATTTTCAAAATAATCATGAAGTGGGCACGTGATAAATGATAAATTTTTGTAGTTACATATACTGTACAACATATAGGTCCTATCTACCTAATAATAATAATAATTGAGTGGGTGGAAAGAGAGAGAACACGAAAAATTTTCTCACCCAATCTAGATTTTCACTCGGCGGGCTTGAAACTGTACTGGTGCATAGGTACTCGTAAAAGATAAGTTCTTTTTTTTATCTGTAGGCCCTACATACACAAGGTAATCCTTGAAAAAAATAGCCACTTCCTTCTTAAAATTTTCTTATCGGATTTCTAAGGTCATTTATGTCAGACATAAAGTGATCCTTGAAAAAAATAGCCACTTCCTTCTTCAAATATTCTTATAGGATGGAGTATTCTTTGAATTGAGACGTTCGTGTTCGTGAAAAATCAAAGTACCTTGTTCCATTTTACCAAAATTTGAGAAAAATTCTTGTTTTTTTTTTTTTTTTTTATTATTTTCTGGAATAGGCTAAGTAGATACCTAGTTTGAAAATTATTTCAAATTTTTTAAATTTATATTTTGAAAAATCTTTAATTTTTTGTGAAAAACTCACTTCTATATGCAAAAGAAGCTCTCATTTTTTAAGAATAAGATTTTAACTATTGTTCGCAAATATTTTAAAGGAAAAAAAAAATTGAATTTAAAAAAAATACATTTTTCTGAAGAAGGAAATTTCCATTTTATCTGGAATAATAAATTTCACAGATTTTCTGATAAAAATCATTCAATTTTTTGGAAAAAAGAAATAAAGAAAAAAAAATCTGATTTTTACTGAAAAAAAAAAAAATATTTGTTATTGTCAAATACTTTGGAGCAAAAAATCAATTTTTCTGTTTAAAATGAAATCTCTCATTCTTAAAGAAATTTTTTTTAGTTTTTTTGAAACAAAAATCTTATGAAGTCTCAATTTTTTGAAGGAAAAATATTTTTAAAATTTTTGGAGAAGAAAAAACTTCAATTTTTTGTATAAGAAAACCTCGCATTCTCAAGTAAGAAGAACAAAAATTAAAAAAATATATATATTGGAATAAAAAATACCTCTATTTTTTAGGACCACCACTTAAAAAATTCTCATGTCTTATTGCCAAAAAATGATTTAATTGGATGATTGAATTGATTCCTTTTGTTTTCTACCTATAGTCTTGAATAATGTTTATTAGGTTGATTAATTTATAAAAATTTGTTTTCATAAGTGTAACAAAATTGATAAATTGCATCGATTTTTTAAAAATTTTTGTTTTCAGAAGACTATAGGTACAATATCGAACACCCAGCCATAAAATATTTCTAAGATTACTAAAAATGGGAAGGGGGACAATTATTGCCAAATTAATAAATTGAAATAATTTTCAATTTGGGGTTTTGACATTACTTGCGGCCAAAATTTTGGATCAAAATGCGTCCCGCTTCATAATTTTGCTCAATTGCGAGCACTGTCTGAGTCCCTCCTATTTCTTTAATTTTTTGTTTGAATAAAAAACCAAAATAGTCTGAATAATTTCTTATCTTTGAAGACAGTGTTGTCCTTGGCTTTTACATTTTCTCAATTTCTCAACTCGCTTGATTTCTCACTGTCTAGGGAATTAGGTACTTAGTTTTTCATTTAATGTTTTATCTGTATCCTCTCAGGGTATTAAGCTGTCGTATACGAGCAAATAGCGAAATTAATTTTGCAGAATATATTTTGCAATTGGTGACGAGTTTTTGCTCCAAAATTTACCTGAAAGTTGCAAGAAGAGAGGGAATTCTATTTTTTTTTTTAAATCTCTTTTAAAAAGGTGAATTATTCACTTGGAAATTTCAAGAGCCAAGTGATACGATTTCATCGATATCGAATTCGCACAAGGTCGATTCGATACTTCGTCTATACTTCATCTACCTAAATTATTAGCCAAATCAAAATGAATTCTTCAAAAACTCACCGTTATTTCTGTAACTATCCGGCGCCGGCCTCTGGTTACTAAAGGTATGGTAATATGGTTTTATTATTTGTTTCCGTTCCCACGGAGGTAAATCTGCTATTTTCGCTTCGCATCGTAATTCTAATCTATCATTAGTAGCAAAATGATGCTCATCGGCTTGAAACTTTAAGCCCAAAGCCGACGTGTATAAAACTCCTTCGGTAATCGTTAAAGGATATCTTTCCATGAGCCAACTATCAGCCTATAAAAACAAACGAAACCCGCTCGTATTAAAAAAAAAATATCTTTCGATTAAATGGCAAAAATATGAAAATTTCCGGGCATAGGGTAAAAAATATATAGTATAAGAATCACTTCCATTAGTTTCCAACAACCAAGTATATCGCCCAAGGGCCAAAGGTTTCATTAGGTAATAAAAAATATTAAAGTAGTTGAAATTTTCACTGAAGAAGAAAAGTAAAGAATATAAGAAGAAATGCTTAAGAAAGAAAAAAAAATGAAAAGTAATTAGAAGCATTTAAAAACTCTCGCCATCATTTTACCCTTTTTGTAAAGTCTTAATTTGTGCAAGAAAAAAAATCTTGCCAGTTCACAGTTCATCGACCACGGGGACGTCTGTATTAAGTAAATCAAGCGTGAAAAAAAAGTTGATATTGTGAGAAAATTTTGTCGGCTGAAAAAAAACTCTGTTGTAAATTTGCTACATGGTTTGGTACTCTTTTTTTTGTTTTAGTCTACTTACTATACGGGTATATCTTTCAAACACGCGGCAGTGAGGTTTTTTTTGTTGGTAAAATTGTAAGAACTGAGTAAAAAAACTTGTCTGCGAAAGTTTTTGGCAACAATTTTGCGGGTTAAATGAGCGATAAAATTAGGATTTTTAAAGTTAGCAACTCGGGTTGCGCGTTGTGCCGAGCATAAGACCTAGGATAGTAACTTTTCAAGACGTTTATTGATAAACTAAAGCAGGTGTGAAAGTTTCCACTGTAAATTCGCATTGATTAGAATTATCGAATAATGCGATTAATTTCTTGCTCGAATTACAAATGTGTAGTATAGGCAAAGTACATATATATAGACATAGAAGTGTCTCACGTTTCGAGTTTATTTTATCGAAAGATGCTCATCCTTTTACGAGGAGAATTTTCGTTAATGTACGTGTTCGGTATTGTGAGTGTATTAAGATAAAGACAAATATGGTATGTTTAAATCATCTCCATTTGTTATACGAACTCGGCGCGTATCCTTTTCTCGTCTTGTACAAACTTTTATATAGTTCGTCGTATTTCATCGGCAACTCGCTCTACAAAGAAGTTGCGAATCTACCGTAAAGTAAATATTAACATCGGTGGCAACTGTCAGCAAAAAATATTATCCGAGATGTTTATCAATGGTATCGTATCGTATCGTATCAAATATTACTGTTTTGTTTTTGCTATTTCAGTAAGCTTTTTAACTGAATTTTCCCACAGTAAATGGAAATTTGATAACGTGAGCTATTAAGAGTCCATACTGTTAGCTTTCAGTTAAACGAGCAAATGGTTGTCATTTACTATATCCCCCCCCCCTCCCCATTTTTGAGAATGTGTAGGAATTATCTGTACAGGGTGTTCCAAAAGTGAATGTTCAAATTGGAGATTTGAATACAATCGAGTATATACCAATAAATTTTGGCAACGAGGACATTAGAGAGTTTTGAAAATTGGACTAGTGTCTATTTTACTCAATGTGTTTACATAGAAGTGGATCGTTTTTTTTCTTATGTGTAAGTATATTTATCTAGACTTTGGATTATTTCTTTCAATTAACATCTATTTAATTCAAAATTGGAGAGGAGAGAGGGCTCCAACTGAAATTTTTGTAATAACCAAAATTATTTCCCAGACTTATAGCTACAACTTTTGTTTGAAACATTTTTCAATTGGAATCCTCCCCAATTTTTAAAATGTACATATCTATAGATACCTGATATTATGTGAAATTGGAAGAGAAGAAAGGGTTTAATCGAAAATTTTATAATCACAAAAATTAGGACCATGATCTACAACTTTTGTTTGAAAATTTTTTCAATTGCACCTCTCCCTCAATTTATCGGAGGAGAAGGAGAGATCCGAATGAAATTTTTATAATGACCAAAATTATTTTTAGGATCTTAATCGACAGTATTGATTTTTTTTTAAATTGGACCTCCCCTCTCCATCGATTTCACATTTAGCAGGTATACATACTTTTTCAAAATTAGGGGGGGAGTCCAATTTTAAAAAATTTTCAACGAAAGTTGTAGGTAGCGCAACGTTTAAGAAATAATTTTGATTATTGCAAAAATTTCGATTGGACCCTCATCCCTCCCATCCAATTTTGAATAAAATAAATATTAATTGGAAGAAATATTTCAAGTCCAGATAATACATATTAGGTTTAGGTATATAGATCCAGCAATTGAAATAATATTGTGATTTGTGGGTACCTACAAGACACCAGTACTTTCTTTCATGATTTTTCAGTAAGTATTTCCAAACACTACAACATTCGTGGTTTTATTTGAGGAGGTTCCAATAGACTGAGAAATTTAGTTATGTTGACAGATCATTACCCCATAGAAAAACAAGGCTAATACTATTCTTTTTTTTGTTTTTTTTTCACAAAGCATCAAATTTCAATAGTTGAAAGAAATCATCTTTAAACTAGCAAAATGATAAAAAATCGAAAAAATCAATCTATTAATTTTTTTGCAAACTATAGTCGGGTACCTATACCTACGAAATTAAAATTTTACAATTATTAAATTTTGAAAATTTTATCCAATTTCAAAAATAAATAAGGTACCTTCAATTTAAAAAAATAACCAACTCTTCAATATTTTCAAAGTTGGTATTTTAACTACTTTTTTCGAAAATTTCGAAGAGTTTAAAGATGATCCAATTTCAAAAATGAATCGAAATAAAAAATTATTAAATCAAAACAAAATTGAATTTTGAACAATCTTTGAAAAAATTCAACTTTGAAGTTCAACTTGAATTTTATTGATCAAATTTTTCAAAAATTTAAATTTAAAATTTAATTTAAAATTTGACACAGAAATCTTGGATTTTGAACAATTGATGAGAAATTTTCAAACTTGAACTTATTAAAATTTGAAAAATTTTGAATAAGCGCGCGAAATTTTTTGTTGAAAATAAGACAGAATTTCAAAAATTAATCTAATTTTTAAAACTCGTTAAAATTTTAAAAATTACTATCTGCTAAATTTCAAAATTCTGTCCTATTATAAAAATTGTAAAAATTTTACAAACTTCAAAGTTTTATTAAAATTTAAAAATTAAGCTAACAAATTTTTGAATTATTGAATCAAAAAACTTTGAATTTTGAACCCTTTTTAAAACTTTTTTATTTTTTAATACTTACCTTAGGCCTATTTACTTAAATATTTTAAAAAATTAAAAAAAATGTCTTACGAACGAACGAATCGAATTTGTAATAAAATACGACTAAATTAATCCATTTCAATAATTAACACTCATAAATTAATTGAAATTGAAAAATTATTTTAAATAAATTTTTAGAAAAGAAAGTTTAATCATTTATTAGGTAAGTAATAAATAATTTTATATTAAATTAATCTAGGCATATTAAAATTTTGGAAAATGAAGAATTTTTTCGTTTTTGTTGGAAATTTAACAGAATTTCAAAAATTACTTCGACATCCAAAATTTATTACTTATTAAAAAAATTATTTCTGTTTCTGATGCTCGGCATCATTTGGTAATTTCACCAAAAACTTTAATCAGTTTAAGAATACCCTGTATAGGTAACAGATAGCCGGACCTTATGTTGAAAAAGTTTCGCCCTGTTTGGAGTGGTATATCATTGAACTGATTTGTTGGATTTTGGGATTGACTGTCAAAACTTGCAATTTTCAATTGAATAATTGAAAATTACCACTAGGCATCTATCATTATCACGAAAGCTCAGTTTTATGCAATACCGAAATTTTTTAAATCCTTATCATAATGCACTTGGGCGATTCTGTGTTTGTGTAGGTAAATTAAGTTTCGTTTTCAAGCAGACATTACTGTCACTGTCAGTCATCATAATATGTACTATGTCATTAAATCTTTTTAAAACTTTATTTATCAACTTACCACCTTTGATTTTTTTGAAAGGTGATTTTGTATATTGAAAAATAATTTATTTCTTTGAGAAACCACGAAATTAAAAAAAATAAACCAATTTTTGGAAAACAATAAATACTTGTATTTACAAAAGTGTTTTTTTTACATGTAGATAACTTTTTTCCAAAAATTTTCATCAATTTAAAAAAAAAATGTAAACATATTGTCGTCCCTTCCAAAAAAAAATGAAAATTGAATTTATGACAAAGACTTTTTAAATACAGAATTTTTAAATTAATGCGTTTTCCATAATTTGTCGTCATTTTTTTCTTATCATCTTTAGGTATTCCAACATTGTTGCGCAAAAGATTTCAGTTAGTAGAATTAAACGTTTGAAGTGGATTGAAAAGTTGCTTTCAAACAAACTTCCAAAAATTGCCATGTGCAACATGCTAACATTTAGATAAACAGTTACGAATACAACACACCTTCCTTCTACCAAAGGAACGATTGTAATATCAAGCATGCTTTCCAACTCGCAGTCATAGTCATGCTCATCTACTAATTTCAACAATATTTCTAATAAAATTTAAACTAATTATGGTTCGGTTTATTGATGAGAAATACCCCCACTGTACTTGATCAGACTTCCAGGAAGTTCACTCACCTTATCATTATTTATATACCACGAAAGTTCAGCGACTGGATTCGATCGCGAGGATGTACAATTACCGATGATATATTCGCCAATAGAATACTGTTCTTTTATTCCGTCAATGGTAGGTTGACCTATTGGAAAAACTGAAATCAAAAATACAAATACAAACAATTACTTACTCTGCAGGAAAAAATAAAGAATTACGTAAAAAAAAATTGGTACTGCGTAAATATTGTTTGCTGTATGTTTTCGTTTTCGTTTTTAACTATTTCATTTATTTTATTTTTTGAAAAATTTGAGGTATCTCTAGGTATCACTTGAAATTAAGGTGCGGTGAAAATAAGCGGTTGGGAACTGATTCTCATAAAAAGGGATAATTTTGATAGATTATAATTTACCTAACCAAAATAAGGCAAGATTTTGGAAATCAGCCACTTAATTGTTTCACTTTTTTGAAGAAAGGGGGAGGAATGACTAGCCAGAAAAAGAAAATTATTTTTCATGAAAAGACATATCAACTTTGGGGGTGAGACAAAAAAATTTATGAGAGTATATTGTATAAATTTTATAAAATATACCTACTCTCATCAATTTATGCTACCTACATTGTAGATTATATGTACAATCCATACACTATAGAAAGTAGGTACCAAACGAAAAAAAAATAAAAAAATAAAAAAATTTAATTGCGATTTTTTTTGTTTACCTACTCGTTACGTTACGTTACGTTACTTCAAAGCCATGCATGAATAAAGTAGAGCACTATAGCAGGAGGTATGCTGGATCGCCATTGTATTCCTTTAGTGTATAAATTTGGTATAATATTTAATTTTAAATTTTGAAAAATTTTAAGAAATGAAAATTTATGCCAACTTGCATTTTTGCTTAATGAAAAAGCCACTGTACTTGTAAGGTAAAATCTTACTCTGATAGAATTATTGACGATTTTTAAATCATTCATTTTTTGTTCAAGTAATTAATCAAGAATGATGTTCGCAGCTTCGCCTATTTCTTTGATAGCTGTAGTAAATTCTAGTTGATGAAATTGTAGAATTGAAAATTTCACTCAAATCGCCTTTGATTAATGAAAAAACTATTGTGCTTTGGAAATTCCTATTCTCATGGAATTTTTGAAGATTTTTTTTCCATTATGAATTTGGTAATATTTAAGAATTTGAAAATTTTTAAGAAATGAAAATTTAATCTAAATTGCCTTTGATTAATAAAAAAAGGGCTACTGTAGTTTCAAGGCAAAATCCTACTGTGATGAAATTTTTGAAGAATTTTCAAATCATTAAGTTTGTAAATATTTAAAATTTCGATGAAATTAAAAAATTGACGATTTTACTCAAAGCGTATCTGATTCACGAAAAAGATACTGTGCTTTCGAGGCAAAATCCTACTCTGATGGAATATTCAAAAATATTTAAAATTATGATTTTTGTGAAAATTTAAAGTTTTAGTACTTTTTGGAAAATGAGAATTTTTGCCAAATTGAATTTGGTCAATGGAAAAAGCTACTGTACTTTCAAGGCAAAATCCTAAAATTTTCAGAATTTTTCATAAATGAAAATTTTATATTTTCAATGCATAATTCTACTGTGATAAAATTTTTTGAGGATTTTTAAAATCATAAATTTGGTATAAATATTTAAAATTTTGAATATTTAAAAAAAATGTGCTTTGTGTAGATTTTTAAATCAATCTTCAAAAATTTCATCGGAGTTGGATTTTGCCACGAAATCACTTTTTTTTTCATGAATCAGATGCAATTTTTCAATTTTATAAAAATTTTGAATGTTTACAAAATTTACTATTTTTTTGGAAATTCTCATACTTGTACTTAATGATGGAAAAATATTACGTTGAGGCAACATTGGTGTCCGGAGAGCACTAAAGAAGACTTCAGATTTGGATACAACCGGATATCACCAACAAAAAGCGTTATACACATGGTGCGTATCTCAAAAATTGAAGGGACATGGGGATATTACAAATAAAATAAACCGAAAAAATTGTTGGTTGGATATATGGATAGTACTATAAAAAAATAAGTATTTTTTACTTTTAACATTTTTTGCAAAAGTTCGAAAATGAAGACGCTACAAACCAATAAAAATTGGGGAATATATAATCGCACGACAAAAAAGGGTCTTAGCACGACAGGCATTTAAACATTAAAATTGTGTAAATAAACGATAAATGCACGACACGAATGTCTATGCAAGCGACAATTAAACATGGCTTTTAACGGTAAGATAAGGCTTTCCCCCGCGAAATAATTCATCAAACGATAAATAATTTCATTCAAGACAAATAATTTCATTCACGACAAAGAAGTTCTCTCCACCATAAAATAGGTTTTTTTACTTTTGCAAGAAAAATGTTATTCAAAGAAAAAGCAGATTGTTTTTTCCTGAAATATTTCTTTCAGTTTTTTTTTACACTGAACTTGAGAAAACTTCCAAAAAATTTTAACAATTTTTTTATACTAAAATTGATATTTTTCAAAATCAGTCAACTTTTAAGAAGTACAATTTTTTTTTTTGATTAAAATATTTGCTAGTACCTGGAGAATAAACTTCAACAAAAAATGAGTGCATAATCGTTGTCGTGCAAACGCCCTTTTTTGTCGTACGATTAAATCACACCCTTTTTTTAGTGGTGTGATGTTAATTGATATAGTTTTTTAAATTTTTTTGTCGTTCACCATGATGTCGTGTATTTATCTCAAAATATCGCTTGTATAACTTTTTTTGTCGTTTCTAAGTTGTCGTGGATTTTATTTTAATGTCGCTAAATTACTTAATTTGTCGTGAGTGAATTCTTTCGTCGTTCAACTCCTTCTTTTGTCGTTCAATTCCTTTTTTTGTCGGTCTATTCTTTTTTTGTCGTGATACCATTTTCCTGTCGTGAAAGTGCATAATCGTTGTCGTGCAAACGTCCTTTTTTGTCGTACGATTAAATCACACCCATAAAAATTGAAATTTCAGAAGTTTGAGGCTCTCTAGCGCCTTCATTTTTGAAAATAGACAAATTCATCGCATAACTTGTTTTGTTCACCTCAAAAAGTTACATTCATTAGATGCATTGGTAAGTGGAATCTCATGATTTTCAATTCTCGCCAGAATTCCTTCATAATTTGAGCAAGGCAAAATTTTTGACATGTGATTTCTTTTTGCTGTAACTCATTTAATTACAAAGATAGACATTCCATTGTAATTACAACTTTTTTTTTCTTCTTCAAAGTACTATCCCTTGATGGCGTCAGAAAATTTTTATAATGCAGTGTTACCAATTTACCATTTTATTTATTTTTAAAATGAAAAAGCTCAGCAGTGTCTTCATTTTTCAACTTAGGCAAAAAATGTCGAGAGTAAAAAATGTGTATTTTTTCTAGTACTGTCCATTAACCCAGCCAAAAAAATTCTCTCAACTTTATTTGTCAGATTTTTCCCTGTCCCTTCAATTTTTGAGGTAGGAAAATATGTTGAGAATAAAACATGTGTACGTATTTTCTTTAGTTCTAACCATTTACCCAACCAACATTTTTTTCTCTATATTTTCTTTGCCAAATTTTCCCTGCCCCTTCAATTTTTGAGATAGGCACTATGTGTATATGAAGTTTTTTGTTGGTGGTACCCGGTTGTATCCAAATCTGAAGTCTCGTACAGTGCTCCCCGGACACCCTGTATAAGTTGGTGTCTTTGAGTAATTTTCTCAAACTAAGCTCAGTAGGATACTCGTATATTTTTATTACCACCTCAAGTCCCATGCAAAAGCTTGAGTTGTGCATTAATACAGGAAAAAAAATAGGGAAAGAAACTCCGCCTTTCATTTATGACGATATTATTATAATGTATGTAATAATAATGAAGGGGAACGCGATAATGGAAAATTAATTTAAAAATGGATTTCTATACCGTTTTTTTTTTCAGGTTCGTAAAACAAGCGCCAAAAAAATGTTGCTAAAAGCAAAAGTTATAGAAGTGAGCTGTGGAAAAAAAACCATATAGGGCAGCTTTACCCTACTTATACAATATGTAGAAAAATTTTCAAGGGATTTGAACGCGAGTAGACATATTGAACAGTTGTTTACTATACTTATTTTTTTCATATTTTTCGGAATGATTAAAAAAATTAAATTTTCCATTAATTTATATTGTAGATTTTTTCGGTAAATTAGAATTTCGGGGGATTTTTTTTTTCATCTGGCTTTGATTTAATTATACCTACGTAACTGAGTGTTTTTTTTTTTGAGGGAGAGATATAAGTTATTAAGTTTATACGAAGTATGTGAGTATTAGAGATTCTCTAATGAGTAATCCAGGCTTGTACAAAAGCTGCTTTATGAGAAGGCAGACTTGGGCGTCGGCTTTGTTACAGAGAAAGTAGGAAATTTCCGATAGTTGGGCTTTGCTGTGTTTACGCGTAAGCGTATGTACAAAGTACGTACTACGAGACAACTAATTCTAATAGACGAACAAAGACCGGTCCCTTGTACGTAGGACAGGGTTACGACCCGAGCAGCACAATCGACAAATTATCGAAATAAAAAATCGACAGAATATCGACGAATTATAGTTAGCAAAAATTTCGAGATTATAGTAAGATATTTTATCGATAATATATCTATAATATCGAAAGATAATTTCACGATTTAGGCGGAACTTTTGCGACACTTTATCGAATTCGATATTCTGTCGATTTTTTATCGATTTTTTATTCTGATTTTTCGTCTTTTACTAGCTTTTTTCTATAATTAAAAATCATTAATTAGCATAATTAATACATTAAACTATGCCTAAACACATTATTCATGTTACGGTAAGAGGATCATTTCAGAAAAAGTCAAAAAAAATTATAAAAAAACTGCCACCCGTGGGACTTGAACTATCTACCTCCTGCATGGTATTCCTCTACCTTAGCCACTATGCCATACCTTATCGTTGAGGAATTAGCAATAAAACGCTTATAATAGGCAGTTTAGTACTTCCAGACGTGTTGGACTTGAAAAAATTTTCACCAATTTGGAAATAATTTCAAATATCGTCACAAAATCGTTGGACAAATTTCAGATTATTTGTCGATAATGTAGTTTCAAATATCTTCACAAAATCTTTAAAAAATCGAATTCGATAAATTTAATATTCTTTTTCGATAGTATAGTTTCAAATATCGTCATAAAATCGTCGAAAAATCGAATTCGAGAAATTTCAGATTACGTGTCGATAATAAAGTTTTAAATATCTTCACAAAATCGTTAAAAAATCGAATTCGAGAAATTTCAGATTATTTGTCGATAATATAGTTTCAAATATCGTCACAAAATCGTTAAAAAATCGAAATCGAGAAATTTCATATTACGTGTCGATAATATAGTTTCAAATATCTTCACGCAATCGTTAGAAAATCGAAATCGAGAAATTTCATATTACGTGTCGATAATATAGTTTCAAATATCTTCACGCAATCGTTAGAAAATCGAATTCGAGAAATTGCATATTATGTGTCGATAATATCCCGGTAAACACACCGCCTGCTATTCGTATGTTAAAATCACAGAGACGAAAATCGCGGTCTATTCGCATACGAATAGAATGCGAAATCAAAGCAAAAATTGAAGAAAATTTTCTCAGATAAATTCGTATACTATTCGTGAGCGAATATCATGCTAAAATCGTATTTAAAAACCTGTAGATGTTTTGTGGGATATTAGCGCGATATTCGCTTGCGTATCGCATGCCTGAAATCACATTGAAAACAGGCAAAAAGTTCGTACGATATTAGCGCGATATTCGCATAAGAATCGTATGCTAAAATCGCAGTGGAAATCGTGCAAATATTTCTTACGATACTAGCACAATATTCGCATACGAATCGTATGCTAAAATCGCAGTGGAAAACGTGCAGATATTTCTTACGATATTAGCGCAATATTCGCGTTCGAATAGCATGCGATTTTCACTACAACTTCTTTCAATACGTTTTACAAATGAGAGAAGTCAGTTTCAAACATGAACGTGTACTTGAATATATTGCAGTGACATTTAAACAATAAAATAAAGGTTTTTCTGGGTTTTTTGATTTTGTTGGGGAATTTTGTGTTTTGTTTGATGTTTTTTCTTCTTTCTAAGTAAAAACGCCAATGATTTGATATCAAAGTGATAAGAATGGAGACGAAGGCAGAATTTCTTGGACGATTTCCACTCACAGTAAGTTAATTATTTTGAATTTATATCTTATTTGTGATCGCGTGAATCTGTGTGAAATTAAATTTTATCAAATCGTAAAAATTTTAGACGTCTTATCAGTGCTATAAAATTTTTCAATTGTTCCTCTTCCTTCTCCAATTTGAACGCAGTATTATGCGAAATTATAAGGAAAGGAAGAGTCAAATCGAAATTTTTGTAATAATCGAAATTATTTCTAAGATTTCAATCTACAACATTTGTTTGAAAAAATTTTCATTTGGGACTGCGGGACAGCCCTTCTTCCCTCTCACAATTCAGAGTAATAAATATACGTTTTTATACCTATCTAATCTATCTATCTATCTATCTACGTAGTATTGGGCATAATTGGAGGGGGGGGGGGGGGGGCTCAAATTGAGAAAATTTCCAAACAAAAGTTGTAGATTGAAATCTTGGTAGTAATTTTGATTTTCCTAAAAATTACTTTATCAAATGCCACTGATAGGTACTCTAAAAACTTTACGATTCGGCATAATTTCATTTTCCACAGATCTGCGATCACAAATATGATATATTTTCGAATAATTAATTTACTGCTGCGTGGAAATCGTCAAAAATCATTTGCCTACTTTTTAGAGGCGAATTCCGAACGCTAATCGCAAGCGAATTAACAGCGAATAAAACGCTACATTCGCTGCTAATTTCGCGTACTATTAGCGTTCGAAATTAGCCGCTAAAAAAGCGGACATTTTTGATATGCTATTAGTACGCTATTTTCGCATGCTATTCGTATACGATAAATGCGAATTTAGCGCTCTATTAGTACGCGATTCGCATACAGTGTGTTTACCGGGTATAGTTTCAAATTTCTTTACAAAATCGGTAAAAAATCGGATTCGATAAATTTAATATAATCTGTCGATAATATAGTTCAAATGTCGTCAAAAAATCGGTAAAATATCGAAGTCGAGAAATTTCATATAATCTGTCGATAATATAGTTTTAAATATCTTTACAAAATCGTTAAAAAATCGAATTCGATAAATTTAATATTCTTTTGTCGATAATGTAGTTTCAAATATCTGCACAAAATCGGTGGAAAATCGGAATCGATAAATTTAATATTCTTTGTCGATAGTATCGTTGACGAATATCGTCATAAAATCTTAATAATATCGAATTCGATAGTTTTTAGATTTTTTGCCTATGAAGTTGTACCGATAAATCTTTATAATATCGTGAGAACATCTATAGATTTTCAAACGATTTTTTATCGATACGTTACATCTTCCGATATTATCGATGGAGTGTGCCGCTCGGGGATGACGGGTCGGTGTGGGATAATTTTAGTTGGAAATATTTAACGTTTGGTTTATAGAGAAACAGCTTTGAAAAGCATTTCAAACCTTTCTAATTCGCTTACGTCTTTCCGCACCTCGAACGCCAATAATTACCTAGCTCGCAAAATGATCAAAAGGTTAAAGTTTATCGCGTTGGCGTTTGAGGTTATCCTGTTTTTGATGCTATCCGCGGGATGTAACAAAAGTTGGAAGCCGTAATAGGAAGGCAAAGACCTACTGTTATACTAAACGCTACACGAAAACTATTCGCTAATTGGATCTGGCTTGGCCCTGCCGACAACTATTCATTGCACTCGGTAATAATAAGGTTCCGCAGGTTATCCGTAACTTGTTACTGTTAATTAACTAGAGAGTCGCAGTCGCACTCGTTTGCAAAATCTGTTTAAATATCTCATTCGATAAACCACCTTGTTTGGTTACACAGGTAGCAGCTAGTATTGTTAATTTCTTGTTTGTACGTCGAGCCACACGTCGTATCCGTGGTGCAAAGCTACTGTTTGAAGTTTACATATGCGACTCGAGTGATGTACTAGGCAATTGGGTGTGTGGTCAAGCGATGTCTACGAATAGGTACGAGATACCTTTTGTACCGTGTTCCAAGGTATGTAGTATGATGGAAAGTGCACATAGGTAGATGCTGAGGATACTTACTCATAACGGTCATATTTCCATTTTTAAACGCTGTATCGAAATTAGGTCCGTCAGTCGATACTTCGCAACGGTACGATCCGCTGCTGTTGAAACTTAAAGGAGATAATGTGATAACTGTCATGTTTGACTGTGAAAGCTGTAACAGAAGAAAAAGAGCACTTACTTAAGCGAATTGCTCAAAACGCGAGTACAGTTTTCTATATATTTGGGTACTGGTGTGACTAGTCCGTCTAGTTTACTTAATTTTTTTATGTGTTGGTGACGGATCGTTTTTGTTTTTTTAAATTTTACCACGTCCATTACTACGTAGGTACGTAGGTACGTAGGTACTTAATATTCAAAATTAGAGGGGAGGGAAGAGTCCTATCGAAATTTTTCTAATAATCAAAATTATTTTTAGGACTTCAGTCTACAACTTTCGTTTGAAAATTTTTTCAATTGGACCCTTCCCTCCCTACCGATTTTGCATAACACTCTCAAGATACAAATTGAAAATCAGACAGTGGAGTGAGGGCGGGGAGAGGCCAATTGAAAAATATTTCAAACAAAAGTTGTAGATAGAAATCTTGGAAATATAATTTTAGCTATTATAAAATTTTCGATTAGCCCTTCCCTCCCCTCCATTTTTTAATAAAATAAAATGATCTAATTATGTACTTACAATATTATTGAAAATTAGTGGAGTTAGGGATCCAATTGAAAAAATGTTCAAATAATTGTTTTATTTCATTTTAATGATATTTTATGGATTTTTTTTTACGTTAATGACTATTTCATCATTAAAGTACCTAAGTTTTAAAAAATGCGAAAAAAAATGAAAACATTTTTCAAAGTACAGTAATGTAACAAAGTACCTAAAGCCTACAGAATTGTACATAATTTCTTTAAATTAAAAAAACAAAAAAGAACAATTTACCTAAATCTTTAACGTGACAATATAAATCTTTTTTTCATACCAAAGATGTTGAAAACTTTTTATAACGTTTTAAATTGAAAATATCTTGAATGAAAACTCAAATTTGTATGTTTACCTACCCGAATTTTTTTTCTTTCATTTTTGAAACGAGAAATGAATGAAATGATTCAGATTTTTTTCGGCATACTGCACACAAAATAAATTTTGATTTTCAGCTTGAAAAAATCTTGAGATTTGGAAAATTTTATCAAATTTTTGACTAGGTAGAAAAAATAATAAATGTGTAGATAGGTACTTGAATGACATATTTTTAAATTATCATTAAACATTTTTTTTAGTCTTTATTATTTTTTCAGAAGTCTTATAAATGTTCTTTTCAAGAGAAATTTTTTTTATTCATCATTTGACATATTATTTTTCTGTTAGAATTCAAAAAATTGAAGAATAAAAACATCAAATAACACGTACAGCGCCCGTTTACCGTAGTTTAAAACGACGGAGCAATGTTCAAAAGAGCCACGCTCCGTAATCACAATAAGCGATCGTAACATAACACAATAATCTCATTTTATATTATGCTGTTCTGGTAACCGAAATAATTTTTTTTTCTGGTTTCAGTTGATTTCAGTTAGTGAAAACATTGGTTTTGATTTCTGGTTTTGGTTAATCATAATTTTTTTTTGGTTTTGATTTTTGGGGTTTTCTTGGTTTTTCCTAAAAAATTCAATTTTTTGAATTTTTTATTTATTCTTTATCCATTCCAGCTTGAAATTTAGTCAATGAATAAATAAATAAATAAATAAATACTTGAATAAATAATAGGGAATTATCCCCCCCCCCCCAAAAAAAAGAAACAATTGTTATATTGCTTTTTTTTTGTTTTGTTTTTTTTGTTTTCTAATTATCTATCAGATTTTGGTTGTTGGTTTTAGGTTTCAAGTTTAAATCTTGAAATACTTGATGGTTAATTTTGATTACCTGGTTTTTGGTAACCTACGAGTATTATTTAATAATCCACCAAATAAAATTTATATTTTTTTCCGACTTTGAAGTATTGATTTTGGCAAAATTGATTTCACATTTTCAATTTCTTAAAAACATATTTGAGTTGAAAATCAGAGAATAATAATTTTTTATTTCATTAAGCGTAACAAAATGTTTAAATTTCAGTAAAATTAACGATGTTTTTTCATCACTCATTTTCTCAATTTCGATGAAAAAATTGCAAGAAATAAAACTGTGATCAAATCAAAAGTGGGAGAAAATTACCTACTAAATTGAAATTTTTCTAAGAAGGTTTTCCATCCTGTGAAAAATATTATCCTGAAAACTTTTCATACAACTTATTAACAAAACTTACATCATTAACAACATTTCAATGCACACGATACATAGATATAAATTTAATAAAAAGCTTTAACGGATACATTATTGACTACATCAGTACTTCATATTTTTTTTATTAGGTAGATATTTTGAAAAGCGAGATAAGTAAATCCAAACTAGTGTCTAGTTTATACTCAATTTGTTTACATGGTGGCGGATCGTTTTTGATAGGTAAATTTTGCCAAGTCCAATACTACACAGATACATGATATTCGAAATTGGAGGGAAGGAAGGGGTCCAATCGAAATTTTTGTAATAGCCAAAATTATTTCTGGGACTTGAAGCTACAGCTTTTGTTTGAAATTTTTTTCAATTGGATCCCTCCCTTCCCACCGATTTTGCATAACATTACGAAGGTACTGATTAAAAACTGGAGAATCGAGTGAGAGGGTTCCAATTTGAAAAAATTTCAAACAAAAATTGTAGCTTGAAGTCCTAGGAATAATTTTGGTGATTACAAAAACTTCGATTGGATCCCTCCCTCTCCTCCGATTTCACATAACATCAGATAGATACTTTTTCAAAATTACGGGAGGGGTCCAATTGAAAAAATTTTCAAACAAAAGTTGTGGATTGAGGTCCTAAAAGTAATTTTTGTGGTTATAAAATTTTCGATTAGACCCTCCCCTCCCCTCCTCTCCAACTTTGCATAATATGACTTCGATACTTATAAGTATATTAAAAACTGATGGAGCCGATGGAGGATGGGGTCGAATTGAAGAAATTTTCAAATACAAGTTGTAGATTAGGATCTTTAAAATAATTTTAGTCATTATGAAAATTTTGATTGGTCCTCTTCTTCTTCTCCAGCAATTTTGCGTATCAAGTGTCTATCTAAATCTAGTATTGGACCTAAATTAATCAACAACAAGGATCCACGTCCATGTAAACGAACTGAGTAAACTAGACACTAGTGGGCGAGAAAATGAAAGCTTCACGTTCGCGCCATGGCACAAAATTGGTGCATAAAAAAAATACGCTTACAACATTTTTAATCATTATGTAGTTGGTTTCTATCTTCGATGTCGTTAGGTAACGTAGCTTACATTTGACAAGAATTTCATTGCTGTAACCTCTTTAATTTCAAGGATAGGTATTCTAATCTGATTACAACATTTTTGCTTTTTTGAAATGCTATCCATTGCCGGAGTCTTAATTTTTTTTGGACGCAGTGGTTGCCAACCGATTTTGCTTTGCGAAATACCGATTTTATAAGCTTTGTTTTTGTGGACCTTTCATTTTCACAGTCAGGCAATATGTGTATTGTGTATCTACTTCGTTGTTTTTTAGTCGTACTCGAATTTAATTGAATTTTAAAAAAATTGGTAATAGAATTTTTCATAAAATTTTTTGAATTGAATTTTTGACATATTTTTTCAAGTATACGTTTTGAAGAAAAAAATCTCGATTCCAATCATTCTTTATCAAAATTTTTTGAATAAAATTTTTGAAAAATTTTTCCCGTCAAGTTTTGACAAAGAAATATTTGATCCAAGTAAATTCTTCATTGGTGCATCAATTTTGTAACAAAATTTTCTGGGTAGGTGAATTTTTGTGAAAATTTTCAACATAATTTTCAAATCTCATTTTTAACATTTTTAAAAAAATTGATTTTTTGGCAGCATTTTCCTAGTAAATTTTGTGATATAATATAACCCTTCATATCTCTTTCTTTCTTCAGTTCTGAATTTTCTTTCGTCAACTCCTCTATTTGCCGATTCTTCTCTCTTACAATTTTTTCATTTATTTCTCACCTCCTTTGTGATTCGTCTCACATATTTCAGAATAGTCGACAATAATTTATAAAATTAGGATCCACTTTTGGTTTACCAACAACAAGCACATCGAGGAGCACATCTCTAACCTCGTCGATCGGGGTGGGGTGGGGGTGTCCGTATAATCCCCCATATACTGAAGGAGATCGTCCTTATAAAATTAAAACAGTACTCATAATGTAATTTGTAAAGGAGGATCAAAAATACAATTTTTAAAAGAAAACTTACCTACCTCGTCTAACTCCTTTTAAGAACAGTTTTTTAAACTTTTGGGTCTTCTTCAAATATTTTCCAGGATATTTCTGATTTTTTTTCAAGAAAATTTTGAATATTGAAAAAAAATCAGGCAATTTTTTGTGAAATTTGAAAAAAAAAATGCGATTTCTGAGTTTTTAAAGTGTTTTTTACAAGATCAAAAAATTGAAAAAATACAATTTTTTGTAAGCTTGAAAAAATTGCTGATGTAATTTTTGAATTTTCTGAGGAAAAGGTGTTTTTTACAAGATTATAAAATTTTTTAAAAAATACAACTTTTTGTAAACTTGAAAAAATTGCTGATGTAATTTTTGAATTTTCTGAGGAAAATTTTAAAATATTTCTTCTCAAAGGAATTTCAAAAGATTTTTTTTTGGAAAAATTTGTAATCTTTTGTGAAAATATTTTTTGAAAAAGGTTAGATATCTTCCACCATATTTTCAAATGGGGACGGGGGTTTAAACACCATTTAAAAAAAAATAAAAGTTGAAAAAGATCCATACCTATTTTCGTATGGTTTTTTTTTCTCATCTCACGCATCCGCAACATCAAAGTTTGTACGTTCATTAGAATTTATTTCAAATCGAGAAATTCGCCAAGTTTCTTAGAAAAAGCTGTGAAGTGTAAATAGAGGTATAAGAGCAATAAACGCATTGCGGTGTAACCAACTCAACCGCCAAAGTACACCGCAATATACTTCACATACCAAATTTTCAGACCTTAAGACCTGACTCGGTGACGAATTCCAGACCTTTTATGTGACGTCTAAGTTGCCTGAGTTCGTTCGGTTTTCGTTGCTTGTGTTGGATTTCGTTACGAAATTAAACGCTACGTTACATTTTAAATAACTTTTAACGGATGAACGTTCGTTCTTCACTTGTTCGCCGAGCATCGTGTACCATGCACATATGCTAGTCGTCGTGTTTTATTGAAAATTATACCCATACGAAGTACAGTAGTACAAGCTGCGAGAGAGAAAAAAAAAATACAGGAGATACGCTGCAAAACCCGAACCAAAAACGGAACCGTGGAGCCGGATCATTTTACTGTTTTCTGACAAAAGTTTAATATTTGTTGAGACATGTGCTCGGTTTATTTCTCTTTTTGTAGTCAGATTTTCAAAACAGTGGTGAGATGAGATAGACGAAGATGCGCCTGTCTTTGTCTCGCATTTCACCAGCCCATTCTATCGCCCGAGTAAACAGGAAGTTCTTGTTGGAACGTCTTTCTGCTCTGTCAAAAAAATTATTTTTTTGTTTTCTTCGATGAAATGGAATGCGGCGTGATTTTTGTATCGATACTTTTCAACTTGACTTTTGTAAAGCGGGGTAAATTTCATAAGCTGAGAAATCCACGAAAATCGGTACATTTTTGTGGGTCTCAAAATGCAGACGTAAGTTGTAGGAAAATTATGAATTTAGAGCAATTTGATCAAATATCTACTTGGTAGGTACATTATAAGAATTACGTAAATCATAGTTTTTCGTGAATTTGGTAATTGAAGCCTCTCATGAAAATTGTACACATTTAAAACATTCGTAGCTCTCTAATTTCGTTGATTTCAGAAATTTTCCAACCTTGATGAATAGATAAATTTTTCATATTGTTGACTAGTCATTCAATTTTTAAATTTTGATGGATCGATCAACTTTTGATTGAGTACTTTTCGAATTTTATCAATTTAGTTTTTTTTTTTCTGTTTCAACTTTCGAGTAGGCAACCAATTTGTATGTGCTCAATAAGGGCCATAACTGGAGCTTTCTCATTGGGGAAGAGGGGCATTTCGTAGATGTTTAAACAGAAAAAAAGGCTGAAGAACGAATTAAAAATAATGAATAAAAAAAGAAAAACATAGGTATCTTTAATAAAGTCGAACACGCATGTGCCCGTGTAGCAATTGTCGACATCGACATTTATGTCGACAAAATTCAGACACATTTTTTTCTCGGTTAACGATGAATTAAAAATGATATTTGAGATTTAAAGTAATGTTCTATGTTAAACATAACTGTTCAATCAAAATTTTTGAATCTTTCTCAGTATTTTCCTATAATTTAGAAAACGTTGTTTTTCTACATAGACAAGTCGATGTAAAAATCGATACTCGATAAACGCATCGACATTTATGTCGACAATTTCTGCCAATTAAATTTACAAATTTTATATCTAAAAAGAACTAAAAACAATTAATAAGAACATTTTAAGCTCAGGAATAAATCATTTTTGAAAGAATCACAAAATTTTCTTATTTTTCAAAGTTTTGAATAATACAACGACTTGTCGAGTTATTGTCGACATAATTGTCGATGGTCGAATAATGCATCGACTTCCCTGTCGACAGTGTCGACCAGAGGAATTTTAAGTCGAGATAGCGTCGATGTGATTGTCGAGGGTCGAATAATGCATCGACTTAACTGTCGACAGTGTTGACCAGAGGAATTTTAAGTCGAGTTAATGTCGATCAAATTGTCGAGGGTCGAATAATGCATCGACTTGACTGTCGACGTCTTGAGGGTGATTGTGATACTCGCAGATAAAGTGTGTTGTGAATTAGTACATAAGGTCTAAGAATCATCTCTATGTTAGTTGGACACTCGCATGTGTCCAGCTACAAAGGTGGCCTTAATGCCGCACATTTGACAAAAAATGTCGAAATGTTGGCTTGAACACTATTTTTGGTGTAATTTTAATATATACTTATATTGAATATTTGAACTTAGCATATTTTTCAAAATCTCACCATTGCAAATGTCGATGTGGATGTCGATATAAATGTCGACATGTACGATCGAAAAGTGACCGATTTCGATGTGTCGACATTTATATCGAAATTAGCATCGACGTTGCTACACGGGTGTCTATTGAAATGCTGTAGGCAGTGTTTGTCCTGAAAAATCACTGCTTTTTGCTTGAAAATAGATAAATATGTTAATATCCTCAAAAACAATATTCATCTTTCATTTACCGTTTTATCATGGCTTATTTTTTTGCTGACTGGTTAATTCTCCAATTTTATTGGAAAAATTGTGATTTTAGTCATTTCTGAATTTTAATAAAATTTAAAATTTTGAAAAAATCTCAAAATTCAACAAAAATTTTAATTTTAGTAGGTGATTAAGTACATAATTTGTTAAAATTCATTTAAAATTGGAATTTTGATATTTTTTTAATTTTGATAAATTTGAAAATTTGAAAATTTGAAAATTCACAATAAATGGTGAAGATTATTAGAATTTTTACTAAAGTACCTATTTAAAAAGTTTAAGAAAGCATAATGTGATAAAAATTAAAAAATAGGTACTATTTTCAAAAATTTAATAAAAATTTCCTGTCAAGGTGTCGAAGTTGACAATGGCAATACTTACATTGCGCGTTGCTGGTATAATTTTATCAATGTTAATACTTACCTACTTATAATTCAAAAGTGGTAAAAATCTCAAAATTAAATAAAAGTTGGTATTTTAATACCTAATAATATTCTAAATTTTGATAAATTTTTGTGAATTATTGGTAAAAAGTTTAGAAATAAATTATGAAAAATGTAAAAATTTGTTAAAAATCAGAATTTTAATCAACTATGCTTACATTCAAACAGGTAAAATTTTAAATTTGAAAAGTATCAAATTTCAACAAAAATTGAGAAAGTTTTCAACCAAAAAATGGGAAAAAAAATTTGTTTAAAAAAATAGATTTTTTTTTTACTTTACAAAATTTACTTTTTTATTTAAAAAAATTGATTTTTTTAGGTCTAAAAAATGAGTTATTTACTCATTTCAAGGAATAATTCTGAATTCATTTTTTCAAAAAAAAAAAATAAATAAACATTTTCCTTCAAAAATTTTTAAGAAATATTTAGTTTTTCAAACAAACAGGGTTTAATCCAATAAAAATGAAAACAAAATTTGCATAAAGAAAATAAGTTTTTTTTTCCTCCAAAGAAATTAGGAAATTTTTTGGATATAAAATTGAGAAATTTTTCAAACTACCTAATAAAATTTAGGTAAGTACGTATTTTTAATGTCAAGAAAATGTACTTAAATTTCATTTCTCTTAAAAAATGTAGATAATGACCTACCTGAGATTTTACCATTACAAACCTTTCCTTTGCTTTCCCACGACACAAAAACACTACACTGCCATTGCGGTGGTCAAAAACTGAATGTATTTAAATTCAAAAACCATCAAAAACAATATGAAAATAATCAAACCGAAAACCGCAACGATAGCCGAAAATGTACAGACGAACTGTAATTTAAAAACACCTGATCCGGTCTGCACTTAGAACCGAATGAGGATTTATCAACAACAAATTAGGAAATTTTTCACTCCGAAAACTTGATCTAACTCTTTTTTCCTCCAAAAGATTGGAACATTTTTCTTCTTCAAAGAAATGGCGAAATTTTTTCACGTCGAATCGCAAAAAAATTGAGATTTTTCAGTTTGAAAAATTCAATACCGCTTATCAATTACTATGTTGAATTTTTTTTTTATCTTAAGTAAAGAAATCAGGTAGCTTCTCCAAAAAAATTGGAACTTTTTTCCTCCTTTAAAAGTGATTGAGTTTTTTTTTTAGCCGAATTTTTAAAAAAAAAATTTAGGCTATTGTGTCCGTTTCTAATTTAGAAGGAGGGGGGGTAGAAGAGTTCTGACCCCATTTGTTGACGTTTGGGACCAAAAGATGACAATCTGTCACATGTCACATATTTATATATATATATATATTTATTTATATATATATATATATATATTTATTGATAATTTTACCCCTACTTTTGGAACTCTGGGGCCGAGCCTAACAGGTCAAATGAGGTCAAACTTGATATGTAGGGTCCCCTCGGTGTAGGAATGATGCAAAAAAATTTTTGGGGCCCTAACTCAAAATTGGAAATATGACCCCTTTTTGAGGAAGGTGCGGGGGAGCCCCAATATCATGAAATTTTTTGAAACTTGCCCCAGGGATGAGAACTCTAATTACCTACACCATAGTCAAATTTCAGCCCCCTAAGTCATCCCCACCCCATTTTAGGGCCCAAAAAGTGGATTTTGGGGTCATTTTTTTCACGTTGATCAGGCTACAGACCCCCCAAATGGGGCTGGGGGGCCAAAATTTTCATCATGGCTCAAGTTTGTGCCCCTGATGTGCCTTTTGTAGGTTTCAACTTTTGGGCCCCCTTTGACCTCTGTCAAGGATCAAAAATCAAGATTTTTCACAATTTTTCATGTTTTTTCTCGCTTCCCGGTACGTTGATCAGCCTGCAGCCCAAACCAAATGACCTTGGATGCTAAAATTTGGTATTTAGGATAGGTAAGGGTCACTGAGGTGCCTTTTGGTGTTTTTGACCCTCGAGCCCCTAAATTGGGGCTCGCCCTTTTTTGAGAGGGGCTCTAAAGAGGCCCCAATTTGACAAAATGATTTGAAATTTTCACCAACAACAGTGACTCTGATTGTCTCCACTGTATCCAAATTTCAGCTTCCCAAGTCATCCCCACCCCATTTTAGGGCCCAAAAAGTGGATTTTGAGGTCATTTTTTCACGTTGATCAGGCTACAGACCCCCCAAATAGAGCTGGGGGGCCTAAATTTTTATCATAGATCGAGTTCATGCCCCTGATGTGCCTTTTGTAGGTTTTGACCTTTAAACCCCTTTTGACCTCGATACAGGGTCAAAAATCAATATTTTTCAAGTTTTAACCTGTCTTTTCTGACGCGTTGAACAGCCTACAGCCCAAACTAAAAGACCTAAACAATCGAAATTTGGGATGTAGGGTCAGTATAGGTCACTGATGTGCCTTTTGGGGGTTTCGACTTTTGAGCACCATTTGACCCTCGTACAGGGTCAAAAATCAGAAATTTTCACGTTTTAACCTCTTTTTTGGTGTGTTGGCCCTCGTCTGAAGAGCTGAAAGTGTGAAGGGGATTGAGAGCGAAGCTCTCAATCCTCTCCTGCTATGTCCCTATTGAGGGTAAAGCCCCCCAAAAGGGGCATGGGGGCGGAGCCCCCATCTGAAGAGTTGGAAGTGACGAGGTGGTTGGGGGCGAAGCCCCCATCCTAAGAGCTGAAAGTGATAAAGAGGTTGGGGGCGGAGCCCCCATCCTAAGAGCTGAAAGTGATAAGGAGGTTGGGTAGGAGCCTCAACGGGGTATGGGGGCGGAGCCCCCATCTGAAGTTGAAATCTTCAATGCAGAGAGGAACTAAAACTGAAGACAAAAACCTGACATTTTTAAACTGAATTTGAAGTTAAAACTGATATTGAAACTGAAATACCATGGATGAAAACGTTTTCAAAGTGGTACACTAACTTGAAAAAAAAAATTCGGCTGTCGCGGAGCATCTTGACTGCTACGCGTTTTTTTTTTTTTTGAGTATAGCCTACCTAGTTATACGTGATTTTTTTTCTTCTCAAAAAACACATTTTTACCCTCCCTCGAAAAATTAATAAACCTATCATTTTAGTAATTTGCAATATTTACAGTAAGTTTTTGGAATTTGGGAATTTTGGTAAAATTTCAATGTTTAAAAATTAAAAATTCGATAAAAAATTATAATTTTGATTAATTTTTAAAGTTTGTTCGTCGCACCCTAAAATTTTAGGAATTTTCATGCATCGGAACACGGTTATTTTTTAGTAACTTGGTTACTTTTTTAAAGGCAAGGTTACTTTAGTTATTTTTGGGCTCATTTTGGTTACTATGGTTACTTTTGGACTCATTTTGGTTACTATTTCGTCAAAAATCTGACGAACAGCTGCCATTAAAATTTAAAATTTCTTTAAAAACGTTTGAAAGTTTTTTTCAGAGATTTTGCTTCCAAAAAATTTGAAATATTTTATTTAAAAATGAATTAAGTAAGGTCAGTTGGGGTAACTGGGCCACCGGGGTATCTGGGCCATTCTCTTCCTAATCCCCTCCAAAATCGTCTTGACGTAAATGGTTGGTTGCATGGTAACACTGACATCGTAAGCCCACCATAACAATTATCATTCGGTTCCTAGCTCCCCTTGAGGAGGCCTCAGTAATTTGAGTAACATGACATGGCCCAGTTACCCCAAAACTCAGATTTGAGTGGGGGTAAGTGAATTACACATCTTGAATCTTCCTTAATAAAAAAAAAATTTGGTGGCCCAGTTACCCCATTTTTCGGGGTAACTGGGCCACCATTCTTTGTGTAGAGTGAGGTGTTCCTCAGCTCAGGTATGTGCTTCACCCTCAAAATCAAAAAAGTGAGCGTACCTCTATGACACCCCTCTACACGTCCCATTTGAAGATTTAAGGTTATTCTTCACTAGTGAGGCATTTTTGAATAAAGATTTTTTAGAGTTGTAAAAACGTGGCCCAGTTACCCCAACTGACCTTAATTGAACAATTTATTGAATCTTCTTTTAAAATTGAGATTTTTTCTGCTCAAACTTCAGGAATATTTATTTTGTACTTATGTATTGAAATTCAAGGTAGAAAAATGTTTGCTCCTAAAAAAATTGAAAGTTCTTTTATAGGCATTTTTCAAGTCAGTATGAAAAATTGTGATTTTTTTTTCTTGAAGAATTAAGATTTATTCTTGTCTGAAAATGAGCCACATTTCTTGAAAAAAAAAATGTAAGTAGATAAGCCGTATTTTTTTGAAAAAATTGAGAAATTCTTTTCTCGACAAATAAACGATTTTTTCTCAAAATTTCTTTTCAAAAAAAGTAGAGGCCGTCGAAGAATAAAACCGATTTCTCCTCATTAAAAACTTTTTTTTAAAATGAGAATACCTAGTAATTTTTTCAATTAAAAAAAAAATGTGTTCGAAGTATTTGAAAATTATGTTTGAAAAATAGAGAACTCCTCAAAAATGAAACATAAAATCGTTTCAACTCGTGAACTTAAAATGCTTCAAAAATTTGATATTTCTCAAATGAGCAAAACTTTCCTTTTAAAAATTTTGAAAAGTTGTGAATTTCACATGTTGAAAAATTGTTTTTTTGTGGAGAATGAAGACTTTTCAAAAATTAAAATTTTTTTGTATCTACTCATTTTGCAATAAGCCAATCAAAAAATTGATTTTTTTAGACTTTAAATTCTTAGGCATTACAATTTTTATAAATTGGAAATTTTTTATTTGAATAAACATGAATTTTGGAACGGCTATTTTTTAAAAATTAAATATAAATTGTTTAAAAATCAAAAAATTGAGAATTTTAAGTTTAATTTTTTGAAATCCAGAACTTTTTAGAAATTACAAATTGTTAATAAATTTAAATTTATAGAAATTAAAAATTGTTTGAAAAATAAAAAAAATTAAAAAAATTAAAAAAAGGACAGTATTGTTTGTAATTTAAAATTTTTCTAAAATTCACGTTTTTTGAAATCAACAATTATTTGAAAACTGAAAACTATTTCAAAACAAATAAGAGTTCAAAAACTTAAAAAAGTTGATATCAAGTATTTTCAAGAAAAAAAATAATTTTTTTTTGAATTTTCAATATTGAGTTCAAAAAAAATTAAGATTTGATAGGAACTCAAAAATTATTTATTGTGAGCTTCTCAAGAATTGAAATTTCCTATGATATAAAAATTGAGCACCTATTAAGCCAACTATTCTATTAAAATTCGTCATAATTATAGAAAAAGAAAAAATGCATGAATTATTATTTTTGAATTGAAAATTTTGATTTTTTCAAAATTTTTACCATTGATTTCAAGAGTTGTGAAACGTCAAATTTAGCGAAAATATGAGAAAAACGGTGACGAGGGGAGGGGAGGGATTATGAGTCATTATATTCAAGTGGAAATGGAAAATTTTTGGTTACTTTTTTCCATAATTTTGGTTACTTTTTTGAAATTTCAGGTTACTAAAGTTACTTTTATTTTTTCAAATTTCGCTCCGATGCATGAATTTTTCAACTCAAGTTTATTTTTTGAAAGTTTGATAGAAATTCAAAAAAAAAAAAAAAAAAATTCAAAATTTGTTAAAAATTGGACTTTTAGTAATATTTTAATTTTATCGAATTTTTCAAAATTTAATAATTTTTAACGTCAAAGCATATCAAAGTTTCTCCAAGGTTCCCGTTATATTTGGTTTTTGAGAGTTTATTATTTTTTACTCTTTATACTAGTAAAGAAATCAGATTCAAAATATGCTTGTACATTGTGCAAAAGTCCAATTTCAATTCTAATTCCTTCGAAAACCACCAAATACGTACCCAACACAGTGGCATCTTCTCATAAGAAACCACTAACATAAAAGCACAATGAAATATCCTCAAAAAAAAAAAAAAAACCAAGGGAATAAGAGAAAAGAATACATTCTGAAATCTCATACAGCACATTTAATGGAACACACGTATCCTCATATACGAACGCGAAACGAGACGAGATGAACCTGTACGAGAAAAAAAAGTGAAAAATGTCGCGTCAACTTTTCATCGTCCCCAGCAAAGGAGCTTTACCAGGCTGAAGCCGAAATACAAGTACAATCTGTCATCAAAGACCGCGGCCAGAGCCAGGCGCGCGAAAAATCGCACCTATCGTTTCCACCGGTGGCAACCGCATTAAAAATTACTCGTACGTGATTTTTGTACTATTCTTATACCAACTTTGCAGTGTACTGGCGCCTAAATATACGCACAATAGGACGTTAGTTTACCCACAACGCAACACATTTGCCCACCAGTAACCAATTTTCTACTTGTCGAGTGTGTAAAACTGTTTTGTGTTTTCTCACAAATAAAATGAAGAAAGGGCGAAGTGAAGGGGGAGGTGTGCTTACATACATCGTTTTTGTATGTCCACAAAAACTAAATATACAAGCCGCGTACAAGCTTATAAAAAAAAGTTACTTCGACACAGGTACACTACCTCCTAGGCAGAGGTACAAATGGTACTGGCACACCGCTTCTTATTTCAACGCATATAAAGAGAAAAATCGAATTAGAAAGCTCACAAGTACGTGAAGTTTTTAGCAAACAGCGCGCTAAATGCGCGCCTTGTACCTGAAAGCTCGTTACTCGCCGCTAGTGAATTGATTTATACCGAAGCGAGTTACCAAAATGAAGTATGTAGAGTAGTTATGCGAGAAATTTCAAAACCACCGCGCCCAACGAGCTTCTCAATAAAGAAAGCTCGTATTTTGGAGGAAAATTGATGAGAGCTAATTCGACGTAGAACACATTTATACGTATAAGCCCGAAGGTGTACCAGCCTACTTACCTAAACACGTGCATGAACATGTATTCGAACGAGAGAGCTTTAAGATGCTTCCAAAATTACCATATTCTATTGAAAAATCATTTTATTTATACTTACATCTAAATTTACTCCGCTGACTGGAAACGTTAGAATTTGCGGGTTATTCTCGGGCATGTATCGAAAAAATTCGAACTCGTCTTTGTACCATTTTACGGAGTATAGTTTTCCAGTCCCTAAATCGAAATTACAAGTTAGCACAGCCGGTTGGTGGAGATCCATGTGTCTCGGTATGTGAACGTCAGTCAGTTTCAAGCCTTCTGTTTCAGCTGCAAGAAAAACACACAAAAAAAAGAGAAAGTGAGTATATGAGTAAAAAGGACATGTTTAAAGAAAAATTCTTGCCGACTTGTACACTTGATAAGTTTCCAAATCTTGTGTTTACAGGGGTACTCAATAGGAAGGATAGCTCTTATTTCATACGTCTTCATGAATATTGAATTTTTTATTTTTTCCCCCATTTTCGGTTCCCCCTTTCCAGTTGTTCCTTATTAGAGAGAATAATTCCACGTTTTTTCTCTTGAGAGAATTTTAAGAATTACCTAAGAGACTGTATACAGAATGTCCGGTGAGTGGTCTGCCAAACTTGATATTTGGATATAACTGTGTACCCGAGCAGCACACTCGACAAATTATCGAAATAAAAAATCGACAGAATATCGAATTCGATAAAGTGTCGCGTTAGTTCCGCATAAATCGTGAAATTATCTTTCGATATATCGACAGATTATCGATGAATTATAGTTGGCAAAATCCATCAACAGATAAACTTTCGATAAAATCGAACGATTTTTCTTTTAAAAATCTCAAGATTATAGTTAGATACTTCATCGATAACCTATCTATAAATCGAAAGATAATTACACGATTTATGCGGAACTAACGCGACACTTTATCAAATTCGATATTCTGTCGATTTTTTATTTTGATTTAGTTTCGATATTCTATCGATTTTTTATTTCGATTTAATTTCGATATTCTATCGATTTTGTATTACGATTTTTTGTAGATTATCTAGTTTCGATATTCTATCGATTTTTTGTAGATAATTTAGCATATATGGGTATATGCGCGCGCACATTTTTAAGACCGGCTGGCGAGTTTGAAGTCGTAGTTACGCTTAAGGCTGGCGAATTTCGTTCCAAATACAGCAGTTTCTACCAAAACAAGCGTCTGTTGCGAACATCGGAGTTCGTTCGCATAATACGAATTGGATTATAATATTCAAACATCTTATGCAAAATTGGAGAAGAGGGAGGGGTCCAATTGAAATTTTTATAATAACTAAAATTATTTCTAGGACCTTAATTTACAACTTTTGTTTGAAAATTTTTTCAAATTGGCCCCTTTTTCCTCCGCTCCTCCAATTTTGAATAAGTATCAACGGAGTATTATGCAAAATTGGAGGAGTAGGAGAGGTCCAATTGAAAAAATTTTCAAACAAAAGTTGTAGCTTAAAGTTCTAAGAATAATTTTGGTCATTACAAAATTTTCGATTGGGCGCCTCCCTCCCGTTCAATTTTAAATACTAAGTATTCACATAGTAATCGTAGTATTGAACTTGGTAAAATTTTATTTAAGAACAACGATCTGGTTTCAAGTAAAATACCTAGTAAACCAAAAAAACTAGATAACTTGTTTGAAAATTTTTTCAATTTTGATTTCGCATATTACTGTTACACGTAAGTAGGTAAATGCAAAATAATAGAGGCTAGAGATGAGGTCCAATTGAAAAAACATTTCAAACAAAAGTTGTAGAATAATATTCTGGATTTAATTTTGGTTATTATAAAAATTTCGATTTGGCCCTTTCTTCCCATCCAATTTTGAATATAAAGTAGGTATTTTTTGACTAGAAAAAAATCAATATAGTTTCAACAACTATCGTTACAAAATCGTTGAAATATCGAAGTCGATAAATTTCATATAATGTGTCGATAATACAGTTTTAAATATCGTCACAAAATCGTTGAAAAATCGAATTCGAGAAATTTCATATAATCTGTCGATAATACAGTTTTAAATATCTTCACAAAATCTTTAAAAAATCGAATTCGATAAATTTAATATTCTTTTTCGATAGTATAGTTTCAAATATCTTCACAAAATCGTTAAAAAATCGAATTCGAGAAATTTCAGATTATTTGTCGATAATATAGTTGTAAATATCGTCACAAAATCGTTGAAAAATCGAATTCGAGAAATTTCAGATTACGTGTCGATAATATAGTTTCAAATATCTTCACAAAATCGTTAAAAAATCGAATTTGAGAAATTTCAGATTATTTGTCGATAATATAGTTCTAAATATCGTCACAAAATCGTTGAAAAATCGAATTCGAGAAATTTCAGATTACGTGTTGATAATATAGTTTCAAATATCTGCACAAAATCGTTGAAAAATCGAATTCGAGAAATTTCAGATTACGTGTCGATAATATAGTTTCAAATATCTTCACAAAATCGTTAAAAAATCGAATTCGAGAAATTTCAGATTATTTGTCGATAATATAGTTTCAAATATCTGCACAAAATCGGTGGAAAATCGGATTCGATAAATTTAATATTCTTTGTCGATAGTATCGTTGACGAATATCGTCCTAAAATCGTAATACTATCGAATTCGATAGTTTTTAGATTTTTTGCCTATAAAATCGTACAGCTAAATCTGTATCATATCGTGAGAACATCTTTAGATTTTTAAACGATTTTTTATCGATACGTTTCAACTTTCGATATTATCGATCGAGTGTGCTGCTCGGGTACGACTAACAGAAAAGTTCATGTACACATATTGCCTAAGATTGAAAATGAAGGAGTTACAAAGGTTTGAAAACCGACATTTTACCTAGCGAAATCAATTGGCAACACTGCGTTCAAAAAAAATTTCGACACCGACAACGGATAGATCATCGAAAAAGCAATAAAAGTTGTACTTAATCATATTTGATTGCCTATCTTTGAAATTGAAGGAGCTACATCAACGCAAAATCCCAGTCAGAAATATTGCCTACCTCAATTTAATACGGTGCAGTGGTGCTACATGGAAATTGCGAAATTTGGTCAAAAATACATGAAACAGGTGTAACTTTTTGAAAGGGACAAAAAACGTCATGTAAAAATTTTGACTATCTATGAAAATGGAGGCGCCACGGAGCCTTGAATTTCGAAAACACCAATTTCCAAAACTTTGTAGCTCCTTCATTTTCAAAGATAGTCAAATTTCTCACATAGTTGACAGTTTTTGTTTATCGCAAAGACTTACACCCATATAACATGCATTGTCATAATGAAATTGTTTTGATTTTTATGCCTTGCTTGTTCCCCTTGATAATTTTGAGGAAGGCAATACCTTTGACATAACTTTCTTCTTGCAATAACTTCTTCACTTTAAAATATAGACATCCAGATGTAATCAAAACTTTATTTCCTTTTTCGAAGTACTACTCTCCGATGATGTCGGAAAAATTTTTGGACGCAGTGTTGCTAATCGATTTTACTTAGAAATTTCATTTTCAAAGATTCAGATTTAATAATTCACTAAATAAAATTTATATTTTTTTCCGACTTTCCAATACTTGGACTTGAAGTATTGATTTTGGCAAAATTGATTTCACATTTTCAATTTCTCAAAAACATATTTGAGTTGAAAAATCAGAGAATAATTTTTTATTTCATCAAGCGTGACAAAATGTATAAATGTCAGTAAAATTAACGACGTTTTTTCATCACTCATTTTCTCAATTTCGATGAAAAAATTACAAGAAATAAAACTGTGATCAAATTAAAAGTGGGAGAAAGTTACCTACTGAATTAAAATATTTCTAAGAAGGTTTTCCATTCTATGAAAAATATTATCCTGAAAACTTTTCATACAACTTATTAAGAAAACTTACATCATTGATTTTTTTTTTTAAAAAATACCTGGTTTCCGAAATTTTTTGTTTACGATGGTCTAATGTTTTATTGTTAGTAAGTATAGGAAATCATTTTTTTTTTAAATTGGTAAATTAAAATTTCTGGTATTTTCATTCATTTTAAAAATATTGTGTTTCAGTCATTCCCATTTATCGGTTATCATTGGAAAGACACGATCGAAGGATGACAGAATTCCTCCTGGCGCAGAACCCTCGGTATTTGAAATCAACAAAAATCATCAAAATGGAGGTTGAATGAAATAAGTGTTACTTCTACTTAAGGTAAAGTACCAATTCTTGGACAGTTTTTTAGTCTTTGATTTTTGAGGAGGAGGGGAAGATCGAGGACGATATTTTGTGATCTCATCATGAAGTTTGAACCTTTGGCAATCTCATTCCGGCCTCCTGTTTTTTTCTGAATAGTCGCATGTTTGTAGGGGAATTTTTTTACGCGAAGTGATATGTTTATCCTGCAATTGGTCTGAAAACCCAATTGTTGGACACGAGGATCTAAGATCATTTTGACCAAGTATTGTGCTTATGCATTACGTACCTAAGGAACATTTATCACTAAAAAAAAAAAAACACCTTCCAACTTTATTCCTTCCATAGATACAAGTACGTATTTGAAATTTTTTCAAAGAAATTGGTAACTGTCTCTCAACTGGGTTGTCTTACAATAAAATTGGTTCAATTTTTGAAGTTCCAAAATTTTGATTTTTTTCGCCTCAAAATGATCGATTTATCAACAGTACCAAATTAATTTCTTCAAATAGGGGAGGATTCTTGAAAAGTAGTAATCATTCAAACATTTTGGAATTATTTAATCACATTTCAGTCTGAACAAAATAAAACACTCGAAAAAAAATAAATAAAATGACACAATTTTATGAATAGAATACTTTTTAATTTCCATATAACTGCCTAGTGCCTACTCAAGTGATTGAGTTTGATATTATTGAAGAAACAAAATAACAAACATAATTTTGAATCCAGGAAAAAAAATTAGTGATCAACAATTTCTTTTAGAGACAGGGTTGCCTTTTTTGAAACAAAAAAAAATCCCAAAATAACTAGAACTTGAAATTTTTATATCAAGATATAATTTACTCAAATTTCGAGCAAGAGAAAATAAAAAAAACCAAGACTAATACATGACAGGAAATACGTATAATTTCCAATAAAAAATATTCTCTTCACTTCTTGCCTATCTTCAATATTTTAGGAGTTGGTATCTGACATTTTTTAGATTTTCTGAAATAACTCCTGAAACATTGAAGATAGGCAAACAGTAAAGAGAACCTTTTTTGTTGGAAATTCAATTTTCTACCATTCAATAGAGTTGGTTTTGAAGATTTGCTCGAAATTTCAGCCAATATACAGGATAAAAAGTAAGAAAAGTTTAATTTTCCACTTTTTATGATTCGAAAGAGGAGTGGATGGAGGGGTCTAATCGAAATTTTTGTAATGAACAAAGTTATTCCTGAAACTTGAAGCAACAACTTTTGTTTGAAAATTTGTTTAATTGGACCCAGCTTCCTCCGCCAATTTATGTACATTTGTACATTTATAAGAAGTACCTATTCAAGTCATGTCATGCAAAATTGGAGGGGAGAGAAGGGTGTAATCGAAAATTTTACTATTACAAAAATTATTTCCTGGACCTCAATCCACAACTTTTATTTGAAAAAATTTTCAATTGACCCCTTCCTCCCTCACTCTTCTGATTTTTTATTAGTGTTTTCGGAGTGTTATGAAAAATTGGTGAGGAGTGAGGGGTCCAATTGAAAAAATTTTCAAACAAAAGTTGTAGCTTGAAGTCCTAGGAATAATTTTGGTTATGACAAAAATTTCGATTGGACCTCTCCCTCTCCTCCAATTTTGAATTATAGGTATTTATGTAGTATTCGATTTGATGAAATTCAACAACAACGATCCACGTCCATGTAAACAAATTGAGTAAACTAGACACTAGTCTTTTTATGCTTATAAAAAAATCTCATAAAATAGTCATAGACATAGACTTCTCGGAAGTGACCCGATCAGGCTGTGAAGTACGTAGAAACCTTTTGAAATTTCTCCAAGAAAAATGAAAAATAATTTTCAAAAATAGAATAATATGGATTTTTCTCTGAATTTTTTACACTTCTATATGCAAATAAACTCGCGATCGTAAACTCATTTTGACAGCATTTAGATACACAATGCTGGTTGTTTATTGGTATGCACGAACCCACGATTCGAACCTACGTAGAAAGACGATTAATTAATTCCGGACTGGGAATTTTGAAAGTTTTTGACGCGAACGTTGAACCACTTGTTAGGATTTCGACCCCGCACTGCTTCTCCATCTCGTACAGTCTACTCCAACACTCCACCGCCATTTTACGATCTCATCGCGCATTCATGATTACGCAACTCTACCGCCGAAAAAAACCATCGCATCGTGCAATCGCACAGCACAATGTCGGGGAAGTATCGAAATCAAAAAGCTCGAGTTATTTTACGAGACCGCTGCCATGCCGGTGTTCTAAGTACATCCAAACTACCAGGCTAGGGTTACTTTCGACGAATAATCCTCAAGATAACGGCAATCGAAAAGTAATAAATTCTTTTATATGGTGCAAATTTCGCGAAAAATGTTCTCGAGCGGAGGTGTTAAAGCGTCGGAAATGTACATCGATGACGACGTACTTTAGGTGATGCATGAAAAAAATAAAATAAAAATAAGAAAAAAAGAGCGCATCAAGCAGCGTATTAGCGAGCTTCGCTTTTGACTTTCTAGCTCGTCGCTTATGCACATGCGAACTTGGCACGTATCGAAAATACGTACACCGCGAGACTGTTCTCAGAGAGAGAAAAAAATCCGCAAAATATTTTTAAACTACTTCAACTTCTAAAATGTGATAGATAATATGCGCGACGGGTATGAGACGAGTAAACTTACGGTCGTTTGCAAATTTCGGCTCGTAATTTATTACGCTCTGATGCCTGACTAAACAGGATTATGGACGCGAGTTATAAGGGTTGATATTTTACCCGGTAAATGAGACTCATGAAGATAGCGAGGACGAAAAAGTTAAAATTTACGACTACTCCTGACACCTCCCTTCATTCGGTCTTTAGTAGCTTTTCATTTCGTCACTACGCCGCACCCCGCCATCGGCCCGGGGCTTCGTCGCTTTTATATAAATATATTTTTTTTATTTACGCGCCCCAACCTTTTACCAACATTTTTGTTTGTAACCTTGCATATGCGTCCGACGTAAACAAAAATTTGTTGTTTGCCCATTTCGCTGGAACGAACGAATGGTACGAGAAAAAAACTCGGATTTATGGTTGTCACAGGGCGCGTATAATTTCAAAATCCGGTCGCGGTGAGGAAACGTTTATATGTTTTTTTTAACTATCGATTAGAAAATATGTAGGTACCTAGGAGTGGAAAAATGATCGGGTAAGTTGTCGAGGGTGCTTGACGCCGCTTCAAAATGTCCACCTGATTCCGTGTGTGGTTGGAGGTACTTGAGGAAAACGCGATATGTAATCACCATAATTATTATGGAAAATACATATAAGCCGAATAAATTAAAACCAGAGAGTGAAAGCTAAGTACGAGCAGAAACAACTGCCTCTGCCTAGTAATTATCTCGCTGCGAGCATGTTTCATTTATCGCGTCCCCCGTTTATTTAGGTACACGTGATGGGAGGTAAAAACCTGTGCAAGTGAGAGGTGATGCCTTTTTGGCCGGATTGTCCTGATCGTAGATTGTGTGTTTATGTTTAGTCCGGAATTTATAGGATTTCAATCAAATTAACTGAATTTGTGACGTTTTGTTCTCTAAAAATTTTTAATTTTTTTTCAAAATTTTTCGAAAATTATTTTTTGTTTTCAATAATTTTTTTATGTTTTAACTGAAAAATTTGATAAATTGAAAAATTGAAATTTTTTATATTGATCTGATTGAAGTTTCGTAATTTTTTTGCACTGAATTTCTCTCAAATTTTGTTGCGATTTTTTTTGTGAAGAACTGATATGAATGTTTTTCATTTTTGTTTAAAAGAAAAAATTTACTTACTCGAATAAAATTTGTATTGGAAATTAGTTTTGTTATAACTTACTCGTATGTACCTAGATATTATTTAAAATCAATTCTTAAATTTTTTGGAATTCAATTTGGTAATTACGTAAATACAAAATCTCTTATTTTTTACAAATTCGACAAAAAAAAAAAAATTAAAATCTTAATCAGATGGTTTTTTATAATTTGATAAAAAATTATTTAAAAAGAAATACTTACCTAACATATTTTCTCAAATTTTCTGAAGAATTAGTCTAAGTCAGTGTTGTAAAAATCTTTTTTTTCGGAAATTTTGCCAATTTTTTTTCGAATTTTGTTAAGGGGGGGGGGGGGGGGGGGCTTGTTTTGGAACATTTTTTGTTGAATGCATAGCGTTGATTAGCGGAATTTTCTAAGACCTTTGCATGACGTCATTTTGATTTTTCACCTATGAAGTTTTGAAGAAAAATTGGAAACTAATTTCAAATTGTTTCTTTTTACAAAAAAAATTAATTTTTGATTTTTGAAAAATAAAATGCATAGAGTTCTCAAAAAAAGGAAATTATTTTCATATTGCATTTTGATTGTGTCATTTTGTAGAAAATGTTGGTAGATTTTTTGGAAAATTACAAATTTCAAAATCAAAATTGGAGAAAAACGCGATTTTTACTTTAGGTCCCGTTTCTAGGAAAACTATGCAACCCACAAAACTTTTTCTCAGAATCTTTTTTATTCAGTAGAGTCTTGTCTATAATTTAACGAGAGGATTTTGCAAAACTCGTACTTTCTCTCCTATTTTATGAAACCCTCTCATAGTTTTTCCTCGGAAGTATTCCAGTCGACTCGAAAGAAATAGTTGACAAATTAAAATTTTGCAAAATCCTCTCGTTAAATTATAGACAAGACTCTACTGAATAAAAAAGATTCTAAGAAAAAGTTTTGTGGGTTGCATAGTTTTCCTAGAAACGGTACCTGAAGTAAAAATCGCGTTTTTCTCCAATTTTGACATTGAAATATGTAATTTTCCAAAAAATCTACCAACATTTTCTACAAAATGACACAATTAAAATGCAATATGAAAATAATTTTCTTTTTTTGAGAACTCTATGCATTTTATTTTTCAAAAATCAAAAATTAATTTTTTTTGTAAAAAGAAACAATTTGAAATTAGTTTCCAATTTTTCTTCAAAACTTCATAGGTGAAAAATCAAAATGACGTCATGCAAAGGTCTTAGAAAATTCCGCTAATCAACGCTATGCATTTAACAAAAAATGTTCCAAAACAAGCCCCCCCCCCCCCCCCCTTAAAAAACGATTCTTTTAAATTTTGTAAGAAAGTGAATGTTTCAAATTTTAAAAATGAATGTTTTCAATTTTTTTCCACGTTTCAATTGCAAAATTGCAAAATTGAAATACGTTGAACTGTTGAAGTATTTTATATTTACGCGATTGAAATTTTGTAATTTTTTTATAATGCATTTTTCTCAAATTTTGTTGAGAATCATTTTTTGTGATGAACTGATATGAATGCTTTTCAATTTTGATTGAAAAATTAATTTACATACTTACTCGCATTTTTCCGAATCCTACTGTAAAATACGAATTTTTAAAATGAACTTTTCATTATACTCATTCTTGAAAATAAAATTTTAAATTTAATAAAACTTAATTAAGTCTTACAAATTTGGCAAAAAAAAATTTAAATCTGGTTCAGATTACTTTTTGCAATTTTATAAAAAAAATAATTATCTATTTTTAATATCATTTTCTTAAATTGAAAAAGAAATGATTATCTTCCCAATTTATTAAAATTTTCTGAAGAGTATATGTGCGAAACCAGGACGATTTTTCTTAAAAATCGTTTTATTCTTTTTAATTTTGTAAAAAAATAAATGTTTCAAATTTTGAAAAAAAAATTTCCAAATTTTGAAGAAAAATTTCAAAATTTTTCAATTTTTTTCCACGTTTCAATTGCAAAATTGCAAAATTGAAATACGTTGAACTGTTGAAGTATTTTATATTTACGCGATTGAAATTTTGTAATTTTTTTATAATGCATTTTTCTCAAATTTTGTTGAGACTCATTTTTTGTGATGAACTGATATGAATGCTTTTCAATTTTGATTGAAAAATTAATTTACATACTCGCATTTTCCCGAATCCTACTGTAAAATACGAATTTTTAAAATGAACTTTTCAGTATACTCATTCTTGAAAATAAAATTTTAAATTTAATAAAACTTAATTAAGTCTTACAAATTTGGCAAAAAAAAATTTAAATCTGGTTCAGATTACTTTTTGCAATTTTATAAAAAAAATAATTATCTATTTTTAATATCATTTTCTTAAATTGAAAAAGAAATGATTATCTTCCCAATTTATTAAAATTTTCTGAAGAGTATATGTGCGAAACCAGGACGATTTTTCTTAAAAATCGTTTTATTCTTTTTAATTTTGTAAAAAAATAAATGTTTCAAATTTTGAAAAAAAAATTTCCAAATTTTGAAGAAAAATTTCAAAATTTTTCAATTTTTTTCCACGTTTCAATTGCAAAATTGCAAAATTGAAATACGTTGAACTGTTGAAGTATTTTATATTTACGCGATTGAAATTTTGTAATTTTTTTATAATGCATTTTTCTCAAATTTTGTTGAGACTCATTTTTTGTGATGAACTGATATGAATGCTTTTCAATTTTGATTGAAAAATTAATTTACATACTCGCATTTTCCCGAATCCTACTGTAAAATACGAATTTTTAAAATGAACTTTTCAGTATACTCATTCTTGAAAATAAAATTTTAAATTTAATAAAACTTAATTAAGTCTTACAAATTTGGCAAAAAAAAAATTAAAAATCTGGATCAGATTACTTTTTGCAATTTTATAAAAAAAATAATTATCTATTTTTAATATTTTCTTAAATTGAAAAAGAAATGATTATCTTCCCAATTTATTAAAATTTTCTGAAGAGTATATGTGCGAAACCAGGACGATTTTTCTTAAAAAACGTTTTATTCTTTTTAATTTTGTAAAAAAATAAATGTTTCAAATTTTGAAGAAAAATTTCAAAATTTTTCAATTTTTTTTCATGTTTCAATTGCAAAATTGCAAAACTGAAAATATTTTTTATTTTTTACGGTCATTTCGGTCGCTTGCATAATCGGAATCTGCATACACCGTAAAAGTATTTCTCGTATTCGTGTTAGCTCTACTATAAACCAGCTGATGATTAACTGTTGATTTCAGTTACCGAAGAATTCGTTTAGCATGTGCTAACACCGTTAGGTACACGATTAAAATTTTGTAATTTTTTTACTACCACATGCATTTTCCTCAAATTTTGTTGAGAATCAATTTTTTTTGTGTGATGAGTTGATATGAATGTTTTTAATTTTGTTTGAAAAACTTAATTTATCTAGTATAGATTCGTACTGTAAATGAATTTTTTAATGAATTTTTCATTTATCTATCTGTATTGTTGAAATCAATTTTTAAATTATGTGAAAATTAATTAAGTACAAAATCACATAGGTACCTAATTCTCACAATTTCGATAAAAAAAAGTTGATAATTTTGATCGAATTAATTTTTGCAATTAATAAAAAATACCTGTATATTTAAGTATTTACCTATTTAAAAAAAATCAATTGAGAAAAAAGAAAAAAATATTTACCCAATTTTCTCAAATTTTTGAAGAAAAAAAAAGCGTACCTACACATTATAGATATATGGTTGTTTTATGTATTATGATTATGAAGTGCTATAGAACATTGATATTATCAAATTTTATTGAAAGGCAGTATTCAAAAATTCTGTAAAAAGTAACCAAGTTTTTAAAATAATCTAAAAAAGACTAAAAACAAAAAATTGTTTTATCGGAGTTCAAGAAAAAAACAATTTTTCAAATCATTCTTTAAAAATATGTTTGATTTTTTTTTTTTTTTTTTTGTGTGTAAAAACAAGTGAAAAAAATATTTCTGAAAAATTGCGTTATCATTGGAAATCTATTTTTGAAATTTTTGCTAGATTTTTTTTTCAAATTTTGTTAGAAACAATTTCCTAAAATTTAACGTTTCAAATTTTGAAAAATGAATGTTTTTAAATTTTGTAAAAAACTGCACTGAAAAAACTGTTTTGTAATGAGTACAAAGAAGTTCAGTACAAATTGACGAGACGAAAGTTCTTAGCTGGTTAGTGTGAGAAAATGGAATGAGAGCTAAAAAATTGGTACCTAATCAATAATGGATCAAAAAAAAATTCAAAATTCAAAATTTTGTGAATTAAAAACAAAATAAATAAATAAATAAAAAAGTATATCTACCTACTACTTCCTCAAGTCCTTAAAAAAATACTTCTTGTTTCTACATTTTTGGCTATTTTTTTTCTCAAATTCGTTTAAAAAATTAATTTAAAAATTTTTTTTTTGAAAATCGATTTTTTTTAATTTTGTGAAAATTTTAATTTTTTTAAACTTTAAAAATTGTGTTGGGAATACATTTTCTAGGATTTTGTTGAAAAGCTATTGTCAACATTTCCTTGCAAATTATATTTTTATGCATTTTGTTAGTCAAGGACAAACTTTTTTTGGAAATTTTTCTCGAATATTGTTGAAAATCAATTTTTAAAAATTAAAAAAATTACTTACCTAGAATGTTTTTAAATTTTATACAAAAAGGAATTTTTAAAAAATTTGTAAAAAAAATTTCAATAATTGCTAACATTTGATTTTTTTAAATTTTTAAATTTAGTACCGTAAATAATGAAAAAATATATATTTTAGTGCAGAAAAGGTTGCAAAAAATGATGGAAAAGTACGCGAAACCAACTTTCATCAGGAAAACTGTGAAAGCTTACCTCTTCGAAAAAATATAAAATTATACTTAGGCTGCTTTTAATACAAAATATTTTCCTTATAAAAATTGCCAGCTTATTTAAAATGTATTGAATCGTATTTCGGTAAACAGCTTCTCTTTTTTTCCTTCTCCAGCAATCAATTCTATCGCAACAAAGTGAAAAAAAATATCGCAATTATTTTCAAAGCCTGCACAATATTTACGTTGCACGGGTTATATTTTTCTTTTTGTATACCGGTTTACCGGTACAGTAGCACGTTTGAAAAATGTAAATTTACAAGATTATAGCGTTGAAAAAGAAAAAGGTATTTAAAATAAAATAAAAAATAAAAAAAACTCGATTTTAAAAAAATTCAATTGCAAAGAAAACCAATCTAATGATAAAGGAAAGCGCTGAAACGAATAAAACCTCTGCAACATTAAAAGGATTCAGCGAAATTTATATTTTTTTCTCAACCTTGCGGACGCTTATTTATTAACGAATTGTTTCCCCACCTCTTACGAGTTGGACGACGCCGACTCTAATGTTATTCAAATTATATACCATTTTAAGGATTAAACCACTGTTGATTCTGTGTCGAACTTACTTCCTTCCTCTATACCTCTCTCTCTCAAGGTCCGCCTCCTCCTTCGTGTATTCAGGCCGAGACGACACGACAGACGAAAAATTCTACACCCTTTAAAAATACACCATAACGAATCCATTTGCGAACGAGAGCCCATTTAACCAGCGTACTGTGAAAAACTGCCTAAACTGTTTTTAATAAATGGCGAAAACTTTTTCATCGCTATCACTAGACTATATAATGCTGTGAGGCATTTAATGAAACATAAATTAATAAATTCTTAATTCCCTCCTACCTTCTTGCTCTCTATTAGACTCGTCTTTGTGAAAATTCTTTTTATATTTTCGCCATTTAAAAACTAAGCTAATGAAAAATTATCGTGGGGTTCGTGATCAGCATTTGTATTCTTTGTGCTGAGTAATCGATATGCATAAGATGGATCTGTGCTTGCCTTTTTTTTTTCTTTTTAAATTTTTTAAAAAGTCTTTGTCGTTTTTATGGTTCTTAGTTTTCAGCTTTTTGTCTGAGATTCGTTGGCAGAATGTTAATGGATGAATTAAGTATTTTGATAAAAATATACTTACCTAATTAATATTTTAAATGAAAACTAACTTTCCTTCGCAGCCGTAATCAAAATTTTTTTTTCAAGATTTTGAAGGAAAATTTTGCACAGGAAAGATCTGAAGAAAAGTCAGAGATTTAAAAAAAAAGTGACGTAATAATTGTTTTCAACAAGAAAATCTAATTTTTGCAGAAACAAAATTTCAAAAAGCAGATACCTAGGTTTTCCATAAAAACTTTATTTTATGTCAAAAAAATTTAATCATTCTTTTAAAAAAACAAGAGTTAAGAGAAAGATTTGAAATTTTTTGAAAAAAATTTCATTTCAGCACAAAGTTTTCCTTTTAAATGTAGAAATTGTCTAGCAGAATTTTTAATGAAGTAGTTTCTGTTTTTACTGAAAATTTTTATCTGAATTTTTTTTCAATTCTATTAAAAAAAAATTATAAACTTTTTCGTTGAAAAAATAATACCTATTTTTTAAAGACTTCTTCAAAAATGTTGAGAAGAAATATTTTAAATTAAAATCTGAAGAAAATTGAGATAAGTAGGTATTTATACGAAAAATTATATCAACAATTTTTTATTGATTAGGTACCTATTTTTGTTTTAAGAAAAATCTCTTTAAAAAAAAAGGTTTTTGAAGTTTTTTTTTTTTTAGAAATTCAACAGAATCTTGAGTAAATAAATTTAATACGCGTAATTTAACATTTTCTTTGCGTTTTTTTCCAATTTTTTTTTCTGCAATAAGGTTTTTACTGGTAGAATTTTTTGATGAGAAGATTTTAATTATCATCAAAAAATTTTTTAAAAAAAATACTGATGAAAAAGCTTTTTAAAAATAATTTTATTTCATTCGACAAAATTTTTTAAAAAGTTTGTTATAAAATATTTTGAAGATTTTTGATAATTATTTCCCCTGATTTTTAAAAGGAAATCTTCAAAACGTAAAGAATAATTCTTTTCAAAAAAGTGGAAATTTTTTGACCCATTTTTCTGAAAATAGTTACCCATTTTTTTCTCAAGAAAGTACCTATTTTATTATTTTAGGTAATGATTTTTAATTTTTTTTTTTTTTAAATCATTTTTCCAAACTGATCAGCTGGTGATAACTGGATAAAAAAAAAATGTTCGAAATGTTCGATTTTCTTGAGAAAAAAAAACATTTCAAAAAAATTGGGGAAAAGAGAGGTTTTCAGCATATTTTTGTGAGAAAATTTTTATTCAAAGTATTTTCTATAGCTAAATTTAAATTGATTTTAAAATAGACAATTAAAGATCTAAAAAAAAAAAAAAAAAAAAATCGAGAAATTTTTAGTACAATTTTCTGACATTTTTTTTCCAATAATTCTTTTATGAACATAATAATTTTTCTATTTTTGTTTTTTAAATACTTAGGTATAACTAGGTAGTAGGTATGTATTTTTGCTCGAATGATTTCTTAAAAAAAAAAAATATATATATATTTGCGAATTAAGTATTATTATTCCATGATTTGTAATCGTGAAAAGAAAATCTGAAAAAAATTCCAAATCTAAAAAAAGTATGAGAATTAAAGAAAAACAACCAAAAACCAATTAGAATTCTTCAACACATTTTTCTGAAATTTTTCGAGAAAAAGAAATCTGTGAGAAAATATTGAAATTTTGAATTTTATTTAGACATTTTTTAAACTTTTCAATTTTTTCAACTTGTCAATATACCTACTTATTATTTTGCCAGACATTCAAAAACTTGCAACTTTTTCCAAAAATTTGATAATCTTTTTAAATTTTTTTTATATTTCCATGGATTTTTTTCACTTTTCAGGGTTTTAAAATTTATTCTTAATTTTATTTTCAAGTAATTATTAAGACACTGGTTTTCAGTCATCTTTTCTGACATTCTGAAACTTATCAAAAATTTTGAAACTAAATTTACCCGTTTTAACAACAGAGTAAAAGCATATTCGTCAGTAGAGGTACTGGTTTACGCCACTAGCCTTACTTGCTGTACATGGCGTTAAAAAAAAAGTACTGTTTTATTATTTTCAAACACAGTGTGAAAATAGAACCAATCAGAGGGTCCAGAAGTCGAAGCGCCGAATGTATTAAAAAAAATATTCAGACTTTGTGGATCTTGGATTTTTTCAAAATTCTATAACTTTTAGACTTTCTGAGACTCATTTTTTTCTTTTTTTTTTCTTCAAAAAACATAAAAACGGCGTTTTTCAATGTCTCATGAAAACGGGGACAAACGTGAAAAATCATCTAAAATGGTCTTGTTAAGTACCTATATAAAAATAGGTACTAAATTAATGAACATTTTCAATTTTATATAAAATTTTTAAAATTTTTGATATTTTCTTTCCATTTTTTCAAAATTGAAGCCCCAACCATGGCTCAAAATGCAGTTAGAGGGAAACTAAAAAATGGTGAATTATTTTTTCTTTACGAGTATGTGTCATCAATTGGCGCCCAGTCTCGAAAAACATTTTCAAAATTTCCAAAATAAGAGCCACTCTAGGGTACCAGATTCAGAGTATATCCATATTCACATTTTTGCAGATTGCTCTTATACACTAAAGTGTACGTCTATTTCGGAAAATAATATGTGGGTACATTATTTTAATTAAATTTCCATTTCGTTTATAATTTACCACATTCATTTACTTATCTACTTACTTATTCTTAATTACAATAATAATGGCTGAAAATGATACGAAAACAAGCAGTAAACTCCATTACCTATTCTCAATGGTACCAAATTGGTGAGTTATATCTGCTGAATTATGTGTATGTAGTATGTACATACAATTGCACATACGTGTATTTTAAAGATATATGCTGAAACTTTTCATTTCTAAAGGGATAACTAAGTGTTCATTTTACGCACGTGTTTACCTAAAGTGAATTTTTGGTGGGTACAATTTTTTTAGATGACGTGGAAGATTAGTAATAACCTACTTTCTTGTATTTTAATGTGTCATTGACACTTGAAATAGATGTCTGTTAGTCTTTTCAAAAATAATGATATATATCAATCGATTAAGTATTTGTTAAAAATTGGTTTTTATTGAAAAAAATTTGATTTTTCATCATGAAAGCACGTATTTTTTACTTACAACCGTTAGCTTTGGCCTCAGGTAGGTAGTAATAAATCACAAAAAGGGACAAATTTGAATAGAAGGTTCTAGGTAATTTTTAGAAAAAAATTCTAATAACAGTAATGAAACTAATGACTCGTCAAAAAAAATACAATATACATATGTGACTGAGGGCACATGGGAAAGGAACCTTATGCCCTTTGTGATTTTTAGTTTTTTGGATAAATTTTTGTGAAAAATCATCGAGAATTCACTGACTTATAAAAAAAAAACAATACTGTCATTAAAATTCAAAATTTCTTTAAGCGCACACGCTTTCAAATGTGAAAAAAGAAGAAATAAATTTTGTTCGATTTTCAATCCTACAAATTTTTAAGTGAATTTTTAAAAAATTTAAAACATTTTCTTGTAAAAAATTCAGATATTTTTTTCCAAAAAATTTGAAAGATTTTATTTGAAAATGGAAAAATGAAAAAAATAATTAACAAAACAAATTTAATACATCTTCTTTTCAAAATGAGATCTTTTTCTCGAATTCGATGAATAGGTCTTTGTATGCATTTTACGCAAGGGGAAAATTTCTTGCGCCAAAAAAATCGAGTTAGGTATTTTATTTTATTTTTTTAAAGTTGTAATGAAAACCTGAGTTTTTTTTCTCAAAGAATTAAGATTGATTTTTCTATAAAAATAAGAGTCATTTTAAAAAGGAAAAAAGAAAAAAAAAAGAAACACATTTTTACTAAAAAAAAGTAGGCAAGAACTGGTAAGTATAAGATTTTTTTTGAAAAAATTGAGAGATTCTTTTTTCTACAAATGAACGACTTTTTCTCCAAAAAATCGAAAAAATTAGAAAATTTTTCAGAACAATGAGAGGTTACCTACTTCGTCAAAAAGAAAAAAGATTTCTTCAAATTTTTTTTTTTTTTTTTTTTTTTTTTGGAAAATGAGAATTTATTAGCAATTTTTTTATTTAAAAAAAATGTTACCAAAGTACTTAAAAACAATGTTTGAAAATTGAAAATTATTTCTTATAGGTACAATAGAGTACTCCTCAAAAACGAAATATAAATAAAAAATTGTTTCAACTCGTGAACTTGAAAGTCGACTTTCAAGTTCACAAGTTGAAACAATTTTGGAAATTAAAAATTGATTTGTTTGGAAAATGAAGACATTAAAAAATGAAATTTTTTTGTACCCACTCATTTGATAAACCACACAAAATTGATTTTTTCAGCTAAACTTATGATTTTTAGGCATTAGGTATAATTTTTGTAAATTGTAAATTTTTTATTTGAATCAACATATTTTTAGAAACAACTATTTTTCAAAAATTGAAAAGTTTCTAAAGTTGAAAATTTTTTAGAAATCAAAATTTTTGAAGATTAGAAAATTGATACCTTCAAAACTTTACTTAATTTCTATTAATCCAGAACTTTTTATAGAATATTTGTGTCAAAAATTTTCAAAATTTAAAATTGTTGATAAATTGAAATTTAAATTTAAAATGGTTTTGAAAATAAAAACTTCAAAAAGGCAAAAAAAATTCAAAACTGAAAATTAGAAAAATTAGAAAAAATAAAGAATTGTTTGCAATTGAAAATTTTTTAAAAATTGACGTTTTTTTTAAAATAAAAAATTGTTTGAAAACTGAAAACTGTTTCTAAACAAAAATGATTTTGTAAAGTTTAAAAACTTAGGAAATTGAACATTTTGAAAATTTAAAAATTACCTAATTTTTTTTACAAATTATAGGTTATATGTATAGTAAGTTTGTTGAAAACTAGCAGTTTTTCAGGAATTGAAATTTCCTATAAAGTAAAAATTGGAAACCGATAATTTTACTAAGCTAACGATTCAACTATAATGCATCATGAAAAATGCACATTTTTTCATTAAAAATTTCAGGTTTTTCAAAATTTTGGCTCTCAATTTTAGAGTTGCAAAACGTCGAAATAATCAACGAAAATATTGAAGAAAAAAGTGATGGGGAGTTATGAGTCATTATTTGAAATAAGGCAGTGAAATAATTTTGGTTAAGTACTTTTTTCCATAATTTTGGTTACTTTTTTGAAATTTGAGGTTACTTCAGTTACTATTTTTTTTCCGGTAATTTTTAAAGCAATTTATTGATAGGATTCGCTATCGATTAATTGCGTTGAATAATCGATTAATCGTCCATCAGTGTATCAGATATGGCTAATATTTCAATTTGTCAAAACACCAATAACTACCTACATATTAATTTCAGGTAGGTACCGTTTCAATACCTATAAATACGTCGTATCCTATACGTTCATAACTAGAAATTGGGGAATTTCATAAAGTTTACAGACAAACAACCATAGAGCGAATTTCCATTCGCTACTGTGGTTTTAAAACCCCTTTAGGTACACTTGATTTCTATCAATTTCATAGCTCAGACATGCTATGAATGAAATATGTGGCAACGTTTTCGTTTCAGATTCAGATACTGCTTATTTTATGTTTCTGAACGCGATGCGATACACTTTAGCATAAACCAATAAACTCATCCCACATAAAGGATCCGATCGTTTATCGTCTTGCTTTTGTAGTGCTCGGTTTCCAATCGCGTCTATATACGTAGTACTTTGCTACTCGCATATAAACGGCCGAGGAAAACACTATATAACCTCGGGCCAGATCCTTATGTAAGCGTAGACTAACCGACTAGTAATAAAACACATCTTTTTGTACAACTCTAAATCGTGTTTTTGTTGGTCTAAAGTCTTCCTCTGGAGCAGCTCGGTGGTGTCGCCTTGCTCCCAGAGTGTATAGGTGGGCATATAGTCGCACCCGTCGACTTACCCTTCTCTCTTTACCTACCCATAGGACCTAACACCTACACTTTACACCATGGTTAACTGGGTATCTGGTAAAATATCTATAATTATGTCTTCGGCTGCGGAATGAAGTCTTTTATTCGCGATCGCGTTCACGAATAAGATAAAGATGTGTTAATAAATACCCGCGTACCAACGACAAAACGGAAATAGACGACTTTTGGATGAGGGATTCTATTACATTTAAACGTTACTCAGTCTCGTGTTGACAACCGCAATGTCAAAATCACACGCGTAAATATACCAATAAACATTTCCCAGCTGGTATTGATAATGAAAAATAAATCGCCCTGTGACACGTGACCTGGTCGTTTAAGCCCAATGTAACAGGCAACTAGGATGGTGATTGGGCCCAAACTCGACTCGACGCGACGTTCGTGATATGGATTAATGGCTATGGGTGTGTTGGTGTTTGCTGTTTGGGTTCTGCTGGGTTTCGGTTATCAACCCTTACGAGTATGATATTTTTTCTAATCAACTAGACTACGAGTTATTGGACTTTGTAAGTAATCAAAATGTAGCCCGAGTTGGTGAAATTGAAAAAAAACGAGGGGTGGAGGATTTAATTCATTTTTCACGACGATATACTACGTGTATAGTGATGTAGGTATGAGGGTGGATCTGGATTTACTCGATGGACGTGTAATTTGATGGAGGGCTCGAAGAAAATTATGAAAAATTATGAAAGCGATGTGAAGGCGGAAAATGGAATTGGACAGGGCGTTATTTTAAGGAATTTAGAAAACAGGGTAAGAAAATTTGAAAATTGTTTTTTTTTTTAACTCTCAGTGTTGCGTGAAATTCGTCAACATTGAAAAATGTTTAATTGCCTCTAGTGAAAAAATACAAAGAAAAATTGAAATACTTCCTTATACTCTCTCAAAAGGTTTTTTTTTCATATTCGGAGAGTGTTTCGTTTTCCTCCTATGAAAATAAGAATTGAAGTATAAAATTCATTTTCAAAAAATATATTGAGTACTTCTTTAACTAAACTTGAAAATTTTGAAAAATATCCCATGTAACTGAATCTCTTGAATTACATACATTGTTTTAAAAATCATCTTATTGATGAGTGAAACAATAAATTATAAAAAAATTTAAAAAATAATTCCAAAAAAAAAATAGAACATCTTTTTTAAAATTCCAAAAATCAAAGGATTGAATATTATGATGTATCATTTTAAAAAGGCAAAATATTTATTAAAAAAAAAATTAATTCAAGGAAAGTTTATCATTTTTGAATTGAAAAAACCATTCAATTAATATTCTTTGATTTTTTTTCAATTCAGTCAATTTCCTTCTTGAAATGATTTTTCTTAAAACAAGTTGAACAAACTAATTTTTTCAACTTTTAATAATTAGAAACAAAATAATTATTTAATTTTTTCGAGCAAAAAAAATGGAAAGGAAAAATTAATTTTAGAAAAGAACACAGAACATAGTATCCATTTGCAAAAACTGCAAAAATTAAAGGATTTAATGATTTATCATTTTAAAAAATTCAAATTATTCTTTTGAATGGAAAATAAAAATAAAAACAACTACCTAAATACTTCCCTAATGATTTTTTTCATTCAATTTCTTTTTCAACAAGTGCGGAATTGTAATTCATTAATACTCAGTTTTCAAAACTCGAAAGAAATTATTCCATATTTTTGAATTTAAGAAAAATTTTTAAAATTAATCACTGCAAAGAAATTGTGCTTAATATATTGATTTTTGAAAATTTGAAAAGTTGAGTGATTTTTTAATTTGAAAAAATCAAAATTATATGTATAGGTATATTTTTTTAATTTAAATATTCCATCTTGAGAATAATTGAAAAAAAAAAACCTATTCGCATGTAATTTTTTATTCAGTGTTTTCTGTACCTATTTTCATTTTTATTAAACTAATGAATTTTTATATTATTCTTCAATATTTTTGAAAATCAATTTCTTTCTTGAATTGAAATAATTGAATTTTTCAAAGTTGATAAAACTGTTTTTTTTTTTATTTAAAATTTTTTTTGATTGAAAAAATTATTTGATATTTTTCGACAAAATTTTTTTAAAAATTAGTCTCAAGAAGAAAATATATTTGTATGTTTGAAATTTCAAAAGAATAGGTATAAATATTTTCAATTCAATTTGAATATTCCATTTGAAAAAAAAAAATACGGTATGAAATTTATTATTTTTAATTTAAAAAAAAGCTACTTGCATTGTTTCGTATTTTGCATTCCCCTATTGCTTCTTGCATACGGGTTTTCTACGTACTGCTGTAAAGATGACCAAACGAGGGAAAAACGTGACGAAATTCCGTGATTGACAATTGGTACGAAAGATTTTTGGGTATTTTGTCAGACATCACAAAACTTGTAAAATTTTCTTCAAAAGAATGATTTTTTGACATTTCAAGTCAGACATTCTCAAAAATTTTTCAGGATAAAAAATACTTATCTTTTAAGAGATTTTTCATCAAAAAAGTACGTATTATTTAAAGACTTCTTAAAAGATTTAAGCTGCGTTTATAATCATTCTATTTATCTTATCGGTCCGTATCTCTTATTATTCACCTGAAAGTTGAAACTAGATTAGATATTCGTCTTAATTTTTGCTCTGGTTCGAAGCCTGTTTACTTTTTGTTTTCTTCTGCTTACTAACTAAAAAAAGGAAATATAATACTTGAATTTTTGGAGTTGCACAAAGTACTTAATTTCGAATTGCCCACATTTCTTTTTATTTAGAGGTAAGTACATAAAATGTTAGAGCACTGAAGCTGCACGTTGAAATAGGGCCTGCAATCATTCATTTCAACCATAGATTAACATCTATGTTTTAACAAAATAAAAATTCAATTTTATAAAAATTAAAAAAAAGTGGATAGATATTATATTACCAAGTCAAAAATATTATAGAAGGAACATATGATATGTTTGTATCATCAGATCGCTAACTATTCATCAAAATTTCAATAAATTGTTCAAGAACAACATTTTTAAAATTTGTTTTTTAAAAAAAATTCATTTTTTTTTTTTTTTTAAATTGAGAATAAAATTAGGTACCTACCTTTAGGTAATTTTTTCACGCAAAAAAATAGAAAAATGGAAAACACAATTTCTTCTATTTTTAAAAAAATTAAAAAACTTTTCAGTTCTCTTCCCGAAAATTGAAAAAAAAAGTTAGAAAATAATTCCATAAAAATTGGGAAATTTTTTTGTTCCAAAAAATTGAAATCATTTTCTATTCCAAAAAATGAAAATAAAATTTGCTCCAATTTTTTTAAAAATGATTCCAAAGTCTGAAAAAATTAAACTCCAAAAAACTTGGAAATTTTCTTATTAAAAAAAAAATAATAATTCATGTTACCTGTTCTAAAAAAGGGAAATTTTTTTATTTCATAATTGTAGAATAGGAAAAATTTCCTAAAATTTAGAAATTCTTCTCTTTCCTTTTATTACCATCGATTATCCGACTTTTCACGATATTCGATCTTCCTTCGCCCCAATCAACTCGAGTAATGGTGATTTTAGTGTACTTGCAATTTTTAATTTTTTGAAAATTCGTGAATATTTTCAAACTGTGCACCGATTCTTTTCATTAGAATAAGGTCTTGTAACTAGATATTTGGAAAAAATTACCTACATTCCAACGAACCGAGTAAATAAATATACTTCTCCGAAAAATGATTCCTAGTGAGGCGTTATTTTTGCTGACGTAAACAGTAAACACCCCCAAACACACGAAAATCGCAAATTAATAATTTTTTTACATTTCATTAAACACCGTAACGATTCGTCGAATACGAGGAAGAATCATTCATTACCGGACGAGGAGTTTAGTTTTTACGGAATGAAAACATTGAAACGGAAATTCGTCGAATGTATTATTATCATAGAGAGAGCTCGATATAAAAATTGAACCGAACTCGTGAAACCGTCAAAAAAGGCTACGACTACGACTGCATTCGTATTATACTCGTACCCAGGCGAGTAATTAATGATTCGTAATTTCGGTGGTGGCGGCGATATGGTGGGTCATATTGTAAACGAGTTTTAAAATATAACGTCGTTGTGGGGAAAATATTGGAAAATTTTCAATTCGATAGAATAAGTTACAAGTACGTGTATCTACTCGGAGCAGAGTTGGAGCGTTCGGATTCGATATATAAATTTAAATCACCATAAGGGTATATCTTATTAGAATGCAAACCCATCGTCGTCGTAACTATCATTTAGAGAAATCTAATTCGATAAAAATTACAGCAACAAGTCATTTATAATGTAGACATTTGGACGGGTTTTTACTAACGAGCTATTAAGACCAGCATCGTTCGTTATTTTTCCGGCGAGGACGAGGACGACGAATCGATTAAAATGAATGAAATTCGGTACTTTTTCATCGTCGCGATATACCATATTACATAGAATGAGTGCGTCCTGGCGTCCGTGTCGTATGTATTAGGATAGGAAAGGAAACAATGTAACGACGACGGTCGACGTTAACGTTTTCGAAAGATTTCACTAATATAGTTAAATGTTGCGCAATTTTCATGCGGCGGCGATACAAACCCGACCCAAGTTTCAGCTATTAAGGATGGCCGCGCGTCTTTTGCACAGTCGAAATCTCAGGCAAACTTTTGCCAACGAAAATTAAGACCATTAAACTATAACACGCTTCAGGAGATTTACTTATCAATAGTTGTAAAACGGCTTTGCTGTATTGTAAACAATGCTGTAACATTGTTGGTTGGTTTTCGCGGTTATGCTTGTCTAAACAAATACACTAAAACTTGGATAGTTCCTGCAAACATCACATTGCTTTCAAAGCTGCAGGCTGTTTACGTCAGTCGGTATAGATCAAGCAACCTTTGCCATATTTGATATTACCCAAGTTACCTTTAGCTTGTCGAAGAGGTGTCTTGATAAAAAGTTAAGATCGTATACATATGTACGAGTATAATATATGTAAGTTTTATCTTATCTGTATGTTCAGGCACAGAACATGTTTTAAGCGTTTTTCAGATCTGCTCAAATTCGAAAAATTTTGGTAGCTGCATGAACACTCTATAGCAATACTTGATATTCAAAATTGGAGCGGAGGGTGGGGTCCAATCAAATTTTTTGTTATAACCAGAATTATTTCCAAAATACCAAGCTACAACTTTTGTTTGAAAATTTTTTCGATTGGACCCTCCCCCCCCCCCCCCCTACACACAGACTGGCTCTTTGTGACGCACTGTGAACTTGAGAATTGAAACGGGTTTTGCAATTACTTGAAGTGCGGTGTGAAGATTTTTCAGAGGCGTACCGTAATGATTTTTTGAGGGGTGAATATACCTTCAAAATGCCAACTTTTCAATTTTTTTTTCAACATAATACTGAATTTGCCAACTTTTTGCCAACTTGAAACTCAAAATTGCCAACTTTTCGACTTTTTTTAAATCTCCGAGGGGGGACATCCCCCTAACCCCCCTGCACGGTACGCCCCTGAGATTTTTCCAGGTCGCAATTTTTCTGAAGGACTTTTAGTTGCAGAGGCATGCCACTTCGAAATTTTTGGGACCCATTTTGGATTATTTGGGGCTTTTTTCAGTTGTTTTTATGTATTTTTTTATATTTTTGGAAGATAAAATAGTTTATGTACAAAATATTTCACAGATTTTTGAGTAAAAAAACTTTTATTTCTGTCGAGGAAAAATCCCAAATAGGTAATAAAAAAAATTGATCTCAATTTCTTGTCTCAATTCTTTTGGGAAAAAAATCTCTTAATTTTTTTTAAAGTAAAATATTTTTTCAAATTTTGTAAAAAAAAAGATGTATTTTTTTTTGAATAAAAAATACCCGGTAAACACACTGTATGCGAATCACGTACTAATAGAGCGCTAAATTCGCATTTATCGTATACGAATAGCATGCAAAAATAGCGTACTATTAGCATATCAAAAATGTCCGCTTTTTTAGCGGCTAATTTCGAACGCTAATAGTACGCGAAATTAGCAGCGAATGTAGCGTTCTATTCGCTGTTAATTCGCTTGCGATTAGCGTTCGGAATTCGCCTCTAAAAAGTAGGCAAATGATTTTTGACGATTTCCACTCAGCAGTAAATTAATTATTCGAAAATATATCATATTTGTGATCGCAGATCTGTGGAAAATGAAATTATGCCGAATCGTAAAGTTTTTAGGGTACCTATCAGTGGCATTTGATAAAGTAATTTTTAGGAAAATCAAAATTACTACCAAGATTTCAATCTACAACTTTTGTTTGAAAATTTTCTCAATTTGAGCCCCCCCCCCCCCTCCAATTATGCCCAATACTACGTAGATAGATAGATAGATAGATTAGATAGGTATAAAAACGTGTATTTATTACTCTGAATTGTGAGAGGGAAGAAGGGCTGTCCCGCAGTCCCAAATGAAAATTTTTTCAAACAAAAGTTGTAGATAGGAACAATTGAAAAATTTTATAGCACTGATAAGATCTCTAAAATTTTTACGATTTGATAAAATTTAATTTCACACAGATTCACGCGATCACAAATAAGATATAAATTCAAAATAATTAACTTACTGTGAGTGGAAATCGTCCAAGAAATTCTGCCTTCGTCTCCATTCTTATCACTTTGATATCAAATCATTGGCGTTTTTACTTAAAAAGAAGAAAAAACATCAAACAAAACACAAAATTCTCCAACAAAATCAAAAACCCAGAAAAACCTTTATTTTATTGTTTAAATGTCAGTGCAATACATTCAAGTACACGTTCATGTTTGAAACTGACTTCTCTCATTTGTAAAACGTATTGAAAGAAGTTGTAGTGAAAATCGCATGCTATTCGAACGCGAATATTGCGCAAATATCGTAAGAAATATCTGCACGTTTTCCACTGCGATTTTAGCATACGATTCGTATGCGAATATTGTGCTAGTATCGTAAGAAATATTTGCACGTTTTCCACTGCGATTTTAGCATACGATTCTTATGCGAATATCGCGCTAATATCGTACGAACTTTTTGCTTGTTTTCAATGTGATTTCAGGCATGCGATACGCAAGCGAATATCGCGCTAATATCGCACAAAACATCTACAGGTTTTTAAATACGATTTCAGCATGATATTCGCTCACGAATAGTATACGAATTTATCTGAGAAAATTTTCTTCGATTTTTGCTTTGATTTCGCATTCTATTTGTATGCGAATAGACCGCGATTTTCATCTCTGTGATTTTAGCATACGAATAGCAGGCGGTGTGTTTACCGGGTATGTACTGCTTTTAGTTTTTTTGGAGTCTGCATGAAAAATAATTTTTTGAAAAAATACCAAATTTCTTTGGAGATTTTTATTTATTTATTTTTTTTGGAAGAGAATGGAACTGATTTTCAGTGGGAAATCTCTTATTTTTTGCGTTTTTTTAAAGAAAAAAATTATTAATGTTTTGAATTGGAACAATTTTTTATTAGCATTATAGTATATGCTTTTACGATGACCAAAATGGAAAAAAAATACCCAAAAAAACGAGACTAAATTGGGTTAGATTAGATTAAGTTAGGTTTGGATAACATAAAAAAACTTGGAATTAAAAAAAAAAATTATTTTCTGCAGCGAGGGCAAGACCATTTATTCCTTGTTACAAGCACTCATCTCCAGCCAGGTAGTGGCAGCAACCCTTGAACAGCACATTGATTTATCGTGGAGGGAGGAAGAACAACCACTACACTTTATAATTTCGTCTGGATTACCTTGAATAGGCTGTACACAAACACCACAGCGCACTGGATCAGGACTTCTTATTACTGATATTATGAATACAAAGTAACCGCGGGATTACTTTTAGACATTTTGTCAGAAATTCTGAAACTTGAATTTTTTTTAGATATTTGATGACTTTTAGACATTTTCTAGACATTTCATCAGACATTCTGAAACTTGGTATTTTTTTTAGAAATTTTACAACTTTAAGACATTTTGTCAGACATGTCAGACATTCTGATTTTCTTTTTTGTTTCTTTTTAAATAATAAAAGAAATCTTGGAAAATCTCAATTTTTTGAAAAAAAATATGGCTGAATTTCCTTGGAGAAGAAAAGCTATCTTTGTTTTTTTGAAAGAAAAAATCTCATATATAACTTTCTTCGAGTTTTTTTTTGGGGTGGAGGACTCTTTAATTTTTTGAGGGGAAAAAAATCATTGTATTTATTTAGAAGAATCGTCGATGAGAAAAGTGTAAATTTCTTGGAAGAAGTAGATTTTATTGAGACAAAAAGAATTTCTCAACTTTTTTGGAATAGAAATTTTTTTCCTGATTTGTCAATCTTTTCATAGTTAAAATATATTTTGAAAAAAAAAATTAAAATGTGATTCTTATTAGATGTGATTACATAAAAAAATTTAAAAAACGTTTTCGATGAGACAGATTTGGAATGAAGTTTATTCCATAAAAAATTTGAAAATTTTGAAGAATTGAAAAAAATGGCTCTAGGAAAAGTTTGATTTCAACGGAAAACTTGAAAAAAATTGTATTTTTGTAGATGTAGATACAATATTCACCACTAACCTCATAGTTGCTGTACCTATAAGTACATGGAGTTAAAAAATGTATATTTTTCTTTTAATATTCATATCTAATTTTATGTTTTGAAAAAAAATTAGGAAAAAAAATAGTTTCAAAAGAAGTTTTTGTGATGAGAATTTTTTTTTGAATGGAAATTTTTCATGATGAACGGAAAATTGAAACAGTGTGTTTGACAAAAATTTAATTTTAAAAGAAAATTATTAGGAAGTTGGATTTTTATATGAAACAAATAATTTTGAATTTGAAAAAAAAAAATTAAAAATTATTTACTCAATTTATTAAATGAAATAGGGAGGTTCAGAACTTCTTGGATATAGGATAATATGGGCATGTCTTTATTTCAAACAAATCGTTTTTTGTTTACTAATGATTTGTCCTTACCCTTTCGCTATCGAGGTTTTTTTTTTATGTTTTCAGTCTTTTTTCGAATGGCCATATACCTCATCAACGAATTGGTGAAGTGTCGTTTTAAATAAAAATTTTAAATAATAGGTAATTAAATATTTTCATTTTTGAGGAAGTTGGATTTTTATGTGAAACAAATATTTTTGAATTTGAAAAAAAAAAAAAAATTTAAAATTATTTACTCATCAGTTTGTTGAGAAAAATACGTAATAACTGCGGGAGTGTTTAATATTGGTAGGTGTTCACAATCGCAATTTTATATGAAATTTTTCCTTCGCTATGTTCGAACAATACCAATTCCCTTTTTTTTTAAATTACTGTGTTGGAAATTTTCAATAGTTTGAGTTGGCATTTTTTAGTGGTTTTCACCCCTCGACCCCTGAAAAATCCTGCTTACTTTTTGTTTTTTAATTTTGTACCATATAATTTCGAACTTTTCGTACCTACATAATTTTTTTCTTTGAATAGCAGAAATAGCAGAAATATTCGTTAAATTTTAATTTTTTCATTGTTAGTAAAATAATATATATATTTTTTTGTTAGTTGATGAATTTATTACACCCGATATTTCATTTTTATACTTATACCTATTCACAAATTATTTTTGAATTGTATGTTTTCTGGTCATGTTACTTCAAACAAAAAACAAACAAAATTGAATGAGGGAAAGGGAGGAGGTCGCTTAAATTTTGGACAAAATGTAAAAAAAAATATTCAAGGAAAAATCATTTTAAAAAAACATTAAAAAATACAGTTAGACACCTTGTTAAGTAGGTAATCAAATTAGGAAAAACTTGTTTTTCATATCAATTTTGTTTGATTGAAAAAAAAAAGAAATGAAACCTTTTCAAACAAAAGTATATTTTTATCTAATAAAGCACGTTTGGTGATTTTAATCATATCTCGTGGACCTAGTTTCGTGATTTCCAATAAAGGGTGTGATTATAATGTTCTCCAATTAATTTAGAAAACTGTAATTTTTTTGGAAGAAATTTTTTATTTATGTTTAAAACTGCTCAGTAGGGTGGAGCGAAAATCAAAAATTTTCGATTTTCAAAACGTAATACCGCGGAATAGTTGCGTCTTGGGGATACATGAAAAAAAAATCGAATCGAATAATAGCTATGTTTTTTTAACGCGCATTGTGCAGAATCTGGATTATGGATTATAAAAATCTACTTCTTAAAAAAGCTTTAGAAATGTTCTGATCAATTATTCTGAAAAGTTTATCAAAAACAAAACAAAGGAACACAGTAAAACCCATAATCCACTTTCATAATCTACTCATCGAGCAGATTATTAAATGGATTCGCACAAACCCTCACAATCCAAAATCCAGATTCTGCATAATCCGCGTTAAAAAAACATAGCTAATATTTTCCTATCGCGCAAGAGCCCTCAAATTTTTGAAAATTTGCAAAAAATCAAAATTTGAAAAAAATTCCAAAATGTTATAGAATGGGTTTTACGCCTTTGGATGGCAAGTATTATCATCGTTATTAATATTTTTAGAAAAAAAGAAATCCAGAATTCATCAGATCATATGTCCCTTATTTTACGTTTTTTTTTTTTAAATTGAAAAAAATAGATTGAAAATTGGGAAAAAAATTTGGAGTTAACATGGGTTTAACATACACAGTGTCGCCCAAAAAGACAATTTACGACGATTTTTCATCTTTACCTTCATTTTAAGGAACCATCAATTACAAAATTTTTTTCCAATTTTTAATCTATTTTTTTGAATTTTTCTAAAAAAACGTAAAATACGACATTTTTTAAATGTCTCATAAATGCGATGATCTGATGAATTCAGGATTTTTTTTTTCAAAAAATATTAGTAACAATGATAATACTTGCCAAACAAAGGCATAAAACCCATTCTGTAACATTTTGGAATTTTTAGCAAATTTTCAAAAATTTGAGGGCTCTTGCGCGATCGGAATATATATTAAGTATTAGATTTGAAAATTTTCAATTTCTGTTTTTCATGTGTCCCCAAGACGCAACTTTTCCGCGGTATTACATTTTGAAAATCGAAAATTTTTGATTCTCGTTCCACCCTACTGCTCAGTATAGCTTTTTACGTCTGTTCAATTCGAGAATGACACGCGATAAGTCAAGCTGGCTATTTATAGGTGTCGTGTGTACGTACAAATATGTGCACATCAGTTCAGAACTGAACGATTTTGTTTATTGGAAATCGATTTAAATTGTTTTTTGATCGAGAAGCATAAGCCTTATCTAACAGCTTACCTTGCCGGAGGATGATGCATCTTATTTAGCCATAATGGAATTCTGAATTATTTGTCTATCTCCTACGAGACTTCGACTTGAAAATTTTCTGTACAAGGCGACTAATTCGGATAAATAACCTCCCAAGAATATCCCAAAAAAGGGAATATTTTATAAAAATAATTTTATCGTGCATTTCGCAAGTGTCGGCTGGTGGTATTTTAATTTATAAATAATTCAAGTCACGGCCAAATACAAATTCTCTTATCATTCTCTTTTTTTTTTTGCTCGCTCACTCCGCTCCGTATCGTGGCGGCGAGAAAAATTGAAATTGCGCGGTTTTAAAATGAACAACCCCCTGTACCGCGCCCATCACCATTATCTTGGTATACTTCATGCTTTCTTAAATCTTATTACTTCGTCATCGCTGGAAAGCTCAAACGAACTACTTTTTCGATAAATGAAACGCCATCGCTGTGTACACTTATTTTATTCGCAAAGAAAAGAAAAGGTATTAGAAAATGCTTCTAACTTTTGCTCTCTTGCTGCGCAAACTGGTAGAATACGATACCCTCATCTTAGAGACAAAATCACTCGAACCTTGCACATCTCGATTCGTATATAGTTTACTTTGAAAAGAATTCAACGCATACCTCCTTTTATAGCTACCTTACCTAATACCTATCTTTCTATGCTTATACGTAGCGTCGACTACACCTACAACACACATCGAGGAGAAAAGGAACATTCTTCTCGTAAAGGGATATCCTTTTGCACGTGTACCCCCTATCCTGACATCAGTCGTCTTTTCTATATTACAAGTGGAGAAATATAGTACTCGGAGTATACACGAAAACGTTAACGGTACATCGGGGTTAACGTATTTATCTCGGGCTCGACTCCCAACACCCATTCCTAATAGTATTCATTAATACAAGGCACGAGGCGAGCGAGGGTAATAATTAACGAGAGAATACACCAAACATTGCTTAGCGAAATACACGTTAGTTTTTATTACCCCAATACCTCGCCATCGTGCGTCCTATTAAACGATGAAAATTGCAAAAAACATTTACGTACCAATCGTTTGAAAAATTATGCGAATAAATTTTTCTCCATAATGTGTTTACGTGGCGAAAAATTACAGTATGTATCTTTTATAATAATATGAGGAGCTGTACCCCCTCTGCAGGTCCCTCGTTTGGTTATTTTATCGAATAACCGAACCTTTCGGACACACGATAAAAACATAGGGAAGTTATCGTATTCGATTATTACCATTTATCGGAGATTTTCTACTCTGTTCTTCGTGCTGGCGAGGTAATTTAAAAATGACGATAATTTCTCGTAAAAGTTTTCTACAATAATATTTCGTACATGTAGCCCGGTTAAATAAGAAAATGAAATTGCATTTTGGGTCATCCAAGATTTTTTTACTTCAAAAATGTCCCATCGGTGTCCTAATTATCCACCAAAGGGCCCTACCTCAGAAACTTCTTGGACTCGAAGTAACCCCATCGTTGTTTTTCGCTTATAACTCTGCAAATATGTGTCTAAACAAAAAAGTAATCATGACTAAAATTGAAGTAAATAAAATTTTAAGCAAAAAAGGTTATATTTATTTTTTTCAAAAAGTGAACGGGTGGGGCAAAAACTCGCGTCAAAATACGTATATTATGGTGTGAAAATGAAGATTAACCCCCTTTGTCCGCGAATAGGGTAGAATTTTCAATTAAAATTTAAATACAATATTTTTTATGAGTGCTGAAAAAATGTACAAATTTAAGGAAAAATTTGTCACCAATCTAAATTTTTTCACATAATCAGAACTCATTAATTTAAAAATTATCGTATTTTTCGAACTCCTGTCTCAAATGCAATTTTTAATTTTTCTATGTGGGGTGTATTCGTACCAATGGTTGATAAAAATACAAAAATTAATGTTGACCAATTTTATAAAGTGCATTAATTTTCAACATTTCGTACTTTTCAAACCCCTGTCAGAAATCAGTTTTTTTTATTTTTTATTTTTTGTTGTTTAAATTTTATAATAAAAAAAATAATAAATCACATGCATGAGAAATGAAACAAATTTACACATTAAAAATTTCTTATTTTTTAAACCACTGTCAAAAATTCATTTTTCAGTTTAATTTCTTAAAATTAAACGGAAAATGTTCAAAATGTCATCTTCTTTCTAATTAAGTATTTAAGTTTAGTACTGTGTGAGTTCATTTTAAAATTCTGTTTTTCGGGAACAAAATTGTTCATTTTGAAATCCCTAAGTAATTAACGAACACGCCGCAAGGTACTCGGTTTTCCTAGAACTATGAGTAGTGATGGAAGATCTGAAGAGGATCAAAAACTGATATTTACTTACTAAATAAACTGTAAACATGTATGTAGTACATTACCATATGAAACGAAATCGGCATTCATTCTTCTATACTCGTCGTCATATAAACATAAACTCAAAATGGCGGAGATGGGGAAGAATTGCACAAGTCGGTTTTGTATTGAAAGGTCGACGAATGTACATATTATGTGTAAGTACCGATGAATTTGAAATTACATTACGGAATTTCTAAAAAAAAGTTCAATTTTTAAAAAATCCCATATCTTGAAAAAATAAAATCCAAATTTTTCTGAAAAAAGTCTAATTTTTTGACAAAAAATATTAATTCTTTTGAAAAGAACAATCTCAATTTTTTGAGAGATAAATTCTACTTTTTAGAATAAAAATTGATTTTTTGGCAGGTAGTTGGAAAAACACTTCGCAGTTGAATCATTTTTTGAGAAAAATAATGCTTTCATTTCTAAAGAAAACAAATCGCTGAATTATTTTGAAAAAAAAAAACAATTATTTTGACAAAATAAAAATCCTGAAAATATACTTATTATGATAAATTCCAATATTTTGGTAATAAAATGCTAATTAATTATTTTGATGAAAATTCCAATATTTTTAAGAGGAAAATCTTAAGGGGGAGGGGGAGCGTGATTTTTTTTTTTGTTGAATGCATATTGCATAGCGTTGATAAGCGGCATTTTCTAAGACCTATGCATGACGTCATTTTGATTTTTCATCTATGAAGTTTTGAAGAAAAATTGGAAACTAATTTCATCTTCTTTTTTTTTTTACAAAAAAAAAATTTTGATTTTTGAAAAATGAAATGCATGTATAATTGTATACCTTGAGTTTTCAAAAAAAAAAAATCATTTTCATTTTGCATTTTGATGATGTTATTTTGCAGAAATTATTGATAGATTTTTTGGAAAATGAAAAATTTTAAGTTCCAAAATTGAAGAAAGATAGGTACGATTTTTGCTTAATGCCCCGTTATCAGAAGAACTATGCAACCCACAAAACTTTTTCTTAGAATGTTTTTTATTCAGTACTTCAGTAGAGTATATAGTCTGTAGTCTGACGAGAGGGTTTTGCAAAATTTTTATTTTCCGACGATTTTTTTCGAATTTACCGGAATACTTCGATGAAAATTAAGCGAAAGTTTGATAAGATCGGAGGGAAAGTAAGAATTTTCCAAAACCGTCTAGTCAGACAACAGACCAGACTCTACTAAATAAAAAACATTCCAAGAAAAAGGTTTGTGGTTTGCATAGTTTTTCTGGAAACGGCGCATTAAGCATGAATCGCGTTTTTTTTCAATTTTGACCCTTAAAATTTTTCATTTTCCAAAAAATCTATCAATAGTTTCTACAAAATGACATCATCAAAATGTAAAATGAATAGGTACCTATAATTTTCTTTTTTTGAAAACTCCAACCATTTAATTTTTTTAAAATCAAAAATTAATTTTTTTTTTTTGTAAAAAAAAATCAATTTGAAACTAGTTTCCAATTTTTCTTCAAAACTTCATAGGTGAAAAATGAAAATGACGTCGGTCTTGGAACGCTTGTCAACGCTATGCATTCAACAAAGAAATTTTGTCACGGCCCCCTTAATTTTTCGGGAAGAGATACTAGTTTTTGAGAAAAAAATCCAAACTTCTTGAGGAAAATTATATTTTTAGCTGATTTTTTTTAGAATAAAATTGTAATTTCTCTAGAAGAATAAAAAAAAGTGGGATCTCAATTTAAATTTTTTTAAAGGAAATATGTTTTTTTTTTTTTAATCATCTTGCTTATTTTTGACATTTTAAAATTAAAATTCCAAACTCATATACTATATCTATCCGATGGAGCAATAACTTGGATCATGGACTAGTTTAAAGTTTTTGATTCCGAAAATGTTTATTATACAGCCATTAGGTATGTACTGCTGATCTCAAAAAAAAATTTCATCTTACGAAATTGGCAAAACTTTCTGAAAAACCAAACAAATATCTTGAAATATTCGTTACAGTATTTTTTTTTTCAAACTTACCTTAAAGTAGGTACAGTTTGACGAAGTCAAAAATACTCAATTTTTTGTGAAAAAAGGCAAAAAAAAGTATTTTTGGGTAAAAATGAAGTGCACAAATTTTTGCAAAGAAAAAATTTTTTAACTGGCCAATAAGTCATTTAAAGTTTCAAAAAATCTTGGAAATTCAGAAAATTTATTAAAATGCAAACAAGTTGTTATACTATTGAAGAAAATGATAAAAAGAGTCTTCTTTGTTGAAAAAAACCTTTTCACGTTTTTTATGGATTTTGTGAGTGATCTGTGAATAGTGATTATTCATATTCAATTCCCACGCACCTCATGAAGTACCTAACTCTTGAAACATTAATTGTAGCCAACTTTTTTCAACATACCTACGTATTTTTTTTGAATTTTGTATCATCGGTTAAACCCACTTTCAATTTAAATTATTTTATTATTATATTTTTACAATTTTCTAAATTTTTAAGATTTTGTAAAACTTCAAGTGAATAATGAACCATAAAAAATTTACTTGATATTTTTTGACCAAATTCATTCCACCCTATTGTTGATGACTTTTGGTATGGTCATCAAATTATCATCTCTGCAAGTTTGAATTGATTTTCGGTTCAGAATCGTAGAATTCAATAATTTTAAACAAAAACCCAGATTCTGAGAACATTGAAGGGGCTAAAGGTATGAGGGAAAAAAAAGGTCAAACAGCAATACATTTCTTACTCACCTCGAAATCGGTTTTCGTGTCTTAATAGATAAAAATTTTATTGAAAAAAAAATGTTTTTACAAAGTAAAAAATGGCCACTTGGGTCCTAGAGAACGAAAGGTTAAAATCTGACCCTAGGCGAATGGAACATTCTTCAACATTTTGCACATTGCACCCTGGTCTTGGCTTTGACCTCACGACACTCTCGTCTAGCTCTCGAACACTCTCGTAGACTCACTACCACTAGGAAAATGACACGAGTGACGCCGCCGAAAGTTAAACATGTTCTTAAAGACGGTTATAATAATTTACAACACAATTCGTTCGTTAAAACACGACTCTTGTTCGATATTCCTTTTGCAGGATAATTGGAAATCTTAGGCTTTATAATTACCGTTAGAGAGTATTGAAATCGAAAGGGAATTTAAATGACTTCATTTATAACGGTATTGCGAACAAAGCCACCACCGAGAAAGCATAACTTTGGTAAAATGTAATTTCGAGAAGCGTCTCGGGCACTGACTCGGTACAATTTCGATGATAAAGCTAAATAATTTCGATGGCGAAAATAACATCAGCAACATACCACTTGAATGGTCACCACATCTCAGGCCCCTCCCTCCTCGGGCACTTCTCCATCGGTCAGTTCAAATTGAAAAACTAAAATCAATCACTGACAACAATAACGGGCCAGTCATTTGTTATTTTTGATTGCGGCTGTACCAATGACCGATAAGATTTGAAGGCTACGGCTTCGTTTCCTTCTTGCCTATCCTATTTAGATGTATACAAATACATATACGAAGAGAGAAATTTCTATCTGAAATATTATTCCTGTTCTCTCTCTTGAAGTTCGCTCTCGTACTTGCACGAAAGCAGAAAATTCATCGAGTTTAGATATAAAAACTTACACCATGTTCTACGTTGAGAAAAACTCGTCACCGAAGGTAAAGCTCTGCAAAGTCTCCGAAATCAAGAGGGGAAAAAAACGACTCGAAATTTTCCTCGTGCTGAAAGTAATATTAAACTCGAATATTTTGTTGATTTCCTATAAGCGAGTTTTAATTCGATCGTGTTCGACGACCAATAACCGCGTTATAATGTTATTCTTATTACATACAAGAGATAAAGTTTCGGAGTTTCTACTTTTTTTTTTGCATCAATACCCAAAAACTAAAAATAAAATTCTTGAAAAATATCGTATGCATTTACAACGTGAAATATGTCTTCCTTTTTGAAATGTTGCGTTGTTTAATTAAGGTTCTTGTAGGTTTTTAGTATAACTCGAGAAGAAATTGTTGAAACGTAAAAGTATCTTCGGATTCGTGATCAGCACCTTTGAAAACCAAGCAATCGATATACATGTTGATTTTTTATCATTTTTCACACCTACCCCTTTGCACCCACACCCATTCAACTGGAGGATTTTTTTGAAGCAAAGGTGAGGGAAAAATGTAATGAATAATTAGTCTCTCCTCATTTATATGAATTCGAATACGTCTCCCTCATTTCTATACAGAATTATAATGACTCAAGTGGGAATAGTCGTGGAGAAATTGAGAAAGTTGGGTAGTATTGATGAGTTGACGGGGAAAATGATAAAAAATCAATATGGGTATCGATTTCTTGGGTTTCAACTACGCCAAATTTGAATCCAGCGTTTGTTTTTAGCTCAGAAGCATAATTGGCTCCTTACAAATTCTTCCTGCCACAAAAATATGCTTTTTCATTCAAAATCAATTCTAAAGTAACTGGTTACAACTTTCTCTAAGATTTTGCCCCTGTACTTAATAGGTACATTAGTGCTATCTGGAATTTAAGCATATCTACTTTAATCAAATCGATTCCACCCCACGAGGATTATCTCGACAAACATGGAAATTCTCAGTTATACCGGTAACATGTCGCGTCTTTCCATTCTAAGCACATCTAGTCTGTTTTATTCGTATCTCGTTGATCGATAAAGGTGATTTTGCTCGTCTTTTCCACCATTCCACTCCAATCCACGTTCAATTTCTACGTCGAAATTGTCGTATCACGAATAAATAATACCCAAGTAATCCTCTAAAACAACCACGAAAAATCAGTAAATACCATAAGCTAATCGACGGGTATCAATTGGGATTTGCATATAAAATTAGACGACTGTGTTCGTCTTTTGTTTTTCTATTTCGCAAGAATACGCGAGACGAGATTTTCTGCCAATATTGGCATTACCATTATGATAAAAAGAAACCGTGCGGCGGCGGCAATTTCATTATAAACTTCTTACAACTCGATAGTTTTTCAAGTCGGTATTTAAAGAATTATAAAATCTTTTAACCTAGTGGAATGCGATACTCGGCGTTTTTGTTTGTTTGTTCTTTAAACGTATTACAAATTTTAACTTTTTCTCTTTATCAGATTGAATTTCACCGAGTGGAAAACCACCGCACCGCACGTAGTTGATTTTATGCTGAAAGTTTTTCTCAGTCATGATTTCATCGCGAGTGGTGACTTTGGGAGAGTATTATGGAGTAGAATTTATTAAAATTAAGTGGTATGCTAAATTTGTCGAGTCTAGAGTTTATTTTTCAGACGACTAGAGTAATGTATCTTCTGTGAGGAGGTAAATTTACCTACGCCACGATGAGTTTTGCGAAGTGCCATTGATCATTCGCGGATGGTTTTATATTTCAATAGTTTGTATAGGGTTTGACGTGTTTCACTCTGCTACCCATCAAAGTTGGTTGTTCTTATGAAAGTCGTTATTTTTTTCTCTTCAAAAATACAATATACGAGTAAGAGGTGCCTGTGAGTTTTCAATTTGAAATAAATAAATAGTTGCTCGAGTAGAAAAACTCTCAACAAAAACTTAGGACTCAAAATGAAAAAATTCGAAAATTCCAAGCTCTTTATACTTGGGTAATTGATTTTTAAATTACAAAATTTCCAAAAGCATTAGATATTATAAACTTTAAAAAACTCCAATATAGGCCTACATAAATTTTTTCCTTGTCATTGGAAAATCTAATTACCTACTTGGAATTTTCAAACTTTGAAATAATAGAAGTAAGATGTATTATGCTTAGATGATAAAATAATTTTCAAATTAAAAAAAAAATTATTTTAATTTGAATTTAAAAAAAAAAATTGATAATCATTTTACCTAAACTTCATGACATCATGACTTTTTCGGCATAAGTGGATGGTATGCGTATTTCGTCGTTTTTAATTAATTCAAATGATCAGTGTTACAAAAAAGGAGTTCCCAAGCAGCACACTCGACAAATTATCGAAATAAAAAATCGACAGAATATCGAATTCGATAAAGTGTCGCGTTAGTTCCGCATAAATCGTGAAATTATCTTTCGATATATAGATAGATTATCGACGAATTATAGTTAATAAAAATTTCGAGATTATAGTAAGATATTTTATCGATAATCTATCTATAATATCGAAAGATAATTTCACGATTTAGGCGGAACTTTCGCGACACTTTATCGAATTCGATATTCTGTCGATTTTTTATCGATTTTTTATTCCGATTTTTTGTCTTTTACTAGCTTTTTTCTATAATTAAAAATCATTAATTAGCATAATTAATACATTAAACTTTGCCTAAACACATTATTCATGTTACGGTAAGAGGATCATTTCAGAAAAAGTCAAAAAAAATTTTTAAAAAATCTGCCACCCGTGGGGCTTGAACCATCTACCTCCTGCATGGTAATCCTCTTCCTTAACCACTATGCCATACCTTATCGTTGAGGAATTAGCAATAAAACGCTTATAATAGGCAGTTTAGTACTTCCAGACGTGTTGGACTTGAAAAAATTTTCACCAATTTGGAAATAATTTTAAATATCGTCACAAAATCGTTGAAAAATCGTTCGACAAATTTCAGATTATTTGTCGATAATGTAGTTTCAAATATCGCCACAAAATCGTTGAAAAATCGAATTCGAGGAATTTCATATTACGTGTCGATAATATAGTTTCAAATATCGTCATAAAATCGTTTAAAAATCGAATTCAAGAAATTTCAGATTACTTGTCGATAATATAGTTTCAAATATCTTCACGCAATCGTTAGAAAATCGAATTCGAGAAATTGCATATTATGTGTCGATAATATAGTTTCAATTATCTTTACAAAATCGGTAAAAAATCGGATTCGATAAATTTAATATAATCTGTCGATAATATAGTTTCAAATGTCGTCAAAAAATAGGTAAAATATCGAAGTCGAGAAATTTCATATAATCTTTCGATAATATAGTTTTAAATATCTTTACAAGATCGTTAAAAAATCGAATTCGATAAATTTAATATTCTTTGTCGATAATGTAGTTTCAAATATCTGCACAAAATCGGTGGAAAATCGGAATCGATAAATTTAATATTCTTTGTCGATAGTATCGTTGACGAATATCGTCATAAAATCTTAATAATATCGAATTCGATAGTTTTTAGATTTTTTGCCTATGAAGTTGTACCGATAAATCTTTATAATATCGTGAGAACATCTATAGATTTTCAAACGATTTTTTTATCGATACGTTACATCTTCCGATATTATCGATCGAGTGTGCCGCTCGGGTTTTTTCATTTTCAACAAAAAATTTAATTTCAAATTTTATTAATTCCCAAATTATGTTTCCAATTTCATCCTGCCACCTTGCGCAGTGTTAGGGATTCAATATGCTCGATATCACATAATTTCAGCCGTAAGTATACCAGCCTAACGACTTCCAATTAAAAATTTGTACCAGATTCGCTCATAACTTATTTGATAATGCCGCTCGATGAACCCAAACACAAAAAGCTACGTAACTTGTACATATCTCATGTAATTTTAAACCCCCTCCGACCCTTGGCTTTCCCAAAAATTGATTACTCGTAGCCCACCACTACTTAGCCATAAACCATACGTCACACAACACAGCCCAGCACCAGCAAGAACTACTCGCGTAGTCGTAGATAGAGATACTCGACTCGTATAACACACCCCGCCGCGTGATACGGCTTGCGAATGTAATTTCGAACTTCAATTCTCATGTACAACGTAAAAACAGGAAAGCTCGTAAAAAAAAGTTCCATAAACAAATACCACTTGGTCGAAATAATAAACGACTTCCATTATACTAGGTCCCTACTCCCAATCAGTTTGATTACAGGGCGAACAAAGGCGGGTCAGCAATTGCACACGGTGAACTAAGGTTGATTTTCATCTCGTGACAGTTGCCTCATTTCCTATAACTTTCATTTCCTGACACCGGCCCCAGCCTCGTCCCTGGCACCGGTACTTGTACTTTTTTTTCACCATTTATACGCAGCAGAGAGACCCGAGAGCCGAATTACACCAGCAAGGCGCGGGCTCGGCAACATTAACACCCTCATTGTTGTAGCGCATCGCTAGGGGGCGAATTAAAAGGAAATTTTTATCTTTACGCCATGGAAATTTAATCAAGATACAAGTTGGGCGAAATAGTTAATTGAACAGGCCTTAAAATAAGCATCGGTGAAATTGGAAAATACGATACAGAGCGAGAAAAAAAAGGCAAGCCTGCAACGGAGTTGCCTTTCTATTCACTTTTGAAAATCCATAACCGAAAAACTTTCGCCAATTCCAAGAGTTTGTTTGCTAAATTAATACACACGTATAGATACCTTTTTATATATCTTTTTAAATTAACTAGTTAAGAACTTGGTGTACCTATCTTTTCTCATGTATAAACTTTTAATTAGTTATTAGAGCTGAAATTTTTAATTTTTTCCCAACTCTTTGGCTCGCCGCCGCAAAATACTCGTAATTTTATAGCAAAAAGTTCATCTCGATTCGTGGAGTTCATCAATTTTTAATAGTTAACTACGAAAATAGCTCGAGTAACCAGACGATATAATTGAATTAAAAATAAAAAAAGATGTAAAAACACCCAATTGGAGTATCATCTCGAGTACACATTTTACTCCTTCTCTGTGCTTGTTTTTTTAGTTTTCCTTTCTGTGGTACGTCGTCGCATCGTCGTATAATCAAAAAAGGAAGAGATCAAAAAGATGTAAACGTTGACAAGTTTACGTCTTTAAGGTGATTAATGAATTTTTCATCGTGTCTGCAGTGAAACCTTGCCCAGGTTTTTCGAGAGTGTTTCAACCGTATGCATACGAGTCAGCCAACCGTGCAATTTCAAATACCTACCTCGTGAAAAGTCGAGAGCGTAAAATCAAAGTTTCCAATGTTTGCAATTTTGTATGTGTGTTTTTTCTTCTGTCGAGTTTTTTAATTTTAATTTTTTTTTTTTAATTTTTCAAAAACTTCTTTACTCTTGTCATACAGATGAAGAAATAATTAAGAGAGTACACCGAATGGTTCGGAGATGTTTTTTTTCTCTTCCATTTTTTTTTACCACTAAAGCTGACACTAATTATTTTTAATTTTTTTCGCTCATTATTTTTGAAGTATCGTTTTTATCTTAATTTAACGCAAGACGAGAAAAAAATATATGACGTGGTGTTTATTTGAAAATTTAATAAATATTTTCTTTTTTGCCGGCTCAAAACTGCGGCTGGTTCTTTTCACCTAGGAATTTTTTTTAATGATTATGCCTTGCTGAGCCAAGCTTCACCAATTTTTTAACTTGTATCGTCTTCCTTGGTACGTATTTTCTCTGTATACTATACAAAGACGTTGTACGAAATATGTACAGAACTGTGAGAGAGAGAGTCGAATGGGTCTGCCTCGTTTCAACGTAATTAAGTTCTTTATTATTCGCCAACCAACGTGACAGGAAGTAAAATCTCTTATGAAACAATTCTGCGGTTTATCTTTTACCAATGTCGAGAATGGTAACCTTGGGGTTAATCAACGAAACCAAAGTTATTCTATAATTTCGCTAGGATTTGTGCTTTGCCCCGAAATGTGTTCGGACCGAAGGCTAAACTGCGGAATTGATGATATTGATTTTTTTTCTGGTTAACCCCCAGGTGAGGAATTATTAAAATTTTCGTGGTGTAATAGTATATTACCATACAGGCTTACTGTTAACTTCTTTAATAATTCGAAGACTTTACATTTTTAAAGTATATTTTATCATGGTGAAAATTCCAATATAATACGTAAAACTAAAAGGAAATAAGTATTGCGCAAATTAACAATATCAATGTTACCAACTAAAGATACAAAAAGTAATAAAATCATAACAACTCTTCCCTCTTATGGAGAGTAGCGATTTGGAGGTACCCGATTTCGAACAGGACGAGGGGAACGAGGTATTGGAACTTGAGGCTGAGGCGCCGGAGCTGGTGGCTGGGGCGCCGGAACTTGAGGTGCGTTTGCCGGAGCGATGGGTACCTGAGCCGGCGCTACAGGCTCATTAACAGGTAAGTCTGCAAGGAAAGGCGCAGTTGTAGATGTAGGTTGTACTGGGCCGCGATCGACGATCTGGTTCAAATGGCGCTTGTGATGAACTCCATTTTCATCTTCAATCTCAAACGTGACATTGGCCAGACACTTCGTAATTTTACCGGATCGCCAACGATGAGGTCCGCGGTATAGTCGAAAGTTTACATTTTGGCCGACGCTGAATGTTCGCTTTGTCTCCTTCGACACGAATTTCTGTTCGGCGGTAGGCACTAGTAAATTCAATGTTGATCTAATTTTCCTCAATAAGAACATTTCGGCTGGCGATTTCCCAGTAGTTGAATGAGGGGCGCGTCTATATGCTAGTAAAAATTCGTCCAAATCTTGATTCTGCTTCAGAGCTTTCTTGACTGTTTGGACCGCTCTCTCCGCTTGGCCGTTGCTTGCCGGATGATATTCCGGTGACGTTAAGTGCTGGATGCCATTACTTTTCAAATATTTTTCTGTTTCCGAGCTTACAAATTGTGGTCCGTTGTCTGATACGAGAACCTCTGGGAAACCGAAACGGCCAAAACAGTTTTTTAGGAAAGCGATGATTGCAGCTGAATCGGTTCTTTTTGTTTGATAAACTTCGATCCATTTTGAGTAGGCATCGACGATGATGAAATAAAAATTGGTATTAATTTGCCCTATATCGACGTGAATTCGTTTCCATGGTTCCTCCGGTGGAATCCATGGGTGAATAGGTGCCTTGGGGGGGTTATTGGCGGTGGCGGCACATTCTGCACAACTTTTGACCAAGTCGGCGATGTCTCTGTCCATTCCTGTCCAATATACGAAACCACGGGCCAAGGACTTCGATTTTTCAACACCAAGGTGACCTTGATGGATTTGTTGTAAGATCCGCTTCCTTAGGGTGAGTGGAATTACCACCCTCTCCCCACGAAAAATACATTTTTCGTGTAACGAATACTCTTGCAATTCTTTGATCTTCAGCCGACTTGGAGTTTCACCTTCCAATTGGCGAAGTAGAACAGATAACGTCGCGTCTTTTTGAGTTTCAGCAGCAATTTCTTGAGCGGTGACAGGCAATTGCTCGATCTGCAGCTGGCATATGCGCGTAGGTATATCGATTTGGGTCGGATTTCCGATCGAAGTTGGAAAACGTGATACGAAATCAGCGTTCGAGTGGTGTTCAGATTTTCGAAACTGAATTGTATATTGGAAGTCTTGAAGAAAGATTGCGTAGTGCAGTAAACGAGTGGCACTAAGCGAAGGTTTGGCCGCATTCGCTGCGAAAATCGATTTTAAAGGTAGGCAATCTGTCTGGAGGATGAATGGGCGGCCATACAAATAATCAAAAAAATTTTTTACTCCCCAGTAGATTCCGAGCGCCTCCTTATCGATTTGTGAGTATCGTTCTTCAGTTTGAGTTAACGTTCTTGATGCAAACACGATAGGGCGTTCGCCTGTATTGTCGATGTGACTAAGAACGGCGCCGATAGCGTAGGGTGAAGCGTCGGTGGCTAAGACCAATTTCTTAGCTGGATCGAACGGTGTGAGAACTCTATCGGACACAATTTCCTTTTTTATCTGTTCAAAAGCTCGTTCGCAGTCTTGGCTCCACACAAATTTGGCTCCCTTCCTTTGTAATAGGTTAAACGGGTGGCATATTGCAGAAAGATTTGGAAAGAAACGACCGTAGTACCCAACTAGCCCTGTGAACGATTTCAATTCGGAAACATTGCTGGGTCTGCGGGCTTTCACGATGGCGTCGATTTTCTCGGATGTTTTATGAATTCCTTCGGCGTTAATTTTATATCCGAGGTAGTTTAATTCATCCGTGAGCAATTGACATTTTGCTAAATTTAACCGAATACCATTCTGTTTGCAAATTTCAAAGAATTGTCTGACTCGTTCCAAATGCTCGGCCGCAGTACGTGAAGAAATTTTCACGTCATCGAAGAAATTTCTGCAGCCCTTGATAACACGGAGTAATTGGTCGAAGAAACGTTGCCAAATCGCTGGAGCTTGCTGAGGGCCGAAAAATAAGCGTGCTACTCGAAATAATCCCTTTTGAGTATTCAGTGTGAGCAGCATAGATGTCTCAAAGGAGACGAGTAGATGTAGGTACGCTTCTCAAACGTCAAATTTGGCGAAAAATACACAGCCCACGAAGTCGTTTAGAATTTCCTCGATGGTTGGAATGGGGTAGTCTTCGGGTAAAGTTTGGGGATTGAGTGTGACGCTGTAGTCCCCAGTAATTCGAATCGACCCATTCGCTTTTCTAACCGGTACAATTGGCGTTGCCCATTCGGAGGATGAAACCGGAATAAAAACGTTTCCAGCTACTAACCGATCAATTTCTTCGTCGACGTCTTTCCGCAGTGCGTAGGGTACCGAGCGAGGGTAACAAAATTTCGGTTTTGCACCTGGCTTGAGGGTAATGCCGACCTCAGAGTTTGGTACTAAACCAATACCTTCGGCGAAAATTTCGGCATACTCTTCCACTAGCTTCTTTAAATCTGCCAGTAATTGGGATTTTTCAGAAGTTGATGTTCGATGACAAGCGACGTTGGCTGGTTTCGGCGTGTGATCGCGAAGGTTAACGTCCATCGAAAAAATCCAGTCCCTGCCCATCAAGGAGTCGAAATTGCCATCCACTACACGCAGTTGTTTTTCGAACGAACGATCACGATACTTCACTTTTACTGGTACAATTCCGATCAATTCGAATTTTGAATGGGTATACGACTGGAAAACTCGAGCAGCTTTTCTCATCTTTTTGTCTAGTCCAAAAGCTTTACAGGTTGGCAGGGATATCAGAGTGAACGGCGATCCCGTATCAGCTTCGAAACGAATTTCTCTACCTTCAACCTGCATATTTATGAAAATTTTGGCGGGCGGTTCCTCAGAATCCGATGGCGATGGTTGGGTATCGTTTAATTGGTTAATGTCGACTACGTTGTAGGAAACATCCACTGCTTTTACGTCAGTTCGTTTTCGAGATAACACCATCTTGCGAATTTCATCGATACTCTTGCCACATACATTTGCAAGATGACCTGTTTTATCGCACTTATTACATTTGGCTTCTCTAAAACGGCAGTCTGGTGCTTTATGATTTTTACGGCCGCACCGAATACAGACATCAATTTCTGAACGCGATTTTGGTTCGCTCGACGACCCGCTTTTACCGTCGTTCTTGGCTCTGGGTTTGTTTGAACGTTTTTGACGGACGCGATCACTAATCTTGTTGATAGTTGGCTCTTTAACACCCGCAGACGTTTGGGAATTAAAACCATGGCCGGATAATTCAACTGCCAGTGCGCGATCACAGACTTGTTTTAGCGTCAAGTCCGGTGTCGAAAGGTAATAATTTTGCACAGCTTTATCGCGGATACCTTGAATTATCTGATCACGAAGCTCCTCGTTTAAACGTTGGTCCGGATCGTAGACAGGCTGTACCGCGGCGGCTGGATCCGCTGCAGGAGGCGGTGGGGTTTCAAAATTGCATGTTGCTGCTAACTCCCTAAGTGCCGCTAAATACGAGTTAAAATTCTCGTTCTCCTGTTGCATCCGCCGACGAAAATTAAAGCGCTGAACAACTACCAACGGCTTTGGACTGAAATGATTCTCTAGGAGTTCCTTATTTTTTGAAAACGATAATTGATGCGGTAGTTTGGGAACTGCTAGCCGTCTCAGAATACGATAAGTTTCCGCTCCGATGCACGATATCAACGAATTTACCTGATCGTCGGCTGGAACATATTCTGATTCTAGATAAGCCGTAAAACGTTCGAACCAATTCAGAAAATCTTCACGAGACGAATCGAAACTTTCAAAGCGAGCGGTCGCCATATTAATGCTTCAACAGTAATTTTCGAAAATCGCGAAAAAAGAATACCGCAAAGCGCATTTCAATCGTCCAGAACACACCGCGCGAGTAAAAAAAAAGTCTATCCTCGTCGCCAGTTGTTAACTTCTTTAATAATTCGAAGACTTTACATTTTTAAAGTATATTTTATCATGGTGAAAATTCCAATATAATACGTAAAACTAAAAGGAAATAAGTATTGCGCAAATTAACAATATCAATGTTACCAACTAAAGATACAAAAAGTAATAAAATCATAACACTTACGACGACGCCTGTATAGTAAGATATTTTACATTCCTATACACCGAAAGCAGATTCTTTTCACTGCTGTGAAGAGTAGAGTAGAGTGAAAAAATTCATCTTTTCTTTCCATATCAAACAGAAAAGTTTACAATCATTAGTATGATCGAAGCACTCTTATCCTTATCATTATTGTTTCAAGGGTGAAATTCTACATGAGTTTCGTATAAGCATGCTACAATTTTAAATAAAAACTTGTGTTAGTAATTAATTTTTTATTTAAAAAATGAACAACGGACGTAATAGAACGTGTATATTTACTGCAGACCAAGTTGAGCAGTTCATTAACGATAACTGATAACCAGGCCCAGATTTAGGAGGGGGGAGCAGCGGGGCCATGGCCCTGGGGCCCATCATCAAAAGGGGCCCTTCACTGAAAAGGGGCTACCGGCAGATCACTTAAAAATTGAAAATTACAGTTATTACGCGGGTATGCAAAGTACGGACGCTCAGATGGTGAAAAGATATTTCATACTGATTTTCATAACTCTCGTTCAAATTAAACGACACGCATCAAACGCAGTCAGCTGTTTTCGCCGGTTTTATCGGAGTGGCGCCAGACGTGTATACGAATATCTACCCATGCGCACTTTTCGTCGCATAAGTTACGTGATTTTTAACACAACTCAAAATTATCACTCAAGAAACCCTAAAGTTGTACAGGTAAAAAAAACAAAAAAAATGCAAATTCCGCAAAAATTAAAAAAAAGTGCAAAATTAGCTCGAATTGGACGAAAATTGATAAAATAAAATGTTTTCACTCATAAATTCAAATTTCCACAAAATTGCTATTTTTCACAAAATTAATACTCGAGAAACCTTAGAGTTGCAGGGTTTAAAAAAAATGCAAAGTCAGCAAGAATTGAAAAAAATTGCAAAATTAGCTTGAAATGAACAAAAATTAATTGAATAAAATTTTTCCACTGATAAAATTTTGATTTCAACAAATTGACGACATTTTTCTCAAAATTATGACTCTAGAAACCTTATATCGGGTTGAAAAAACGAAAAAAATTCAAAATCAGTATGAATCCCTATTTTCAATTTTTTCAAACTTGTATAAAAAGTTTTCCATGTAAATTGTGAAATTCTACCTAATTGAATTAATTTTCAGATTTTTCATCGAAATTGTTCTGATTTTTTTTTCAATTTTTTATTTAAACTTTCCTAATAATTTTCATCGATTTCATTTCTATGCCTAGATTTTCCAAGTGAATCGCGGATTAGATTTTTTTCAAATCGTTCATCTTGATTTTCTCCCAAATTTTTTCAAAACTTTTCATTGAAATTTTTTCTAAAAAAATGGTTGATGAACATTTTCCCAAATAGAATGACACTTAACGTAAGTAAAACAAATATGATGTGTTTTGGATCAGGGGTGCAAAATTTAGATATACAAGTACCAGTCAAAAAAGTAAATTGCTTGAAATTTTTAGGGGTTCACATAGAGTCTCAATTAGGCTAGAACACTCATGTGGACCAACTTTCTGGAAAACTTTCTTCAATAAATTTCCTCTTATGGCAACTAAAAAATTTGGTAAATTTACAAACACTGAAGCTAGCATATTACGGATTATTCCAGTCCAACATGGCGTATGGATTAATATTCTGGGGAGGGAATACAAAATTTGGTGATGTTGAGTTCCGAAAACGACATACTTCGCGAATTAAACTTTGACGATCTAATTGAAAGTTTCGCTATTAAAAAATCTCGACGCGTGTCTTTAATTTAGAATTAATTATTAAGTTTGATTTTATTAGTATTTACCAAAGAAATAAAATGAAAACGTGTACTTCAATTACTGCGATGGGGGGAGGGGATTAAAGAGGCAAGAGGGCCTTCAGTAATTATATGGTCCTGGGGCATTTTTTTCCTAAATCCGGCCCTGCTGATAACGAATCATATCGAAAAGCACTGCAAGTTACTGCTCGTCAAAATTCACGAAATTCCGATCACAAGGACTAAAGTGAATAAATATTTTACCATCGCCGAAAAATTCTGCCATATCATACAAAAATACATCAATCTCAGACTGAAGAACGTATCCACTCCGTGTTACAATATCAAAATAAAACTGGTACCAGCTAACCAATTGGGAAATATTGTAGTTCCAACTTTCAAGTGAATTCTTGTTTAGTTGTTTTCATTTTAAAATAAAATTTAACAAAAAAAACCCACTATTTTTCAACTAAAATAAGGAACACTTTCTGTTGAACAAAATTAAACAGCCTATGATTAACCTAATGCACTTTTTTCAAAACAATTCACTTTGGTAAGCTGATCGTAACTTGACAATTCGTAAAATTAAAATTCGCCTGATTTCGAATAGGATTGAACACCTCGGTTAACTAGTTTTCATCAATTACATTCAGATCTAGAGATATTGTTTCTCGTATTCGGTTGGTTCTTCAGTATCAAAGATGCATTGAGATAACAGATAAAGAAGATTCGGTATCGGCATTGACAAAAAAGTGAATAACGAATAAATAAAAAATCCAAAATCGCAATCATAACACAACAATAAATACTAAATTGTAAAATTTTAACACGAAACCATAGTGATGGGAACTATCGATAGTTTTTTTTATCGATAGGAATTCGATATCGAAAATATAACAAAATTTCACTATCGATAGACTATCGATAGTTTTTTTCCACTATCGATAACTATCGATAGTCTCGATAGTTGCTCGATATTTGCTCGATAGTCCACAAAACCACCAATAAATTCATTAAATTTGCCTAGTTTGACAACTTTTGTGTTGTTTGACCTTTTTTAGCGAACAAATTTTCAATCTCGAGTAGTTCGTGTAACATTTTGGAGTTTTTTTTTTTTTCGTTTTTCAAAAGAAATTTGACCTGCAGAACACTGCAGAACGGTCCAGAAAGCGTTGAATTGGACCAAATTGAACTATCGATAACTTATCGATAGTTCGTACGATAGTTTCGATAGTACATCGTTGGCAAAAACTATCGAAATTTCCTATCGATAGAAAAAAATATCGATAACTATCGATAGTATTATCGATAGTTCCCATCACTACGAAACCACATGAAACATTACAAATCGCATTCTTATCACATGCACAACAATGTAGTAGCGGTAGCGCATGCGCGTTTATTTGTAAAAACAGACGTGAAATGAAATAAACAGTGATGCAAGCATCACGAACTTTCCGAATCAAAAAGTATTTTAAAAAATATTAACAAAAAAATATTTGTAAAAATCGATCATCGAATATTATGTAAAAAAAATTGATTATCGAATATTTGTGAAAAAATCGACTATAAAATATTTTTTGTATTTAAAACGTCAGCAATTACACTGAAAAAAGTTAAACATGACACAAAAATATTCGGCAAAATCACACTTGCTCCATTATTATTAATCGTGAAAAAATATCATGATGATGTAAACAAAACAACCATTCGAATACCCGTACATCTTATCATGAATAAGACAAAAATGCAAAGCATTGCGCAATGCGCATGTTAGGGAAAGGAGAGCAAACCGGTACACCCGCGGACATGTCCGGATATAGATAAACACTTGAACCGTTCCCTTTATCGACATCTAAAACACGACAAATGTGAAACTCGACGATCTTTCGCATAAATCGCTCGTAAAATTTTTTCTATTCAACGTAAAGGCCCCAAATTCTTGCGTAGCCTTCGCTTATATAAACCACTACTCATCGCCGAATTTCAACGAGATATCTCAATTAGGGCGGTTGGAATCGTGTTAACAAATTTTTCTGCACACACATACACACACACACACACATACACACACACATACACACATACACACACACATACATACGGAACATCATTTGGAAATTGTTCAAAACAAATTTGTACGAAGTCAAAATTTGTCTAAGTGCAATATTCGTGAAAACGCATTTCGCACCGAAAACAATACTTTCCTTACAACGCTACGCGCTGTTCGGAAAGTAAAAACAGACGTGATATGAAATAAAACAGGCCTGATATGAAATGTAAAAAAAAGAGACGTGATATGGAAAGTTTTCAGTATGTGTTTACAGCTGTGAAAGAATCTACTTTCGATGTATAGGAATGTAAAATTATTTTTTATTTTTTAGCTCAACCAACGCGAGAAGCTTACTTATGGTGTTTTAGATAACAAAGCGTTCCTTTTGGTGTTATGGAACAAGAGGTCTTAAGGGTAGCAAATTTCAGAGTTGATTTTTTCAAATATGATTTTACAAAAACTCGTTGCAATTTTCATTCGAATTGAAGTTTTGATTTTTTTGAAAAAATCAACTTTTTTAAACCAAATAATTAAGTACCTAGGTAGATAAAATAAAATTCTTGAAAAAAATTATATTTTTTCAGGAGAAATTTTTTAATTTTTTGAATTCTAGAAATTTTTGAAAAACAATTTCAATTTTTTTCTAGGAAATGGTAAGTAGGTATTAAATTGTTTTTAAATCGTGATTTTTTTTGAAAAAAAAAAATTTACTTACTGTCTTAAATCAAAATTGAAAAATGAAATTCCTGTAGTCTCGACGGTTGATTCTTTATAATGCTAGGACACCTAGGTATTATAAAATCAACGTCTCCCCTAATATGAACCTCTGCCTGATCCCGGCCGCTGATAGTGTCATTTTGATAAAAAAAAAGTTATGCTATAATTATTATTTTCTGACGTAAAATCCATATTATCGCAAAAGTAAAATTCTGTAAGTTACCTATAAGAAAAAAAATGTGAAAACCGTTTTTTTTTACTCATCAAAAATTGTCATTTTATTATTTCAGGCTTTCCTTTTATGCAGTAATTGCCGATAGCATCATCTATCATTTGGGCCCGTTTTTGGAGTTGTCGTGGCTTTGGGGGTTATTTCATATCAAAAAAAGTAAAAGGAGTCCATAGTTTGCTACTTTACTTTGTATAATAATGTGAAAAGTCAAAAACATATCAAAGTATCACAAAAATTGCGAAATTTTGCAAAAAAAAAATAAAATGTCGAAAGGTACATAACTTTTATGTTGATACATTAATTTTTACAAAGTTTTTGTTTAAATAATTTTATTAATTTCCATTTCTTTTCAAAAATATAAGTGATTTCAAAAATTGAAAAATGGTTTGAATTTTTTTGAAAAACAGAATTGAACTTTTTTTTAAAAATACCTAATGTAATTTTAAATTTAAAACAAGTCAAGTATTCTGATTTTTTTTTGAAAACATATTTTTAAAAAACAGTCTTAAAAAATTGATGTCTAAAATATTTTAAATTTTTAATTAATTCAATACCGGTATAAATGAATTTCAAAAAAATTTCAAACCGAAGTTTTCTGGCTAACACTTTTTTAATTTTCTTACGATCCCATTTTTGGGTAGAACTTTGAAACAAAAATTCAAGGAGAAAGCGTTGAAAAACTTGTGAAACTATCAAGAAAATTCTTGAAATTTTGCAAAAAATTGCTAAAATGTGTGACCTAATTTATGTTTTAATAAGTATCTATGAATTTTTTAAAAAACACTTCAAACAATTTTTCTAAGTAGTTTTTAAAAATTTAAATTTTAGAAAAAGTTAATTTACCTATTATAGAATAATTTTATTTTTAAATGGCATCTTTGACAAAACTTTTTTTCCTGAATTTATTTACAAAACTGTTACACGTCATCTTTAAATTTATAAACTGTTGAAAAAATTGTTGATGTATTCCAAAAAATGGTTATAATTTTGCAAAAAAAATTGTTGTAATGTTGGACTTTATTGTACCTAAAAATATTAATTTTCAAAAATTTCTCTTACAAAGATTTCTCTAGTTTCTTTTAAAACTGAAAAAATTGAAGAGAGCTACATTTTGACTTTTTGAGAAACAACTACGATTTTTTTCATGAAAAAGATGAAAATTTTCAAAAAAAATCGTGAATTTTTTTGAAAATTTTAAAAAACAAAATTATGGAAATTTATTCATACCTAAATATTTAAAATTTTGAGGAAATTTATTTAGAATGAATTCTAAAAATTTTGTTGAAGTTAAAGTTTTCTGATTAACATTTTTTGATTTTTTTTTCAAGATGAATTTGTAGCACTTTTTTCGAATTTATTTCCAGGAAAAAAGTTCCAAAATTGTTAATCATCACCAAAAATCGTTGAAAATGTGTAATAGCATCTTCAATGCAATTTTTTAAAATTTTTTGTTCGAAAAATTTTTCAATTTCATTATTATTTTTTAATGATTTTAAAAGTTACCTACAAAACAATGAAAAAAGAAAATGATAAACAATTTTGGTCATTTATTTTAAAAATTTCATTTGAACCATGTACTCAAACAAATAGTGACTTTATTGGAAACATAGCTATTTCAAAATATACATAGCAAATGTTGTTGCAACTTCGTCAAAATTTTGGACTCTGAAAAACACCTTACGATAAAACACCCATTTTCTAAAAAAAAAAAACTTTCAAGACTTTCTTAAAAAAAAAAGAATTTAAAAGTTTGAATAAAAGACGTGGTTGAAAACCAATGTGGAGATTTTTTTACATTTTTTTTTTGATTCTATTTTGAAAAATTCTCGTTAACTATTTGTAATTTTTGTTAAAGCAAAAATTTAAAAAAATAATAAATAAATAAATAATTGAATAATAATTTACAAAATAAAAATAAACAATTTCATTAAAAACGATTTCAAAATTTGTTGTGCAAAGTAGGTACCTATATTTTGCAACAAAAATAATGCTCTTAAATTTTCAAATTTTACTGAAATTTGAATTTTTAAAAATTTTGTCAAAATATCTGGATAATGGACGACGTTTCATGGCCTAAAATATACTAAAAAATTGACAGTATCTTTCAAAAAAAAAAAAAAAAAAAAAAAAAAACACAAATAATAAAGTTTTTTGTTTTTCTGGAAAAAATTGTTCTCTTAATGTTGGGCATACAAATAAGAGGAAGATGAATCTTGATTAACGAATTATGTTATTTTTGTTTTTATAAATTTTCACGAGTAGATGAATTTTTCCAGAGCTGGCGCGACTCACCTCTTTTGGGAGTCGAACTCTTTTAGTTCGACTCTTTGCTAGATGAGTCGAAGAGTTTTCAATTTGCGACTCTTTACAAATTTTATTAAACTCATGAGTCCGACTCTTTTAATGAACGACTCCTCGCGACTCTTTTTTTCCGACTCCTCGCGACTCTTTTTTTCCGACTCCTCGCAACTCTTTTTTTCCGACTCCTCGCGACTCTTTTTTTCAACTAATTCCCGACTCACTCCCCCGACTACTTCTAAACTCTTATTTTTCTTCTCATACGATTCTTTTACAACTCTTTTCTCTAAATTTTTCTTTTCACTTTTCAAATTTCATTTTCATTTAAAAACTAAAATGTTCTGTAATTTAATTTCTTTTTTTGTTTTTTTAGTGCGACATATTTATTATTTTTCAATTTTCAAGTACAGTAATCAATTATAAATTGATCAATAAAATTTATTTTAACTTTCATATTCTCGTAAAAAAAGGAAAAGCTAAAAATTTTTGAAAAAAAGGTAAGTAGAAACTTAGAAAGTAGAAACATCTTCTCTGACTCTGAGTAAACTCTCAGTAAATTCGTAATCTAATCTTAAATTTAAAATATTAAAAAAAAACTACAACAAGAAATAAAATTCTTGAACATTCATAAAATCAAAAATGCCACCATTCAATAATTTACCACAGTATCATTGCCTTTTGTAGATCTTGTGTGTTTAAAATAGATTTCGAAGTTTTTCATCACTGAATGATTTTGAAACAATTCGAAAATTAATTGAAATCAAAACTAAACTAACACAACACACGAGGTTGCACTACCCATGAATCGCGGAAAAAGGGAGTTTGAGAGATGAAAAGAGTCGTGATATGAAGAGTTGTGAATCAAAAGAGTCGCAAGTAAAAAAAGAGTTGTGAGTAAAAAAGAGTCGCAAATTGAGAAGAGTCGTGAATCAGTTTAATGTTCGACTCTTAGTGATGAGTCGATTTTTTCAAATTTTTTTCGACTCCTTGTGAAAAAGAGTCGAACTCAGAGTCGAACTCAGAGTCGCTCGCATGCGACTCTCGCGACTCACACTCGAAACTCTGAGTCGCGCCCGCTCTGAATTTTTCTGGTAATTTGCCCATTTTTCAAAATAGGTATTTCTGATTTGATTTCTGAATTTTAGAATCAATTACGACTATAAAATTGGAGTTCAAATGATTTATGTAGGTATTCAGGTGTTGTTGTTGTTGTTATTGTTGTTTTTCCATATGATTTCAGCGGTGCAATAACTATTTTCCATTTTTATTTTTTTTCCATGGAGACATTCGGATTTGTCTCCCTATTAGAAGAAATGCTGATGGGTTTACCTGAAGTATTCAAATCTTCTAGCTCTATTAATCATGCGAGTAATTTTCCAAGGAACATTCACTGTAATATCTATATCGCGCTTGTTTTCTTATACGTATAGTCGCGACTTCCACTTCATTCATCACAGTAATCTTATTTTCAATCTTTAGCCTTTTCGAAGCACTTATAAAGGCGTGCAATTCATCTTGCTTTCATTTGAAGAAAAAAAAACTCCAATTGAAACATCTTTGACATGTAACCTCGGGCTCGACAAGAAAATTCATTCACATACCTGAAATGAAAATCATCGAAATAATAAATTAGTTTGGTACTGGAAAATCTTGATTTTTAAGCTATAAATACCAAGTATCTATAGTACGTACTCGTATATACAAAGTAATAAATAAAGAGAGCAAACTAACGACCCTGGCGAGTATAAATCGACGTTAAAGAGTCTGAAAAAAAAATCGATACTACAAAAAGCATGGACACTGTGAAGAGCAATTATTTTAGACTTGAAGAGTTTTTAGGTGCACCTGTGGCAAGATGAAATTGATATGTAATTAAGAGGATTTTTTTTACAATGAAAAACGGTTATGTTCGGACTCGAGTAAAAATAAACTTTTCAACGGTAAGTTCCAATAAACGATGATTTATTACTCGCAGAAAAAAGTTGAAGTTGAAAGTTGGGTCGTTGGTCATTTCGGCAAAGAAGAGGCGAAAGTCACACGTAAAGTTTCCCTTTTCCAACGATTCGTAAGCTCGAACAAGGAGGAGAGGGGCGAGGGATCGGGCCGGCATCTGGGCAAACTTATCGTATAGACACATTTTTCCGCGTAGAACATGAATAACAAAGAAATTACAACTTTACCAAACTGTTATTTAACGACATTTAAAATTTCACCAAATTTTCCTCCCTCAAAATCTAGTGTATTTTTGGGCGATAATTCTCGTCGGTTGGTTTTTATTTCTTTTTGAAATGTTGCAAAGTAGTTTTTCATATGTAGGTCGCGAACGTGAATGCGAATGCGAGATTCGGCGAATACGGATGCCTTTTCAGATATCGCTTGCCGTGTTGATGGTTGCCTCGGTTTACCCCCGAAGGTAAAACTGTATACGCGGTTTGTTTAAAATTGTTTAATTTTCGTTGATAGACGAGTTTCAACGGTAGATACACGAAGTACGTATATTTAAAATACGACGAGTATTCGTATCGTCGAATGAATTTGGCGTAAAGTTTTTTCCACTCAGATATGAAATTGCCCGCCTCGATTTTATCATCAGCGAAAAGAGCACGCCGAAGAGCACTCATTTTTTCGCAGAAAAGATGAAACATAAACGTAATCATCTCCGGTTGCGGTGCGATGTTGATGTTGTTGGCAAGAAAGAGCGGGAAATTTTGAAAGAATCGTTGAAATTATCAAATATCCCGAACTGAAGCTCGACGCTCGACGTCGAGAATACAAAGCGTAGTGAATTTTTTCGTTCATTCGTACCTACCCCCTGGACCCCGCTTGCTCACCTTGCAACGAGCTATACCTACCCCTACCTCGGGTTATATAAAGTTTTGCGAAAAATAATTATAACAAAACACTGGCACACGTAAAGTAAACAAATGAATGGTAAATTAGTCTTTAAATGAAAAAACCTATTTTTTTTTGCTTTTTAGTTTAAAGGTGAAACGTTTCGTTTATAATTGGCCCGTATTTTTGGTATGTACGTTTAAAAATGTTTGAATTACGGAGCGCGTCATGTGCTCGCGTACGAGCACAATATTTGGCAGTTTACGCTCCGAAAAGGACGGGCACGTTTAATATATTATGTGACCGTCCACGAAAGAAGGGACCTAGTGTATGAAAATCCCATTTCGAGATAAACGCGTTTAAAGTTTTAACTTATGCGCGAATTGGTTTTAATCGCCACCAATCCTGATGAAACTTCATTCTCGACTAGATTCAACATATTAGGATACTCTGAGAATGTTTTGTGACGTTATATCAATATTTAGTGTGAATTCGATGGTATGTAGTGGGGCTATATCAGGTTTTTTCCGAAATTCAGTAATCCATGAAAAAAGGGACTTAGTGTAAAAAAATCTAAATTTTCAACTTAAGTGCAATTTTAATTTAATCTGACGTATGGTAATGATATTAAACTTCATCCTCAACTAGGTCCAACTTATTAGGATGTTGTGAGCGAGTTTCGTGACTGTATATCGCTAAAAGTGTGAATTCGAGACACTACCCGTGTAGCAACGTCAATGCTAATTTCGATATAAATGTCGACACATCGAAATAGGTCACTTTTCGATCGTACATGTCGACACGATTGTGGATGGTTTGTCGAGCTTATTATCGACATGTTTGTCGACCGTCCAAATATGGCTCGACATGTGGAGCCATATTTGGATGGTCGACAAACATGTCGATAATAAGCTCGACAAACCATCCACAATCGTGTCGACATGTACGATCGAAAAGTGACCGATTTCGATGTGTCGACATTTATATCGACATCCACATCGACATTTGCAATGGTGAGATTTTGAAAAATATGCTAAGTTCAAATATTCAATATAAGTATATATTAAAATTACACCAAAAATAGTGTTCAAGCCAACATTTCGACATTTCTTGTCAAATATGCGGAATTGAGGCCACCTTTGTAGCTGGACACATGCGAGTGTCCAACTAACATAGAGATGATTCTTAGACCTTATGTACTAATTCACAACACACTTTATCTGCGAGTATCACAATCACCCTCAAGACGTCGACAGTCAAGTCGATGCATTATTCGACCCTCGACAATTAGATCGACATTAACTCAACTTAAAATTCCTCTGGTCAACACTGTCGACAGTTAAGTCGATGCATTATTCGACCCTCGACAATCACATCGACACTATCTCGACTTAAAATTCCTCTGGTCGACACTGTCGACAGTGAAGTCGATGCATTATTCGACCATCGACAATTATGTCGACAATAACTCGACAAGTCGTTGTATTATTCAAAACTTTGAAAAATAAGAAAATTTTGTGATTCTTTCAAAAATTATTTATTCCTGAGCTTAAAATGTTCTTATTAATTGTTTTTAGTTCTTTTTATATATAAAATTTGTAAATTTAATTGGCAAAAATTGTCGACGTAAATGTCGATGCGTTTATCGAGTATCGATTTTTACATCGACTTGTCTATGTAGAAAAACAACGTTTTCTAAATTATAGGAAAATACTGAGAAAAATTCAAAAATTTTGATTGAACAGTTATGTTTAACATAGAACATTACTTTAAATCTCAAATATCATTTTTAATTCATCGTTAACCGAGAAAAAAATGTGTCTGAATTTTGTCGACATAAATGTCGATGTCGACAATTGCTACACGGGTAGGTCCTTTTTTTTCATGGATTTTGAAAATTGAATAAAAATGAAGATTTTGAGTACAAAAAGGGGTTTTGTGGGGTCATTTTTGAAGTTAGAGACCTGGGAGAAGTTTTGATCGATAGATAAGACTTCAGAGATACCGAATCCGCTCATAAGTCATTTCACCCAAAATGTGACACTAGGTCCCTTTTTTCATGGACGGTCACATATACAATTTAGCCGGCTTTGGAGCACAACCTAGAGATACACGTATGAAAAAGAAAATACTAGGTGAAAAATGATAAAAAACGATGTCATGAAATTTTGATATGGCGTAATAAAAAAAGAAATCATTTGCCGCGGGTTGCATTGTAACAGCCGGATTTCCTTTCCGAATCCGTCTCGCATTGAAATATGTTCTATAGAGACCGACGTAATAAGTGAAAATATTACTTAGATCCTCCAAAATGTGCAAAGAAAGGTGTAGAAGAGGAAGCGAGGTATTGCAAACATCTCATGTTCGTATTTACGAAGAGATTTCAAATAGAAATTTTTCGGAAGCTGTGATCATAGAAAATAAGTACCAAAATTGAACTCGGTTCAAAGAAAAGTTCTAAAAATATGGTGGAAAATTATACGAGCATCGTGAAAATCTAGGTATTTTTCCATTTATTTTCTTTCTGAAAATGTTTTCATTTTAATTGAAGTGCTTTCTATAAAATACGTACAGGGTGTACTGAAATAGGAGTAAAGCCTTCTAGCCAGTAATTATGCAGCTTATGGCGAATCGATGTAAATATGCTTGTCTAATTTCTTTTGATGCTCGATAGAAAAATATCATTGTTAGAGAAAAAATTTTCAAACAAAAATTTTTCCTCGTTCAATTTCCTGTTGAAATGTTCTTATACATTTTTTGGTACTAAGTAACTCTTCACTGGAGAAAGTTAATATTATGTTTAATTTAGTATTGAAAAAAAAAAAATCAATTTTTCATTTCTAAAAAACAAAAAAATGATACTAAAGCAAATATAACTTTCCCCAGTGGAGAATTACAAAAAAATGTGTGGGAATATTTTGATAGAAAATTTAGTGTAGAATAATTTTTGTTCGAAGAATTTTTCTCTAACAATGATAGTTTTCCTGAAATAATTACAAATCGGTACATTAAAAATTGATTTTTTCACTTTCTTCATTTTTTTTTTGGATAATTTTTGATTTTTTGACTTTCTGAAAAAATGTTTCTCACAAAAGTTGTTCCAATTTAAATTTTTCACAAAAAAATATTCTTTCAATTTTTTTCTCAGACGCATTGTTGTTGAGAATTTTCCATTTTAGGTATTTGTCAGGCCAAAATTTTACATTTTTTACACCCGTGTAACCTCTGCCTTGGACAATTTGGCGCATTTATTTATTATTGTCATGTGAACTTGTTATACACCAATATTCAGTCATCTCCTGGTTCGATATTAGTAAACGAAGTTGGCTCACCCTGTATAATAGGTAGAGAGAGTTGTGCATTGCGACATCATACAGCAAGTTGGGTCTAGAATTTTTTCATGAAATTGGTCATTTTTCCAAGTTTACAAAAAAGTCTATTACCTAGCAAATGTATTTGGAAAAACATGTAAAAAAGTGACAATTTTTTCCATTTTTCTGTAGTAACTCAAAAAGTTGTCTTTTGACCAAGCAGTTATTATCAACTTTTCTAGAAGAAAAAAGTATGCAACCCCCACCTTTCATCAGAGAGTTTAAAATGCAGAATTATTACTGAGCGTGTTCAACAAAAAATCGACTATCGGTAGCCATATTGTTTTATGGGGGAAATAACTTGTTTCCTGTTTTCCCCAAAGTAGCATTATAAAAAAAACTACCTTACTGAGAATTTTTAGAACCTAATTAGAAATAACATAATAATTCAACGGAGTAAGATTCGGAATTAAGTATGACTTCTACTTCATTACTAGTTCAATGTTGACGACGTTATTACCGATATTGTCGTTCTCATCATTCTCACCTCCATCACCTGATACAGAGGAGTAACCTGAGTCGTAATCCTCGTCCCTCAGAAGACGAGCAATTTCCTATTCATCGAGGCCTAAATTTCGTAAAACTTCGACCCCTGTCTGGGATACTTGAAGATTGAGTAAGGGTAAATGGTAAAGCACAGAACAATCTCACAAAAAATTTTCTTTAGCATTTTCTGATTCTGATAGCCAAGGTGTCTAATTACAGGATCGTACAAGTCATACAAAAGTAATACACTTAGTTGAAAAATTCTATACTTGTGTCCCAAAATCAGTCCTTTACTTCAAAAAAAGTCTCTGAAAAAGGAACCCATTTCGTCTTCATCGCTATAATATACGCTCAGACAATATTTTTTCATAGAAAATGTTCGCCTTCGCTTCACTTGAGCACTAACAGGCTTCCTTTTTAGCCTTGTTTTTTCTAATTTAAAAAAAAAACAAGGCTATATTACGGTGTATCATAATGTTGGAGTTGAGGGGGAGGGGGTAAGTTTAAAATCCGTTCCATAACTCCAGAAGAAAAATGGTCAAAATGGACTTCTGGAGTCATAAATCGGATTTCGTACTTACCCCCTCCCCCCAGAACTCCAACATTATGATACTCCGCAATAGCCTTGTTTTTTTAAAAATAAAATTAGAAAAAACAAGGATAAATTTAGCCTTGTTTTTTCTCATCATTTTCAAAGGATTTTAAAAGTCTTTAAAAATGATTAACAGGATTGACTTGACTGTAAACTGACATGTACTGTGGAAATTTCCGAGTCTGTAGCTGGAAATTTCTACAGGATACTGACATATGCTGTGGAAATCTCCGGGTCCAAGCAATCCGGAGATTTCCACAGTAAAGCCAGTTCTCTTGTATGAACCCCTTACTCCAAAAAAAAGTTACATGCATAAGTCATACTTTTTCACTTTAAATTCCACTATACTCTGTTCAAAATAAGAGTAAAAAAAACACTGATCATCAACACCCTTTTGTGTAAGGAAATTCAAAATAAATCAAGTAATAACATAGCCAAATATTGCTTGGAATAGTTTTGATTGTCTAATTCTTATTTTTCCTGTCCCCTCTCGTCTATCTGCTGATGTGTTTTTTTTTTACTCTTATTTTAAACAGATAGTATAGACACTATTTTCAGTAGTTTGAGTTGACATTTTCAGTGATGTTGACTCCCCCTTCTGAAAACCCCCTTTTGCGGTTCATCTCACTTCTGAGACTATAGTTAGGTGTGAACACTTCGAAACGAATCAGGCAATTTTTAAATACTTAAAAGAGAAAAAAGATAATCAGTTCCTTAAAAAGAGGGACCTATTGCTTTGCAAATCATGAAATCACTATTCATTCTCTAAATAAATGAATTCCATTTTCACAACACAGGAATGATTGCATGAAAAGCAGTTTAATTTTCATTGTACTGAGTTTCAAAATAATTATTACGGTATTTTTTGGAGATGAATCGGTTCCCACCCGTTTTCCAAAAACCGAAATCTTGAACGGACATTTCCCGAATGGGACATTTCCTGGATGGGACATTTCCCGAATATCTTTTCCCAAATCCGTTTTCCCGAACAGGAAATTGATGGTTTCTTTAAAAAATGATGATTAAAATAATTTAAAGGGAAGACGAATTGCAAAACATGCAAGTTCAACAATTTCCGGAATGAACGCATTTTTCCTCTTATCCCAAAATTACTACATACTTCTCAAATTTTGAAATTGAAAGCAAACATCTACTTGTTCATTCCTTTCGAGTCAATTTAATTAAGTTTCTGTGATTTTTAGGCAAGAAACTTTTCCCTTTTTTCACAACTTAAACAAGTGTGCTATTCAATGATAAATAAGTATAGATTTATTCTCTCATAGTAAAAATTTTTTCTCTTGTGATTCACTCTTAGATTCACCACAAATAAAATTAAACTTCAGAACAAGGCTTATCATCAATCTCATTCTCAATATCGGGTTCCTAAGAATATGTTGACCACCTAGATAACGACAACCAATCAGAGCAATGAGATAACCATTTCTAGTTACCTGATTGGCTGATCCGTAGATCAATGACGTAGGTGGTCAACATATTCTTAGGAACCCGGTAGTCTTTATCTCACATAAGTACACTCAAGATCAAGAAATCCGGTTAAAAAACATCCAATATGTGTGCATAAGGTGTACAGCGAAACTTTTATTCGGGTCATTTCTACGTATATTGTATATTCAGTGTGAAAAAATCTTTTCTCTTTTCCATTTCTATGATAATGTGTTAAGTGAATAGCGTGCGTAAATGGTGGAAAGGAGGTTAAGTAGAGGGTGTTTTTTAAAATGGTGTTTATTTTTCACTTTCCGCGTGCTTTTTTCCTGCAACACTTTCTCACTATATGTGACGACGCAGTCTGGCAAGCGAGCTTTTAATAAACGCGGCCAAAGAATCTGTATATTTGAAGGATTTGCCTTCTTCCTTCTTCCACATAAAGGTCGTAAATTTTGTGTAATCTCATTTGTAAAAGAATACAAATCTCGTATAAATTGAATTACCCGCTGCAGGTTTGGGCGAGGGCAGGATGGAAAACTAGAGCGATAGATGGCGCGAAAAAAATGATGAGTAATTTTCACACAGCACGATACAAATGCTCGTGATAGAGGGGGTAAGTGGTAATGCATCTTACATGAGTTTTTTTTTTTTTTTTTTTTTTGACGTGTACCTACGTGTAATTTATACGGTGAACTTTTCGTTGCGGGTTATACACGGTATACGAATGAAATAAAAGCATCATTTATAAGCAATAACATTTAGCAGAACAGTGTGATCAATCATTTAAACGTAAAGTGCCAAGTTGTACAATGTAATATTTAGAAATCGGTTTGCTGCTCGACAAACTTCCTGAACAAGTATGGGTCTCCTTTTACCGTGCAAAAAGTTTAATGCGTTTTGGTGTTTTCGGGAAAGAACGCCATTTAGCTGGCTTAATCAAAATGAAACTTTCTAACGAGCTGGCAGCTTCATTAAGATTTATACGCAATTTTGTCGTGTGTGGCTTTTTAACCAGTCTGATGATCAGGTATTTTGGGAACATTTTTCAACCGTGTGTGAGATAAAAAGGTCAGCCCTATATTCAGTTCTGGTTATGGAAGTGGAACAAGTGGAGCTGGAATCAGAAGGAAGGCATTTAAAAGGGGATCACGTCAGATTTAAATACTAATTTCAATCATATTTTAGAATTTCTTACATTTAATATATTTTTATATCGATTCAAGACTATTTCCATATCAAGTTCCTTATTACCTCATATCAGAAAACTTTTTTCAGTTTTTTAACCGAATAAAACATGATAATTTCCTAGCATTTAAAAGTGAAGTTTTTCTGTATTGTGTCTTCTTCAATATTATTGACATTATCGATACTTAAGATTTAATTACCTGCGGATTTTCTTTACGAAGATATAATATCCATCACTCATCAGTACAAATTGACTTTTTGGATCAAATAAGTAATTATCCAAATAGCTACCTGTGTGTATGTTTATTAAAATTGGATGATCCTCCTCACCAGTTTCCTTATTTTTAGATACCAATATACCAAAAAAATTTCCGTCATCTTTACCCTTCTATCTTTGCAGCATCTGTTTTTGATTATTGCCATCTCCGATTTGTTCCATTGAACATTAAGTATCTTGATAAAAAGACTCGATATAGGTTTGACTCGAAGGGCCTTTTCTACTATTGGATTAACGATAATTTGTTTAGATTTGACTGCATTGACGGATTTGATCAGAGTTACAAAATGGGTAAATGAGTCCAGAACATGATGTTGAGGATATTTGTTCACAAGAGATGTTATAAAATTATTCATACTAATCAAAGTTTTCCAGTAATCATGCTTATTCACCATGTTTAGGTGAAGAGTGATAATAGAAATTATTGAAAAAAAACGAGAAAAAATTATACCTATTAATGTAGCGAAAAACTATATGAAAGTACAAACAAAAAATTATAACTCCATTATTAAAATATTAAAAACACAATATTCACAAAAAAGTTATGCTTACTTACTTTGAGTGAATAGAATTATTAGAAAACAATACTTGATGAAGATGCTCCTCGTAATCATTTTTCCAGTCAGCTACATCTAAGCGAAGCTTTGAGACATCGTTTGCTTTGATAATAACAACGTTGGTTTTTACCCAAATTGATACGAAATATTTCTGCAATAGTCGACATAATCCTTTCCGTAGGATTCGACTGTGGCATATGATATGAGGTATATCTCAGCTTGACATTTCGAGCTGACCAATGAGACTTCCATAGGTTGGACTTGAATTGTTGTCTGACAAAATCGTTTCGACTGTACCAATTTCATCAATGAAACGCTGCATCGCATTAATCGTATTGCGAGTGTTGGCAACTTTCATTGGAAACAAACAAGATTTCTCAGGTTTACCATATAATTTAACTGGTGATTTTTTTTCAAACAACCTATGTTTTTCAAACTTTCTATCCTTGTTTTAATATCCCTGACGATGAGATGTATTTTTTTCAAATCTATCTCTCTACAACGCTCGCTCGTGCCTCGATTTTTCCTTGGATTCGTTCGTTGTACCTACCTATGCCTACCACTGATCAAAGATTTATGAGACGATCCACTTCGTTTTGTTTTAAGAGACCCGATTTCAATAAGGGCTGAAGAAGTGAAGAAACATAAAGATGAATTACCAACACAGATAGTTACTTACTAATTTCACTGTGTACTCTACATTAGTATGGTTGCAAATTTATCGACAGAGCACAAGCCAGCTCTTATAGAACTTCGTCTCAAATTTGACTAGATTCGCTATCGGAGTATCGGACCATTCACAGTTTTACTATACCAATACCTATCAGATCGAGATTTCGATGTTGATTGATATCCTTGACAGCTATCTTCTTCTTTCTTGCGAATATCAGCGTTCTCTTTAGATGCTCTATGACTCTAATTTTTTTGAGTAGATACCTAATATTATTCGCTGGTTCTTTTGTATATAAATACAATGGCATGGAATAATGAACAGGAACTTTCGTTATTAGATCCTCAATATTTTCATATAAAGTAGTTTAATAATTTTTGAGACGTTTTGTTCCGTTCTTCAGCGCATTTGACACATCGTGGTGCTAAACTACAATAATTATGAGTGTAATCAAACTTTTGGCATCTAAAACATTGAGGAACTGTACGTTTCTTTTCAAGTACTGCAATAACATGGAACAGTGATGTTAGGTTGTGAACTTTTGGCATCTAAAATATTGAGGAACTGTATGTCGTATCATGGAACAGTGATGTTAGATTGTAGATTTTGCAACCATCAGCGGTATTTGGTACAGTTACTTCACATATTATAGGGATTGGATTACCTTTTTTGCGTAATCCAGGGCTGGTTGAACAGAACAAAATAGAACAAAAACAAACAAAAAAAACTTCATTTTAAGTTGAACAATAATGGAACAGAACAAAATAATGCTCTGAACAAATGAACAAGACCAGAACAGAACAAATCGATTTGTTCTGTTCTGTTCATGTTCTTAAATTCCCCTTTAAAAGTACCATTTCCAGATTTTAAACCTTACCAAGTCTTGTTTAGCTACTTTTTTTTTGTGTTTTTTTGTTCAACAAATGAGCAGAACAGAACAGAACAAAACCCGAACAGAACAAAACATTCAATTTTTTCCGGAACAAAAACCAACAAAACGATCGTTTTGTTCACCAGCCCTGGCGTAATCTAGTCACCATTTCTGTCGGTATGATTATGAATAAGTTCTAATTCAGATTTGATGGCAGTTTCATCGATCGTTTTTTGGTAATCATTTAATTACAACGGATAATTTGTTATCTTGTGAATTTCTGAAGGTATAGTATTTTTTACAGTGCTGATCATAATGTCTTGTTAAACTGTGAAAGTCTTCAATACTTGAAAGGCAAATTTGGATTTGTTTATTCAGCAATTTGATTTTGAAGTCTTCAGCGACAATGCCTTTAATCGCAGTTACCTCTTGAATATAATCGGAATATTCAGCAAGAAATATCAGCGGAATTTTCTTTTTGATTAGGTACATCAATTTTAACTGAATTGTTGCCTGGTATGTCATCAACTTCAATAGCTTGAAATTTATTTTTGACAATGGTACGCTTTTCTTCTTTGACGGAACTAGATGTTTTAATGGTTCTTTTAAGTTTATGAAATCCTCCTGAGAGGACATCCTTTAGTTCAACCATCATTTCCCCTACTTTTTTTCTTTGTGCTCTTTCCCATAGATCGTCATCGTTGCTAGCCTTGCTAGGCGTCATTACTAGGCATTTTTAAATATCAAAATAGTTGTTGACAGCTCGGCATTTGAATAAGAACTGAAAAAGAAACTGATCCTCAAATTGAAGTATGAAGTTTGAGCTTTACAGTGACACCAAAGGACGGATGAAATTCCTCAAAGGTGTATTTTACTATACCACAAACTTAAATGTGCAGTTGTGCACGAGGTCCTCATGTGAATTTTTAAGTGACAATGGTGTACAAAAATTTCTAAATCCTTCAAGACAGTGAACAGAGCAGGTGTTGCTTCTTTGAGAGAAATAAAAAGTAATATGTGATACATTTGCCTACGTTTGAAAAGAAAGGCCTTCAAAGCTTTGAAAATTGGTTGTTTTGAATTCAAGGCTTCATAGCGCCTTCACTTTCAAAGATAGGCAAATTTTTCCTATGACTTACTTTGTTCCTGTCAAAAAGTCATATCCGTTTCATCAATTGTCTGTACAGAATTTTGCAATTTCGATGGCCCAGTTGTGCACCTTAAGCAATTGAAATAGGCAACATTTTTGACAGGAATTATGTGTTGCCATAAGTCCTTCAATTTAAAAGATAGGCAACCCAATGTACTTGATTTTATTTTTCATTTTTCGAAGTGCTATCCACTGGCGAAATGGAAACATTTTTTGAATGCAGTGTTGTCAACTGGTTTTGCTTAACAAAATAGCAATTTTCAGAGCTTTGCAGCTTCCTTATTTTCAAATTTAGTCAACACATAAACATAAGGTTTTATGTTAGTGACACTCGGTTTTATTCAAATCTCAAACCTGCAGGTTATTCGCAACCGGGGCACCTTGTATGTATAACGAGATCTTAATTTGAAACAAAAGAATCGTGATCCTTTTCCGAGCAACCATACCATTTTATCGCGATAAAGCCGCCTCGTCGAACTGTTTGTTTATTTTTCAGTCGTTTTTCAGTTATTAATACCGCAAAATGACGCCGAATTGGCAGGGTCAGAAACTACATTGAACTTCGTTTCATTTGATATCGTTATGGGTAATGCAAATTCCAAGTTATACGTATTTATAATTAACTTAAGCTCGTTAGTGTGTTGAAAGTTGAGTTGGCAACATAGTGCAGGATACCCCTTAATTTAGTTAATACTGATCTTTCGTTATTAAAAACAATGATCCTTAATAGATATTTCGTGTAGAATTAATAGGTTGTCAGTTTTGTCAAGATACCATTCAATGGAGTATAGTTTCTCGTATTGAGCCATCGCATCGTGAGCTTTCATCGCACGCTCACGTTGGCTCGATTCTCGCGCTGTATTTAAACCTTTTACCTGGGTATATTGGACTGATGATGAAATTCATTCGCAGGATAAAATGCACTAAGCTTCATTTAACTGGCTATACTGTTAAGTAGCCCTACGTGTATCATGTCGAAAATCATTCTCATCACATCTGTCGTCCGAAGTGTTAATATTCTTTTGAAACTGGCTTTAATACTTTATCATTATCATTAATTAAGGGCACGACGCCGACGTGATTCTTAACGCAAACGTCACACCGTGTCCGTTAAATCTGTTAAAACATCGCGTAGCAATCACTTTATATAGTAGGTGTACATAATACGAGCGTACAGATCGGATCGCAAAATCCCCAGAGAAGCCTAAGCTTTTTGATGCGAATCGTACGAGTATATAGAGGGACCCAGAGTGTAATTTTTAATCAGTTTGCGAAACCGTGTACAAAATTTCAGACTCCATCAAACTAACGCGACTATTTATAAAATAAAATTACAAATCGTCGTAGTTTTACGTTAGAGACCTACCTTTAAATACTACCAAAGGTCGATCCTGTCGGGAAAAAAACAACTTTTATACCTACATCCGGATTACTTTAAAACCAAATTTATAATTCATCTCCGCAACTGGCAATTTCAAATGAAAAATACCGACGACAGCTTTAAACATCGTTGTCGCCTTCGGCGCGTATTTTTAATATCAAAAATTCTATTCACAGTTGGATAAAATTTGCTTCTTTTTATGCTACAATCGCGGAACTTGAAAAGTTAAAAAATTCGGTGGCATGGCCGGACATAAATCTGCAAAATTTAATTAACTACCACAGGACTGAAATATCGCTTTTCTTGGATTTTTCCTTGCGAATCTGCGATTGTAGCCGAATCGGATTTTAAATATATGCCATTTTTAATGCCAAGATTCGTATTAGACTTGGAGCCAAGGCAACAAGTATCTATGTTGACTTAAAGTCGCTTCGGTGAAATCAATATAGGAATTGCTTTCGTATTTTTTTCTTTTCAAATAAATCTAACTGGAAAATTAATTTTATTAGGGGTTTCACTCGAGCAAAAACTCGGGCGTGAATTGAAATTCAAACGGCAAAATAAAAGTTATCCTTTTCGCCATTTTACCAGTTTAATTTTTCGATAAAATTACACCGGATGAAAGCCCGAATGAAATTTACGGGTGTTTTCCTATGCGAATGGAGAGGTGGCTTGGAATTGCAACGGTTTAAAATTTTTTATCTTAATATGTGCTGTGGACATGATTTATTGAAGAAATGATTTCGTGTGGGAGATTTTTAGGCCTTGGCCGCTTCGTTAAAATCATCCTTGCCAGTAAAGGCCTCTGTTTTATCATAAATCGACGAAATAAAAAATAAGGGAAAAATTGGAAATTGAAAACGTCTTAGTATAATATTGAGAAAAAACTTCAAAATTTAGAAAAAATAGAGAAAATTGACAATTTTAAACATTATAATTAAATTTTTTAATATAGAAGAAGAAAAAACCAAGAAAATCAGAAAAAAATCTAAATCCGGAAAAAATTGAAAACTGAAAAAAAAAAAAATAGATTCGAAAATAAGATGAAACTGAATTAAAAATGATTGAACATAAGAAAATGATGAAAAAATTTCAATTCCGAAATGAAAAAAAAAACAATTTTTTATTAAATTATGAAAAAAACATGATGATAAAAATGGAAATTGAAGAAAGATTTACTTATTGCTGAACACATTGAATAATCAAACTTTATTGAATTTTGAAACTATACCCATACAGAATGGTAGATACTCACAAGCCCCTAAGTCGTAATAAATAAAGTCTGAGGTTCGGAAAAATTCGAAATTCAGAAAAAATTGAAAGACATTCACAATTGAAATTTTTTAAAAATTGAATTAAACTTTGGCAAAAATAAGAAAACGATGATCAGTTATGAAAAATTCAAAATATAAAAAATTAACAACCGAAAAAAATTGAAAATTTTCAATTTTAAAAAACATTTTAAAAAGTGAAATCCAAAAATATTTACTTACTGTTAAAAGGAAATTGAAATCATATCTACATGTTGAATCTATGGTAGACTAAATTTCTTTTAAATTGATCAGCATGAAAAAACTGCGAGCAATTATGAAAATTTCGAAATAGGAGAATTTGAAAAAATTAGCAATTAAAAAGGATTAAAATTGATAGACATAAAAAAATGATAAAAATTGAAATCGAAAAAACATGCAGTTGAATGTTGAAAAAAATGAAAATTATATTAGATACATAGATATTACTGAATGCGGAAAAATAAAAATAAAAATGAAAAAAAATTTTAACTCTAGGAAAAAATCCTAAAATGTTTAAGAATTGAATAAAAAATGAGTAAAAATGAGAAAACAATAAATAATTAGTACTAAAAATTACCTACGAATAAAAAAAATTGAGATTCAAAACATCGAATTTAAAAAAAATTGAGAAGGAATTTCTCAAAAGAAAATCTGAATTTTAAAGTGAGAAATAAAAAATTATCTTGAGCAATTCTTTAAATGAAATTTCTTTTTTTTTTCAATTTCATCTTTCAAGAAATATGGAATTTCTTATGTCTTTTTTTAACTTTTCAAAACAAGAAAAAGAAAATAAAACTGTGCAAGAAATTTTTTGTAACAATTTTTCTCACGAATTTGTTTACTAAACCGCATGTTTACTTCTTCTGAAATGAAATTTTTCCGGGAGAATTTCAATTGTCATGAGGAATTTCTATTCTCAAAAAAATAAAATAAAATAATAATAAATACATAGATAAACAAATTAAAAAACGTTTTGAATATATTTGAGAATATTTTTCAAAGTTCCAAAGGGAAATTTTCGAAAAATATAGTTATCATGATTTTAAAAAAATTAGTAGGTACCTAACCTACTGATAATTTTTTTAAAAACACCAAGATTTCTTAAACAGATGTCTCTGAGATTTTTTTCCAAGAAAATTTTTCAATTTACTTTAAGAAAATTTCAATTCATATGAAGAAGTTTTAAAAATAATTTTTAGGAGAAAATTTAGTTAAAATTAATTTTTTGGAACACAAATGGTTGGTTTTAAGAATTTTTCTAATACTTACTGTGTTTCAAGTTTTTTGAAGAATTTTTTGCGAATAAATTATGTTGAGAAAAAAACAAAACATTGAAACATGCAAGTAACAAGGGGTTAAGATGATAATTACAGATTTTTGCGCGTAAAAAGTTGATCGAAAAAATTATTTTTACTATAAAAAACCATTATCTAGGTATAAAAAAAAAGTTATTTAGAAATTGAAACAAAAAAATCTTCTCAACAGTTTTTTAAATAAAACAATAAGAAAAAAATTCAAATGAGGTAAAAAAATCGATAAAAAAATCCCTGAAAACTTTTTTGAGAAGAAAAATTCGTTGAGTAAAAAAAAGTAATGAAATTATTCTAAAGAAATCCTCTGATGATAAAATTGAAGAAGCTAGTGTTTTTTTTTTTTTTTTTTTTTTTAAACTTTGATAGCTAGTTTTGTTTTAAATTGAAAAATATTATATTTATTTTTGTCAAAAACACATTTTTTGACAAAAGTCTCTCATCAGAAACTATTCTAAAAAAATCTCTTGAGGAAATGGTCAGAATACAGTTTTAATAATTATCAAAAATTGTTGTTAAAAATTTTTCATGAAATTTCTTTTACTTAATCAAAATATTATGTATTTGTAAAAAAAAAAAAAAAAAAAACTCTTAATAATCATTTTATTTATCGTGCTGAAACAGTTTTTCTTTCGGATTTTTTTCTTCTGAAATTTTTTGTATAATTTGTATGTTGAAGAAGAAAATCAAATCTGAAAATTTTCAAGTTACCACTTCATCAGGCAGATCACTAAAAACGAACCTTTTTTGTGCGAAAATATCCTCATAAGTCGACTTCAACAGAGAAGACGAGTTCCAGTCTCTTCTAAGGCAGCTCTCAAAATACAATAAAAAATTAAAACACACCCACTGGCTTTTTTCCTTTCGATGCCGTGAAAAAAGAATATAAAATTACCCGTTTATTTTTCCTTTAATGATGAATTGTTGCTTACATTTGAATTTCAAGATACCTACTTAAACGAAACCGTTAAAAGTTTAACGTAAACTCGGCATTTCACCGAAAAGGTATTCTTTTAAGTATTTAAAAAATTTTCCGCTACTGAATTCCATTTCGAGTGTTTGCCTTTGCCATGCGAACTCTTTGCTCTTATTCTAAACTGGCTCATGGAGGATGGTTTACTGAAATATCAAGTCGACAAATAAGCGAAGGTTCAACGTTTTTTATCTTTTTATTTCCGCGTAATCTGGTAAATAATTTCAGTTTTCTTTTTCCTCGAAATTTACCATTTCAAGTGTTGTACAAATTTTACTCTGCATTCTTCATTCTTCATTTTTTTTTTTTTTTTTTTTTTTTTCAAAAACTTTTAGGTAGGTATGTAGAAAAATTATCCCGGATATTTTTATTGGGAAATTTTCCCAAGCGTTTTGAAACCTTGAAACGTCATATTTGAAACTCGCAAGCTCATTTTTTCATTCGATGAAAATTTTCAATCTTGGTATAGGAAAAAAAAGGATAATAAATGAAACTGTCATCTACATCTTTTGGGGTTCAAGTTTTCGTTTGGGCAAAGTTTATGTTGAAGTAACTAAATAAGAATAGAGGAAAATATGATTTCGAGATCTTCGAATGTCGAGAATATGACATTGTGTGTGTGTTTTTCATGTGTGAGGTAGGATACGATAAAAAAAGAAAAATTAAGAAGGGGGAAAATTTTTAATTTCTATTTTTGACATTTTATGCTAAAATCTAGCAAAAATCGAACCCTCCTTCCCCTTTCCTTCCAAAAAATAAAAAAATAAATTCAGTACGTATTTCACGATATCAAAACAAAACTTTAAAAAAAGTTCCAGCTCAAACAACTTAATCGAACAAACCTGTCAAATAAATTAGAAAATTATACCCCCCTTAGTGGACTTTAATTATATAGAAAATAACGATCACGCACTATCGGCGTTGATCAAACGTCGAATTAAAATCACCCCGTAGATATATTTTTTCCAAAATAGCCTTATTGAGGTAGCCTAACACTTCATATACACCCACTCCTGCCCCCTCATCCGCTGAACCCTTTTTCGCCCTGAACAGGAAAAAATATAACCGAGGTATAGGAGTTGAAATCTGCAACGACGACGACCGACGGTGGCCTAATAAACATCCTTACGCGAATTATCGTTCACGTCTGGGAAAAAAAGCTCGCAAGCTCGGGCTCGAGTTCGGGGTCATGTAAAAGGCTTACTTTCATTATTAATTTCGATAATGGAAACAATCACGTTTAGAATATGACGCTTTCGAGGTTCGATTCGGTCGTGGCAAGGAAAGTAATAAGTCTATATATAAAATTATTAATGACTAAGGACCTTTACTTAACTCGACTAAATTGTAAAATGGGATTTGATTTTTCTGGCTACTGTGTCCCATATTATACCCAGGTTGTCCGTAGACCTATGCAGAGAGCCAGTGAAAACAGAACGAGAACGTTAAACGCCAAACGACCCGTAATGAATAAACCGGAAATTAAAACGAACCGAACTATCGATAATACCACGGCTTACGTGTTGTTTTCTTTTAAATTAAATAACTTTTTCCCTCTCTCCCTCCCTCCCAACCTCCCTCTCTCTCTCTCTCGCTTTCCTTTTTTATGTACGGAATATAGTTACCTACTATGTTGGTATACGATCCCTGAAAACTGAAAGCTTAAATTTTAAACCTATTTATAGGCTTTGTATTTTTTTTTTTTTTGCAAATTTTTATTCTCTTTTTTTTCTTCCGGCCGCCTCGACTAGATACACCGTCGCTGTCTTGATTATATTACAAGTAATTTAGCTAAAATGTTAGTTCTTTTTAATAACGAGCTTAATAAGCTAAACGTCGAAGGCCTGCCTGTTTCCGCGTTATTTTCCAACTGTGTTACAGGGTGTTTCATAATTATTCGTCTAAAAAAAAAAAATGGTATGAATATGGAATCGTTCGTGATAGGTGTCAATATTAACCATTTCGGAACCGAAGCAGAACCAGCCCAGATTAAATCATTATTTTTTAATATCTGTAATAAAATAACATAGAATATTCCAAGACGCCTAAATTTTTTTCAGCCCCCACCGAGAATCGCCAAACTTAATAATTTATCAAAATTCATTTTCGATATTTATAACTACAGGTAATTATGGTTTTCAAAATTGAAAATGTGGAAGACGTGTGATATTTATTTTTTAAATTATGATGGATAACTGAAAGAAAAGTTGGTTCTTAAAAAGTAGGTTTGAGGAATATCCTATCAAAAACATGAAAAATGAAAATAAGGACAAATTAGTGAACCGATTCAAAAATCCAATTATTGAATGGCCGAAAATGTCCTTCAAGTTTTGAACGAAAACTGGAAATGTCTGGGATTTTTTGGAAAAATGAGAAAATGGTATCGAAAATTCATTTAAAATTTTTGACAAGTTTTTGAAAAAAATATAGGCTTCAATTGAAAAATGTTTCAAACAAAAGTTGTGTATTTTGATCTCGAGAATAATTTTGGTTACCACAAAAATTTTTATTTGACCACTCCTTCTCCTCCAATTTTGCATTCTACATATGAATTCACATAATTATTATAATATAATGCAAAATTATAATTTGTTTGTACCTTCTATAATGCCAAATTGGAGAAAAATGAATGGTCCAATCAAAACTTTTGTGATGAACAAAATTATTCTAGAGACTTTGATGTACACCTTTTGTTTGAAAATTTTTTCAATTGAAGGCTTAGGTACAGAGATAAAGAGATTTTTTGGGGGAAGTTGAGCTCTCTTTTCCAAAAAACTCTCTATATCTGAACCCAAGACTCCAACTAAAAAAATTTTCAAACCGAAGTTGTATATCAAAGTCTTTAGAATAATTTTGATTCTTATAAAAATTTTGATTGAATCACTCATTCCTCTCCAATTTTGTGTACACACGAATAATGATTTTGCATTATACGTAATACGTATGCGATTTTCATATGTAAAGTGCAAAATTGAAGGGGAAAGAAGGGTCCCATCAAAATTTTTGTATTAACCAAAATTATTTTATAGACTTTGATATACAACTTTTGTTTGATTTTTTTTTTCATTGGTGCCTTAAAAAAGTTTTTATAACATGTTTATTTTTCGAAAACTTCCAATTTTTCAATGGATTTCCTTGCCATTTTTTCGTGTTTCCAAGAAACCTCATCTAGATCTCCAGACAATTTGATTTTTCGTTCAAAACTTGAAAGATTTTTCCCGCTATTCAAAAATTGGATTTTTAAATCTGTTCAATATTTTGTTATAAGTAAATGAGCCTTGCTCTCATAGTGGATCTTTGGGGTGTCTATTGTCTAATCGAAAGTTATCAGATCCATCAATGAATGTATTTTTATATCTCCTATCAATCGTATGCTTCCATTGGATACTCCAGTTGCAGAACAGCTTTTATTTTCCACTTCCCTGAACCACGGAAATTAGTAGTCAAATGTCAGTTTCATTTCATTGTATGGTCGCAGCGCCAAAAAAGTACAACAAAAGAAGCACTCTGCTCCGGAGTTCTTGAAAATGAATTTTAAAAATGAGCATCTACGTACCTAAGAATTGGAAAAATCGAAAAATTCTAAAAAAAAAAAAAAGAATTTAGAAAATGGTTTTTTATACATCACTGAAATGAAAAAAAAAAATGAAATGAAAAAAAATCTAAATCTGAAGATGATTTAACGAAATACTAAAAATTATTTTTTTTTTCAAAATTGAGCAAAAATGAAATCTCATAAATTTTTGAGAAATCATTTTTTTTTTACGAATAATCAAATAATGCATGTTGGAAAAATTGTAAATTTTGTTGTTGTTTTACGAACCAATCATTTTTTTGAAAGATCTTTTTATTGTTTTAAAATTATTAATTTTTCGTTTGCAATTTTTCAAACTTTTGCTCAAGATTTTTCCAAAAACATAGAATCTACTTACCTACTCGAAAATTTTGCACTAAAGAAAAAAAAATTCTAGGTATTTTAGAGGGAATGAGTATTCTGAAATGTTTTCAGATTTTTTTACCCTGATAAAATGACCTTGACACGACTTTGAAAATTTTGAACCATCCGGGAGGGCATAGTTTTAAAATTGACATGGCGGATTTTTTCTTTCTTTCATTTTTCAGATTATTTTACACTACTTAGAATTTTTATAGCATTTTTGAATATGGTAAAACTTTGTCGAAAATTCAAAAAAACAATTTTTTCGCTACTTTCATCACCAAAAATGGCAATTTTTGTGGAACATTTTTTTTTTTTTTTGAAATCTTTGAAAATTTTGCTTAGTTAGCCCCTGCAATAAATAAAACGCAACTTCTTTGACCGATATTGCATTATACTTGGAAAAACTTATCATTTTTTCAAAAAGTTAACTTCTGATTTTTTTTCATTTGTTATTCATTTTAAATTCAATTTCAATTTTACTTTAAAACGAAAAAAAAAGTTAAAAATTGAAATCAATAATGAAAATTGTAAAATTGTAGAAAATTCAAGTTGAAAACAAAGAAAATGTAAATAAAATAAAATTGGAACTTGCACTTTGCAACTGAAAAAAAATTGAATAAATCAAAAACATACAAGAATTATAATAAATAAATGTATAAAAGAAAATTAAAATTGTGAACTTCGACGTAGAAAAAAATTAACAATTGAGAGAAACAGCATTCACTTGAACTAAACACTTATTTAAAAAATTGAAGGGAAAAAAATTTATTTACTTTTATCCTAATTCAGTTATTGCATTATTGGTGTTTGAAATCAAAAACACCCAAAAATTATAAAAAATTAATGTAAAAATAAAAATAAGCTTCGACGTACGCAGAAAGAAATTCGATTAAGAAAAATTGCATTTAAACACTTTAGTACCTATTTGAAAAATTGAAAAATAAAAAGAGAATTTACCTTTAGATAATATGTTTTCTAATTCACTTAAATAATTCATCCATCTTCATGCGGTGCTTGCGTATCATAATTATAAGATGGGTGATGAATAAAATTGAAAAAAATATCTTGAGAAAGATTGTGAAGAATTTTGAAATTTAACAAATTGAAGGATATTTTTTGTTGAAAAAATTGCCTCGAGTTATGGAACACCCTGTTTATACGCATATATTTATTCATACGAGTAATATCGCATTATAATTTCAATATTCAACAAAAAAAAAATCATCATGTTTGCGTGCGTATATAGAATGGAATATTAAAAAACTCAACAAAATCGTGTTTTTTTTTCTCGTCGTACATTAAATTCGCTGATTTTGGATGAAAAATTATTAAAAATTCTACTATTTCGTCTCATAAAGATTCATGTATTTTTATTAAAAATGCACCGATTCTATTGTCGCTGGGTACTCTTAATTAATAATCATACTAATAACTATAGTCCGAAACAAACGCGAAAAAATCCATTGTTCAAACAGAGCGAAGCTGCAGAATCCGCTATATTGGAGAATTTTTCGCGTCGAATTGTTCTCATTAATCAGCAACAACGCTACGTTTGAAAAATGGAAAAGAGGATAAAAAAACACGCTATTTGATGGGGGAAAAAAGAAGGGAAAAAAAACCTATCTACACACCCCTTTTTTTTGGTATATAAATGGATATCAATATCGACTATGGGAAGAGAATTAAATACCGTTAAATCTCTTTTCGTTTCGCTATTATTTTATTCGATATTTTCGCGTAAAAATCAAAACAATATCACGTTCGGCGTCAACCAGCGTCGCACGTGCTCATCAACGTAGCACGAAAGCTTTAAATTGGTACGATATATAATTTTGTTTGTATAAATGATTTTTACTAATGAACTAGGATGAACTTAGCCACATTTAATCACATACGCTCGCTTCTACCTACGACTAACTTCTATCTAATTGAAAATGTAAACGTAATTATCAGGAATACATGGCTGGTAAATGTAACGGAGACTCGTACTGTGTTATATCATGTGTACGTTTCGTGTTGTTTTTGTACTCGCACGAGAGTTTTTTTTCACCTCCCTGGTAACCTTATTCGTTATTTTATACGGTACCTCAACAATGGTGAAATTTAAAACGAGCTCGCATGTACATAGTGTCCACTATCCAACCGAATACGAGCATTTGTTGCCTTTTCGAAATGATAAATACGATGACAGAGAACTTTACGAACGAGATCACTCGCCGGAACCTTTTTCTGTGTATTTTTTGCCAACCAATCGTCAATATTTTACGCGTTATCTGGTTTTACGCAGAGAGAGAAAGAAAGGAAAAAACTCCAACTAGGGTGAAAAATCTCCCCAGTGGTTCGATCTGTGCCCTTGAAAAAAACACATAAAATCGATTCTTTCCTCCGGACTGCGGACACGTTTTGTAGGGAGGAATTTTTGCACTTGGACAATTGACCCTTTTGCCATCCACATTCGTTTCTTTTTAGCGGTTACAGTGTCTAAGGAGCGGAGCTCGACTCTAAGTTCAAACACGTGATGGACAACGTTGCGTAGAAAAAACATAGCTAAGAGGAATTTTTTCCACTTGGATGATACCTACGTACGAAAACATTTTCTGAAAATTTATACGGTCACATCGTTCTACCTCGAATTACTCGGCCGGCTATTTATCGAATTACAAGAGTAAAAAAGTGCTGTATCAACGTATGAAGGCCGTTTACCTGGCTATGCTTTTATCGAGTAGCTTTTTCAAATAGGCAATTTTTCTCGCACGTTTGAGGAGAAAATGGAGTTATGAAATGAAAATTACGTGTGTAGGTGGAGTAAGGGGAAATGTCATAGTTATGTTTTTACGTATTTTTTTGGAGGTGGTGCGGGAGCGTAATTACTTCGATTTTTTACGAATATTATAAAGATGATATTATGGAGTATTGTATGGAAGACTTTGCAAGTTCGAATTATTAACATTTAGAATTTTACCAATCGAAACTTTTTTCTTGGATTCATGTTTCAAGAAAGGGGTTCAAAAAATTACATTGGATGAAAGATGAAACATTATTTACTCTTTTCCTAAATCTCGCAAACCGATTTTATTGCCCAGATGTTTCGTTATAAAAGGGATAAAGTGTCGCGTTAGTTCCGCCTAAATCGTGAAATTATCTTTCGATATATAGATAGATTATCGACGAATTATAGTTAGCAAAAATTTCGAGATTATAGTAAGATATTTTATCGATAATATATCTATAATATCGAAAGATAATTTCACGATTTAGGCGGAACTTTTGCAACACTTTATCGAATTCGATATTCTGTCGATTTTTTATTCCGATTTTTCGTCTTTTACTAGCTTTTTTCTATAATAAAAAATCCTTAATTAGCATAATTAATACATTAAACTATGCCTAAACACATTATTCATGTTGCGGTAAGAGGATCATTTCAGAAAAAGTCAAAAAAAATTATAAAAAATCTGCCACCCGTGGGGCTTGAACCATCTACCTCCTGCATGGTAATCCTCTTCCTTAACCACTATGCCATACCTTATTGTTGAGGAATTAGCAATAAAACGCTTATAATAGGCAGTTTAGTACTTCCAGACGTGTTGGACTTAGAAGAATTTTCACCAATTTGGAAATAATTTCAAATATCGTCACAAAATCGTTGAAAAATCGTTCGACAAATTTCAGATTATTTGTCGATAATGTAGTCTCAAATATCGCCACAAAATCGTTAAAAAATCGAATTCGAGGAATTTCATATTACGTGTCGATAATATAGTTTCAAATATCGTCATAAAATCGTTGAAAAATCGAATTCGAGAAATTTCAGATTACGTGTCGATAATAAAGTTTTAAATATCTTCACAAAATCGTTAAAAAATCGAATTCGAGAAATTTCAGATTATTTGTCGATAATATAGTTTCAAATATCTTTACAAAATCGGTAAAAAATCGGATTCGATAAATTTAATATAATCTGTCGATAATATAGTTTCAAATATCGTCAAAAAATCGGTAAAATATCGGAGTCGAGAAATTATATAATCTGTCGATAATATAGTTTTAAATATCTTTACAAAATCATTAAAAAATCGAATTCGATAAATTTAATATTCTTTGTCGATAATGTAGTTTCAAATATCTGCACAAAATCGGTGGAAAATTGGAATCGATAAATTTAATATTCTTTGTCGATAGTATCGTTGACAAATATCGTCATAAAATCTTAATAATATCGAATTCGATAGTTTTTAGATTTTTTGCCTATGAAATTGTACCGATAAATCTTTATAATATCGTGAGAACATCTATAGATTTTCAAACGATTTTTTATCGATACGTTACATCTTCCGATATTATCGATCGAGTGTGCCGCTCGGGAGCATTATTTTTTTTGTCAAATGAAAAAGGTGTGATTTATTTGAGAGAAAAACAGAAATTCAGGTACAAAATTTCAAAAAAATTCATTATCATGAAGGGTATCGAGTAGAAGATGTACCTATATCTACGTTGAGATTTTTTTGAGTTTTGTAACCTCGAAAATTAAATTGAGGACAACTTTGAATGAGTTTTCTTAAAAGTACTGTCCATGCCTGCCTACTTTTTGGCACAGAAAACATTTTTTATGCTCTTATGTTGGTCGAGTTTGATAAGTCAAAAGAACGTAACTTTTGTCCAAATCATGTTCAAGTGGAGGATGATTAGGATGGTGTGAGGGAATGATATGGACGAGTAAAGGTAATGAAGTTTTTCGGAAGTTTTCGAGGATTAAAATTACATTTATCAGAGCCAAGGATCATTCCTTTCTCTCTCTCATCAAAAAGAAAGTATACCTATATACTTTCATCAACATATTCGATTCAGGATAAATGTTTGATTTTCCTTAAAAAATACCTATTTAGCTTACCATTTTGTTACCTATCATTTTAGATTTTTCATCATGCTTTTGACCACATCAAAATTTATTAATGAGTAAACATGAAGCCTTTTATCATCACTTAACTCTTTTTTTTTCAAAATACATTTATTACTTACGATAACAAATGGTATTGAGAAATCTATGACTGCTAAAAAAAAGCTTGAATAAACAATATTAGTTTAAGCTGAATAAAATTCTGAAAATGCTGTTTGGTAAACGGCATGTGATGAGTAAAAAGTGTAACTAAAGATTATTACTTCAATTGTTTTTTTAATCACCTTTGAAAAATATTGAAAAAATTTATAATTATTTCAGGTTAGGTAGATTCTCATTTGGAACTTGGTACATGAAGATATCAAATCGGACGAATGAAATTGGTGAGTACCTTCCTGTCTACCTAAGAGTACTTAACTCTTTCTACTACTTTTTCTCACTTTTAATCGCGGTTAATTACTTATTTATTACATTGAAATATTGACATAGCACAAGGTAAGTTCCATATCGCCCTTAATTGTGCCATAAACTTGAAGAAACTCTCATGGTTCATTTAGCATCTTGTATTTCTTTTATTTTCAACTATGGAAATTTTTTCAACGTGCTGTTAGGTTGATTTCCTCAAAATAGTATAAATTTAATTTCAGAGGCCCTTGAACTTGCAAGACTGAGCAAGACGTACTCGCTACTGCTGGAATTTCCTCTTGTTTAAATATTCGTTTTTTCTGCTTGTTTCTATCGTTTTCGATTACTATAAATAACAAATCGGTATTTTCTCGCGCGTTTCGTGATTAAAGTGTACATAAACGAATCCGGCGCGGTAATTGCATTAGCCGGTAATAAATTTACAGGCGTAAAAAAAAATGCTCTCGAAATTCCAGAATTTTTCCTCTTTTTTTTGCCGCTAACACGGGTTTGTATTTGACAGAAAAATCGAATTAAAGCTAAATATGAAAATTTCTCTGTATGTGGTCTCGACACACACTAGCCAAAATGTAGTCTTTGTTTCATTTGAGGAAAGGTTTCTAATAAAACTTGGAAAATTTTTCGCCATATGTAGGTATCATGTAGTGTAGGTAGAAGTATGTGAGAATGTTAAAAAGTTGTGATGGCTATTCCCTCGTCGTATAAGCTATGCTTTTTCCAGCACAGCTGTATAATATTTCGCGCAATTCGTAACATTTACTGACAAACGAGCGTACCTATGTATAAGATGAACCATGCTTCTAGCTTCCACGCAGTTTATTTAATCAGCAAAACGAATGTTTACTGTCGCGAATCGTTCGCGAACGCTAACTTAGAAATCAGGATTAGAAAGCCAAATAGCTGATAAATAAAGATTTTTTTTTTTTTTAATTTTCAATAATTTTTATTCAAATAAATTTACTCAATAAGACACAAACATACCACAAAAAGTTTAAAAATAATTATAAAATATTTTGATCATAAAAATCGTAAGGTTTGCCTATAATTCACTAATTAAAGATAAGAGAACGTAAAAAGATAGTAATCCAGTAACCGTTGAAATAAAACATTTCCAATAAAAATTTAATCTTTTCGAATCTACGACATTTTTTTGTCGGTGATCAATAAACCGGGGTGAGAAATTTAGTTTTCTTAAAAATGTTACGTCGACAACGCCGATCTTCACCGGCACAATAATTCGCCCATTGACGACTTGTATCTGATTAACAAAATAAGTCGTTCTCTCCGGTTTCAAAGAATATACGATCCCCGGAATAACATATGTGACGAAGAGAGAGCAGGCGTTCGCCTACACAGGAGTCAATACATTAGGCCCATTGACGGTGAAAGCAAAGAACAGCAACAAAACAAGTAAAGTGTGGATTTGCTTGTTCACATGCTTGATCACAAGAGCAGTGCATTTAGAGCTACTAGAAGATATGACTACTGAGGAAACCCATCTCGCTTTTCGACGATTTTTCTCCATAAGAAAACCTAAGGAATTATTATCTGATAACGCCCCCCAGTTCTCCGCTCAACTGGAGGATGTTATCGGAATTTTCCCCATGGAGCGGAGGAGTCTACAAAAGGATAGTGGCGCTAGTAAAAAATGCGCTGAGAAGAACTTTACACAACTTGACACTCACGTTGGGACAATTAAGAACGGCTGTTTCCGAAGTAGCTGCCGTGTTGAATTCGCGCCCAATCTCGTACGTCGGTGCCGATGACAAATCCGTGTTAATTCCAAGCGACATGATCAACGTACAATGGAATATACCGAAAAGATTTCGACCCCACGAATACAAAAACGATCACAGGAAAGAAACTAATTGAAGGCTGGAAGGCAGTAAACCAGCAACTAGACGCCTTTTGGAACATTTGGCGGTACGATTACATCGAAAGCTTATGTATCCCCTCCCACCCAAAATCATCACCAAAACTCGCGGCGGAGGGCCCTCCGAAGAAGGGAGACGTGGTCCTGATACAAGAAAAATTGCTGCCAGGAGGACGTTGGCGTATTGGGAAAATATGTGAAATCAAGCCAGATCGAGTTGGAGAAAGTTCGGGCTGTCGGGAGTCTAATTGGACAATGGAAAGATCCTCACTCAACCGATAAATTTACTACATCCGTTGGAAGTAGATGAGTAAAATTTGTACGTAGTAATTTCGATATAGGCATCTGATACCTAGGTATTAGTTAGTTTTAAGCAAAATCTTGTATTCGTTTTTAAAGTTTTGATTGTTTTCGTTAATTTTAAGTTTTGTGACTTGAATTTTATTTTATTTTATTACTTTTATATATTTTTAGTCTCGGGAATGACGCGAATCGTTCGCGAACGTAATAATATTTTTGTTCGTTTATAATTTCGTAGTTTTAAAGCCTAAAATTGAAAAAGAAAAATTGCGCTTTTTTAAGATTGAATTATGCACGCTTTTTACTGAAATGAATTATGAAATAAAAGTACTAAAATTTATGTAAAATGAATTTAATTAATCGATAAAATAACGAGTTAAAACAAATTTGTTACATTTACATCTTCATAGCACACATACATACTTCTACATAATACATTCACGAAACGCAGAGAGAAGGGAATCTTATAAAAACCATGCAGAGACGATAATTTTCTTTGCAGTGTGCATTATATGTACTCGGTAAGGATGGAAATTACCCAGCTTTTGTCTTCTGTACTGTATGCGACTTGTCGTCCATTCTACCATACTGTACATAGTTTTACTTATCTGTCTGGCTATAAATGTAGCTCGTTATTGTAATTACATTCGTAATGGTTCACATTGGACCGAATATCTTTCTGGAGACCAATGGGGTGATTTTTTATCTAGAAAGATGTTTAGTTTGGAAGTCACATGGTTGAAAGGAGACTGATACAAAGTAATTGGAGACATGGAGAGATGAAATGCGTTTCTGGAATCATAAGTCGTTATTTTGTGGTATCTCATATGACTTAATGCATTCACAAAACATATGGTTGCCTTTGCTATAACTTTTGCAGGCACTGAATACCAATCAAAAGTTGGTTTTCTTGAAATACGTCGATAACGGCTTTTTACAAAAAAACAAGTTCAGATACTTAAAACTTACTTACTCTTCTTTCAATTTTGCATAAAAAATATGAATAAATGTGACCAGAAATATGGGAAAACTCATGCGGAATTTTGTAGTTGAGTACTCGAGTAGGTATAGTCGACTCTTGATTTTGCTGGAAAAAGAGTAGGGAGAAGTATACTTTTTTTAGCAGGAATTTAAGTTGACTTTTTCTTTTTTTCAACTCCAAGAAAGTGTTTTTATTTTTATTTGCAAGACACTATAAATGAATAGGTACTTTTTTCCAAAATAAATCGAAGAAAATAAAAAGTGAAAAAATAAAAAAAAATTCTGAAAAGTTTTGTAAATACGGGTTGAAATATTTTTTCAGTTTAAAACATAGTTTTTTTAAATTTTTATTCAAGTACCTATATTGAATTTTTTTTCAATCCTTGAAAAAGAATTTCATCAAATTGTGACCTTCCACGAAGAAAGGTGCAAACTTTCGAACAAATCAAATTCACTTTTTTTGCCGTTTGATGCGCTAAAAGGCCATCGTAATTGACTACCAATTGTCTCCTAAAATTACACATCGAACCGAATGAAAATCAATTCGTCAATAAGCCTTTATTTTGAAGGGGAAAAAACATAATTAGAAACTTACCCTGGTAATTTTTACTTTAATGAGGTTTGGCACCTATCATTATGGAAGGTCAGGTCACCATTATGAAAAAAGTTCCCTTCACAAGCCGTCGTCCACAAAAATGGTGTCCTGTGTAAATCTGTGTGGCCAGTTCTAGTCTTCCGATCTTCCTAATGTGCAGTGGTCCTGGATGAATTTCTGTTTACAGAATGAGCGGTGGGTCGTTGAATTAGAAAGAAGACGCAGGTCTTCTGCCTCTTCTTTCTATGAAGTCGCACTTTTTTTCAAGGTGTATTATTCAGGTGTGATATTTGTACTGTTTTGTATAGGTTTTTTTAATTTTTCAATTTTTTGCGACTCGTGATACCATGAACCAGCTGTGTCCAAAGGTATACAGATTACAGAGCCCCCTCCTTTCTAATGACCATAAGTATTGCGCAAGAAAAGGTAGAGGTATCTGTGCAGTATCACATTGGCGACCCTGTCAGGATTATGGCAAATAATGGTAACATCTCCTTTTTGAGAGAGAGGCTGAACACGTCAACTATAGATTTCCTTCACTATCACGAGGCTCGTATGGAGATTTCTTATTAAGACTCGGTGAAGTGTTCGAAGAACGCAGAAAACATGTATACAAGCAACCTCATCATTCATCTCAACGTGCATCTCTCCACTTTTTGAGACAGCCATCTAGAGAAAGCTTGCATTAAACATTGAAAGAACGATCTTTACCACAGAACCACGCAAGAAGCGAGTGTAGCTCCCGGCATGCATCTCCAAGATGTTCACCAAATCACCTCATCAAAAGCAAAAAAGCTAGAGAACTAAGTACTAGACCATAATAATCATTTTCAACTCCCCAGTTTCAGCGTCGATACCTAACGAGTGGACGAGTAGTTTTATGAATATTGAGTACTACTTTCTGGATATCGCCTAGAAGTTCAAGCTAAACCAGACTGTCCAAATTTTTTAACCCTGGCAGAAGGCTTAAAGGAAAATTTTTATCATCTTCTTCACTTTTTCTAGACTGGGCCACATTTTCCAGTCGCTTGGCCTTTGTTTCGCATATTCCAATAAATCACATCATAAAAAGCTGGGGAACTAAGTACTAGTACTAGACCATAATAATTATTTTCAACTCCCCAGTTTCAGACTGTCTATAACGAGTTTACGAGTAGTTTTTTGAGCATTGAGTGCATATTTCTGGATATAGCTATCGCCTAGAAGTTCAAGTTTCACCAGACTATCAAAATTTTTAAAGTATGGCAGAAAGCTTAAAAGACAATTTTTATCATTATCTTCACGTTCGCTGGGCTAGACCACATTTTCCTCTAGTTTGATCTTTTGTTTCCCATATTCCAATAACTGCTTATCTACAACCAAAGTTGAATTAGGATGTGATCTTTTTCGTCTGTATGTCGAATCTGATGGTTCTGCGGCAGCTACGGAATTAGGGGAATGGGAGGCTTGTGTTGTAGTTATTGAAGCTGAAGTGCTAGCACTGCTTGAAGTTGAATTTGCTATTTTCATTAACTTGGCAGTATTTGAGGAAATCGCAGCAACGTTTCCATCGGTGTATTCTTCATTATTATGCTGTTTGTCGTCTAAAATTTTCTTCATCACTACCATTTGGGTATGGCCGATTAAGATTAACTGTTATTATTTTTTTTAGTTAAAAAAAGTACTTTAATTAATTTGTTTTAAAGATTTATATTCAAAAAATTAAGACCATTTTACCTGTGAGATGTGTATTGTGTATAAATAATCCGACCTCTTACGCAAGTGACAGTTCTGACTTATTAGTTAACTCAATTGCTCTCAAGTCATAAGGTAAAATCGGGTAATATGGACTTTTGACCATATTACCCACCCTATGTTATTTTGCCCAGACTACATTTTTTTTGAAATCCGATTTCACTGGGTAATAAGGTTTACTTTCCTTTAAAATATCACAATCTGAAGTGTCTTACCCAAAAAGTGTCGATTCTGCGACGATTTTTTGAAAAATGGCTATGATGTAGCATAATGTATGTTGTAAGTATAGCATTACCCATCATTACCCAAGTATGTTGTTAGTATAGCACTACGCAATCTATCTTGTAAATTATCAATGCACGTTATAATGCCGAAGTTCTAATAAACGCTATAAAAATGTAACAATGTAGCTATAAGAAATTGTATATATTCATTGTGTAATAAGTTATATTCAACTAAATGAATTTGTGAATATTTTATATCAAAAAGATAGGAAATTTAATGAGCTTTCCAAATATATGCGTGAATGTTGTTTTTGAGATCGGAGTCTTGTAGTAAATCAACTTAAAAAAAAAAAAAAATCAACGAAAATGGCATGGTAGGCAGGTAGGGTAATATGGACACATCATAAAAAAGAATGGTAGGGTAATATGGACACGTAATTTTTTGTTCTGAGAAATTTAATTTTCGCTAAAATTTATTCAGAGGGGTGTACTGTATCCACATATCAAGTTTCAGCCGGATCGGATAAAAAGAAGTCTTTCTACAGCAATTTTTCAATTTTTTTAATGGAAAATTCGACTCTTTTCCACCTATAATAGGTTCTATGGGCCGGACCCGGCTCATTTTTGATATGAGAGCGTGTTGGATCCTCGTGAATGTACATACCAAAAATTAGACAGATCCGAGCCATACAACCTATTTTAGGTGGAAAAAAGTTGAATTTTCCATGTAAAAAATTGAAAAAAATCGCCATAGAACGACTTCTTTTTATCGGATTTGGCTGAAATTTGATATGTGGATACAGTACGTCCCTCTGAATAAATTAATTAAATTTTTCAGAGCAAAAAATTACGTGCCCATATTTTTTATGAAAAAAAATTACATGATAAAATGAAGGATTGTTACACTCTTACGTTTCCTCCCATGAACAGATAGGCCGGGTATGTTCCGATCTTCTTCATACCTCTCCCACTCAAAACACCTCATTTTGAGTTATTTTTCCAAATTTTTGGATCTTTAAATTTGAAAAAATACGTATGTCCATATTACCCTACCGGTAGGATAATATGGTCATTTTTTGGACTTTTTTTTAATGCACTTTTACGACATGAAGGGTCCGAATTTTGAGATGTTCAAGCAGATATTCTGAAAGAGGATAAAATTCTCTACAAGATTCAATTTTCAGTTTTCCAAAAGAATAAAAATTCCAACATGGAATTCATTAGTTCTTCTTTATCAGAGTATCTAACAACATCGACATTTAAAATGGCGCTGACCAGTAACCACTTGTCCGATCTGCGATGCATTATCGACATTCAGCTTCACATATTGCAGTTGTTGACATTGTTATTTTGGTTTATAACTGAGATACTGTCTTTGAATAGCCAAAGCACCTTCGAGGGTGTCTGCGATTTAGTGTATTCGTATGTATATACCAACCCACTCTAATTTTTTTTCGGTGCTTTTTAAATTCGCCTCTCTATAGTAGTGTTTTGTAACTACCTACGTATGCTAGGTAGTAGGTACACTTAATAAATTTAATCTATGTTTTGCAAGTTTCCAAAAAGTTGATTTAAAGGAACTTATGAAATTTCAAGTTTACTTTGACTTTTATGAAGTTTAGGTTTTAAATCTTGAAAAGATAGTAAACGAATTAGATAGACTTTTATCTAATTTGTTAAGAGCGTTTACGTTTTATTATGAAAGCTACTCTCTCTTCATCTTAGAGGCTACATAATTAATTTTCCACCGTCTCTTATTAAAACTTCTCCACCAACTGCAAAAAAATACTTATGATCTTGACTAAAATTACAACTTTACGAATTCAATTCCACCTAAGCGTCGAAAAAGCTTGTTTGACGTGAAAATAATTATACTCGTACACGTGAATACGGCACGTCGTTGGGTCGGGTCGCGCCTTATCAGGTCGCTCCTAAAGTGTACTCCTACTCTAGATTCTTTTATACGCGCGAGTAAGTGCCTAAGCAAAAAGGTACGTCCTTAAAAGACGCATGTTTTTAATATAAAATAAATACTTGCTCACTTCTCGGTTCATTAAGTATTGTACCTACGAATTCATTTTACCTTCTATTTATATGTGTATAACCGAGTTTATTTTTGTACGATGTATTAATAGAAATATGCTGCTGCGAACATTATTTATTTCCTTCTTCCAGTACCTCTATCCTGAGTTATGTATAATTGTATACAACTTGGAAAGTTCTTTCAAAAACAAATAAAACTCAAAAAAAATCTCGGCTTGGTTTTCGTAGTATACTTTAATCATACTAAAAACTAAATTTTTAATGTAAATTAAATTCTAAACGACACGACGCTTATTTTTACAATTTAGTTAAAAACTTGCTCTCTCCCTCGACGTATTTCCCTGTGTCCAATTTCTTTTCATTGGTATAGCTACTCTTTGCCGCATAATCCTCGCCTTGCTGTATGAAGGGGAAATTTTGTATACACGTTCTCTCGTACTCGCATGTACATGTAGATGATACTACGTATGTGAAAAAAAGGATCTCTTTATTTACTCGACGTCGACGAGAATAATTCAAGTGATATGTTTTGTGGTGCTCGTCACGCTTTATGAAAAAAGGTCATATACCGAGATTTTGTACAAATGTATCAAAAAAAGATCGGAGGGCGAGTTTAAAATTCTTGCGTATTGCTCATGTCCTAGTTGGGAGCGATTTTCGCAAATTATTGCGTGTATTTGATGAAGGGGGGGGGGGGGTTGCAAACACTTTATGGTGAAAAAATTGCCTACATGTTTTAAACTTTTTTTTGTATTTTTCGTTTTTTTTTTTGGTTTTTTTTGCAGAATTATTACCAAAATTGCGACAGAGACACATGTATTATGAAATTTTTGTTTCTCTATGCCAACATTTTTCTATTTTGAATGTTTTGTGAAAAATTTGGGTAAACGTTTTACAAATTTTTTACTTCCATAGCTTTAAACTTTTTATTCCACAGAAAAATGTCGTTGAAGTTATATACTATGCATAAGGTTAAAATTTTGAATACCAGTTTCAAAAAAGAATCCACGTTTGCATATAGGGTGTTAGGTGAGTGGTGGGCTGGTGGAGCAATATTTCAGATTTGCATATAATCGAAAATTGCTAATAAAACGCATAATGTTAGCATATCTGATGCATTATCTCTGCAAATGAAGGAGCCATAAACTTAGAAAATTGATATTTCCCAAGAAAAATAGATTATGAGCACCGATTTAAAAAAAAATTCAGACCCCCTTCACAAAAAGAAATTCTAATCATATAGAGCGGGTGCCTATCTCTGAAATTGAAGGGGTTATAGCAACAAGAGATTGTTTCCAAAAGTAAAGTGTTGCCTTCCTCAATTCATCTGAAAATGCTTCGCAATTGATGATTAGACGAAAAATATTTTCAAAGCTTTGCAAAATTTTCATTTTTTAATTTTATTTTTATTTTTATTATTTTTTTTATGATTTGCAAATATAAATTTCCCCAATCTTTTTCCTTATGGAGGAATGAGATCTCTATTTTTTTTCAATTATTTTGAACTTAGATTTTTTATGAAAGCGAAATTACCTTTTATCTATACTTGGTTAGTTTATCAGCCGGTTACTCGTATTTTTTGAAAAGTAGATTACTTCGTTTGAAAATCCATACCTACTTTGAGCTTGATTTTTGTAAAATGTCTGATCTTAATGCTCCTTAAAATTTACAAATAATTTCAAATTATACAATTTTTTTGCTTCTGTCTGTATCCAAATTCGAGGTTAACGAGACCGCTAGAGAATAGAAATGTTAATTTTGTCGGAAAATTTTTCTTTTCGTTTATTTTTCGTATGGAAATTCAAATAAAAAATCAGATTCCAGACTGGAATAAATGAAACGATAGAACGCAAAAATTTTCAAATTCATTCGCTGGTTCTTGCCCAAATTCCAAGAAATATCTACTCACCTATATTTTTCAAATGGAAATATTTTTCATCTTTTGTTGAAAAGGTATCGCTAAATATACTTTTACTCGCTGATGTTACGAAAATCTCGTTACTCAATTACCTACACACGCGTCTTCTCCAGAAAGAGAAAAATAAGTAAAATGGAATCGAAAGATTAAATCGTGTATGTATTCAACGTAAGTAATAGTTTACATGTGGACGAAATCGATATCTGAAATAGGAATTTTTTTTTCAAAGACTTGATTACATTAACTAGATGGACGTTGGTCTTCGCTAACATATGCGCAAATCGGACATCTACTTGGGTGCCCTTTTTTAGAGACGAAATACAATCTATGTTTACTTACGTAGCAGTACAGAATACAGATGTCGATGTTGCCACCGCGCCATCGTAAACTTTTGAAAAATATCAATACAGTAAGAAGCTTTTTGAAAGCTATTGAGACGAATGTTGTACAAAATTAACAATAAGTATATATAAACCTTGGTGAAGCTATACAAGAGTATCTAGATCTTGCTACTAGTACATACGACTCGATACTGGTAGCTTCAGCTGCCTCGTGTACTTCAGAAGGACGCTCCTACATATACAGAGTGCCTATTCGTTGTGAAACTTTCCACACTTTATAGTCTGTGTACATATATATATGCTCGTTCACTTCATCGTATATTTCGCGAAACAATTTATCATAAACAGTTTATTTATTTAATAAGAATTAAATTCTCGGTGAACATTTTATCGTATATGCGATTCCCCAGGGACTTTATTAAAAGAAGGCACGTCGGGCCGCGTAGGTAAGTCTATTCAAAGAAAAACTTGGCTTTTACGAAAATTTCTTTCAACTTGCCGAAATATTTTGATAATTTAAAGTGTACGCAGTTTTAATGTCTCGCATGACAGCTTCCATCGCGCAGCAGTAGGTAAATACCTGCTATAACCTATAAAACCACACGTTGCTGCTCGTTCCGCGAGCATATAGCTGAGTAGGTAGGTACTGCTTCATAGACATTAACAACGTTACGAAAACTTGCATTTGCGTGTATACCTACGAGGAAGATAGGGCCCTGGGAGGAGGTAATAGAACAGTATGATTTTTTCTCGACAGTTTTGAAAATTTATTAATGGAAGAGCTACGCAAAATATAGGTAGGTAGATGAGGGTATCACTGAAGCACTCTGGATGTGCGGAAGTTTTTCATCATAGGGTGATAAAAATTTCCTTCGACGAGTTACCTGCTATCTATATGTACGAGTACCTATGCATACTGGCGCTGAATTCTGGTAAAAATATGGTCACTAAATGGTACATAATGGAGGCGAGGGCAACGTATCAACGCCACCGGTCAAATTTATGTGGAACAGTTTGCGTGGCATTTTCGAGTACCGCGCGTACCGAATGCAAATTATGAATTGTACTCGTCTTATAGAATATTTTAACATCTTGAAAATGATTTGTAATGCGAAAATGGCAACCGGAGCGTCGCGTAGGGTTGTACATACACTCTGGTGTTTCCACCTCTCCTCGCACCGACCCCCTCGGCACTGCCGTAGTCGTATGTGAACGGAAAAAGGGTCCGGATAGTACATAATCAGAATTATATTATCAGATAATCTTGTTTTTCTTGAAACGTCGCTGTTGCCGTTGTGTTCGGTTTTGTTGTGTTGTTTTATTGTGCAATGAAAATCATACTTATATAGCGCGCTTCGAGTACCGCAAAAAATAGCGTCATTAAATTTGATACATGATTTAAACATATATAAGATCATTGCACTTTAAAGCTGCGCGCAAGGTTTCACGTTTTATTCAAAACACCAACACCAGTGCGAGTGGTAAGCTCTTTTTCGTATACGTGAGGATCGAAACCCCCTTGGCGATAGAATTAGTTAAGAAATATATAGAGAGTTATGGACTATGGTGAGTTGTCTTTCGCGAATAGTATTTTGCTGGAGGATTTGATCTTTTTTTCTTATTGGAAATTAGGAAAAATTTTAACTTACTCTTTTATCTGATAGGACCAGTTGAAAACAAAAAACAAAACAAAGTAACAGGTTGAAAGACATTCTCGTGCTGGTTCACCAGGTATTTTTTCAGTGCCCCCCCCCCCTTGCCTCTCACTTTAGACAAAACCCAAATCTCCTCCGGCAGCTTATTGACCCAGACAGACCCTCTATATCCAAACTGAGTCTGAGTGAAGGCTTTTATTCAACTGGGTACGCACAGCAAGCCCTCGCTAGAACCAGAAGACGTTAAGAGAAGCCTGCAGCTCAAAATTTTCTCTCGGCATGCCGGCTAAGCAAGGCTATAATCAGTTGTGGGGGTGGCAACCAAGTAATTGACGTTAGTTTTGTAGGCGATTGCCGTTGCGAGTAAATCCCAGCAGTGGAAAAATCAGACAAACTCGAGAAAAGTGTACAGATGATTATGGGGTGGTTAGACGTCCGGTGCGCAGACACTCCATGAATTTGGAAAGTTGATCATAGAGATGGTCTTGGATCCTCCTGGCGTAAAGCCAGAATGGAAACCAGATCGATTATGTCTAAATTTGACGGGGGTGAGACTGAGGCCATGATTGTACCTATTTCCCTTCTGACTACCTTTTTCCCCCTACAGATTGTGGTGGGGTTGGTCTTGGTATCAACGTTGTCAGTACTTCTGCAAATGGTATCTTTGGTGCATCCATTGAGTTATTTTTCTTACTCAATTGGAGACTATCTTTGCGAATAACTTCCCAAATTCATGTAGTGCCTGTCTCTGCATACTGGATGTCTAACCACCCTGCACTCATCTGTAGACTACTCTTGAGTTCGTCTTTTTTTCTATGACTTCATAAAGTGATCCACAGTTATGATGAATTGAAAGCATTGGATCCTCCTGGCGCAGAAGCCGGAATGGAAACCAGATCAATCATGTATAAATTCGACGGTGGCAAGACTGAGATCATAGTCATATTTCTTGTCTGACAAACTTTTTTCCGTGCAGATGGTAATGAGGTTGGTCTGGGTGTCAATGTTGTTAGTACTTCTGCAGATGGTTTTTTCGCTGTATCCACTGAATAATTTTTTTTAAACCTTTGAAGACCATCTCTGCGATCAACTTCCCAAATTCATGGAGTGCCTGTCTCTTCATATTGGATGTCCTACCACCCTATACTCATCTGTAATTCGATATACTACTCTCTTGTTCGTCTACTTCTTCTATGGCTTCGTAAAGTGATCCGAAAGTATGATGACTTGAAAGCATTGGGTCCTCCTGGCGCAGAAGCCGGAATCATAACTAGATCGACCACGCCTAAATTTGGCGAGAATGAGACTGAGGTCATGTCATATTTCTCATCTGACAAACTTCTTCCTGTGCCGATGGTGGTGGGGTTTGTCTGGATATCAATATCATTGGTACTTCTGCAAATGGCTTCTTTGCTGTTGTGTGTTGACCTTTTTTGGTACTGTGCTGCATTGAATATTCTGCCGGATTGCCAACCCGTAATATTTTTGCAATTTATCGATTGATTTCAACGTTAACTTTTTCAATTTCTCCTTTTGCTTCAATCTAAAACGTCGTCGACATGGATCTGGTTCTGAATGAGTTTGTTTCAGTGTGAGTCGTTTAACAAAAATGCTTCGTTACATTCTATAATAACTGAAAAAAGTTGTCCTTTGACCAAGCTGTTATTATTAAATTCTTTAGACAAGGAAGTCTGTACTTTACTATGGCGCAACCTCCACCCCTCTGTATCACTCCAATCAAAAGTTATGAGTGAATAATTTGTTAAAAAGTTTGAAAAAAATCATTATTAAATTTTTTTCAAATTATCTTTTTTTAATAATTATTTTTTGATGTTTCAAAAGTTCTGAACAGTTTTTTTTTTCAAACATGAAAAAAATTATTTAGGAAAAATTATTTGAAAAAATTTAATACCTAATGATTTTTTTGGACGTTTTTCAATACCGCAGCGCACAACTCTCTGCCTATTATAGTCAGTCCCGTAGAGAAGGGGGCAGAGGAAGCATTTTGCCCCGGGCCAAGAGTTTTGCGAGGGGGCCCAAATTGAATTTTTTCCACTTGAGTTGGAAAAATCACATAATTTTTTGTCAAAAAAGCCCTTGGAAGAAGGCACAAAATAATTTTTGCCCTGTGCCTATTTTGACTCTCGGCGGTGTCGATAAGTACAAGATTTTTAAGTGTACACTTTTCGATGAGCATAAATCAGCCCCTGCGGTCCGGATATTCCGCAAATATATACATCCACTCTCCATAACTTGCATAGGTATTTACTAGTTAGAAGGCTATCTACTCCTATGCCGGTACACCCTGTATTGATGTGCTGATTTTGAAAATCATATTTAAATTACAGTAGCTCAAGTGGTTACTCAATTATAACAGATTAAAACACTTAAAAAAAAATTTAAAAAAGAGGAAAAAACACTTACCTAAGTGGTTTGTTTTAACTGTCAATATATTACCGAATTCCGTGGAGAGCTTCATTTGCGCCAGTTTACCCGCAATGCAAAATTCTCCTCTGACGCTGAATATGTAAAAATTTTCATTTTCAAAAAATTTCAAAAAATGGCAATTTGAATGAAAATCAGTGACAGAGGCCACCATTTGATCCAATGCAAAATCCTACCCTGACTGAATTTGTAAAAAAAATTATTTTCAGTAAATTTCAAAAAATAAGAAATTGCATTTAATCAATGAAAAAGCCCCCCCCCCCCCCCCAGATCCAATGAAAAATCCTCCTCTTGCTGTGTCCATAGTATTCTCGATTCAAGTACCTATCTCTGTACTCAGTGTATACCTAATTACCTATGACATGACAGGTGTACAATAATCTACGTACACTACACTCATAATCTGGCTTACTTACGTACAATTCCTTAAAAATTAGCTTGCTCCCTAATTGGCGCAAATGAAAACTTTTTTTTGGCGCTTTGGAACGTTCCCCACTGGTGCAAATGATACGTCCAAAAAACATCATTGGCGCAAATGAAATATACCCGAATTTGAAGATGAAATGAAAAGGACGGGCCGATTCCAGTTGAAAGATGAAGGTTTAAAATTTCTGAACCAATCAAACCCCAAAAATTGAAAATTTAGCCACCAATTTTTTTTTCTATGTGCTTAATATAAGCATTTTTTAAAACTTTATACCCGAACCTATTTTTATCTAACTTCGAAAACCAGCGGATATTACGCACAAGGCAGCCTTTACTCTGATTCTCAAAATTCTATTTCAACCTAACTCGATGCCTACTTCTAATTCGAAAAGCGACTTTAGGGGTCCTATAATTATTAATACTTTGACTCCAATGGTTGGTGCGATCTCTCAACACCAGTATCGAAGTCGTCAGTATTTTTCTAAATTAATTAGAATTAGAATCGATTATTTTCCTGAATACGAATCCGCACCAGTCCAACTCTCAAATTCTATTATTTAAATCTATCTAACCGATTAACTATTATCTAACCGAATAACTATATCACGAACACCAATTTACCTTTAAAAAACGAAAATAAAGTACTTCAATTTAACGTGGGATGATGATACTTGTATTAACACAATATTTTTTACATGAAAATTGTCCAGTCTAATATGTATGATTTCTTGGATGTCGCATAGCGAACCCAGAAATCTATTATATTTATGACTAGGACGAAATGAATAAGTCGCATAAGCACAGATTTTCTGACTATAAATACTTTTTAAACCACAATCTACGTATGAGAACTACAAACTAACCGAATAAATCATCAAAAAAGCACAAAAGCTTTGAAAGCAAAATTAAAATACAAATCCAAAAGCAATATCAAGCAACTATATCTTAAAATCTTTGTCTCAACCTTCTCTCTTACAATCTCCACTCAAGAACCTCAAAATTCTCATACAAAATTAATTATCATAACAAAAAGCATTTAAAAAGCCAATAAATTACGCCCACTCATCATTAAAATAGTCTAAAAAATTATAAGAAAGCATAAAATGCATTAAAAAACCATACCAAAAGCTATAAGGAACTATTTTATAAATATTATAAGCATAAAAGCATTTTATTAACCATTTTTATTATCCAAAATTATCTAAACAAAAAGTAAAAAATTCTATCAAAAAGCTATAAATTCAAGTCATTCAGTATTTATTAAAATTTAATTATTAAAACCTTTCAAAACTACTAAAAAAAACACTTAAAATCTCCATCGTTACGTTAACTATCCAATCTGAAAATAAAAAGAATTATTAAAAAATAAATTATAGAAAGAAAAATTGAAATAAACTAAAAATTAGTATTCGGACTGAAAAAACCTCCTCTTTACATCATTTTAGTATCAAAAATCAAAATTCAACAATAAACCTATGGATAAAAATTACGTTAAATTGCATTAAATTAAAGCCGAATAATCAATAAAGATTATTTTGAAAAAATCTAATAAAAATAATCGATATTTAAAAAATTATGAATAAAATAAAAAAATAAAAAATAAAAAATTTGGAAAAAATCTAAAAATCTTTACTTTATTAATTATTTTTATTACGTTAATTATGTGAAATTAAAATTAAAAAAAACAAAACCAAAAAAGGCCTAAAACCACCGGTTACAACTTCATTTTAATTAAAGAAGAACTTCGAATAATTATTCAAACAATCTGTGTTCTTGGAAAAATTTAAAAGAAATTATTTATTGGAAAAATTAAAAAAATTATTATGAAATTTTTTGAAAAAGTTAAATCAAAGAAATGTTGACGAAATTTGAAAAAATATTCAAATGAAAATTGAAAAAGTTTACCTACTATTATCAATTTTTTCGAATGTAATTATTTCGAGTTTCATCTACTATTTGGAGGTCGAGTTTATGCTCACCCCATTGAGGCAGAGCCATAAACCTGATATGTTGCCTACAGGAGTATTTCAGGCGCAACTACATACGAACAAAAATGACACAGCGTCGAAAGCTTCTCGTTATTTTTAATATTTTGTATTTTCTAAAATTATCCTCGCAGGGGTTTTGTCACTTTTATCATCTAGGTGTCTAATTAAAAGAGAACTATAACCATTTTTTGTACGCCTTTTTCGAACCCTCTTCTATTCAAATGTACCAACATTCATACGCGAACAAATACCGCTCATTATATGGTATGAATAGGAAAGCACAGCAGACGATTTCGTGCAAAATAGACTCGAATAATAATTGTTACGAATTAAAAGCACGGTATGAAAGAGCTCTATGTTGATATTTAGCCTGGCGGTAATTTGACACCTGTACGTTAATACGTGGTTTATACAAATAACCTAAACCGTTCAATTTACGCGAATAATTAAATTCACCATAGCGTCAGACTTATATTCGTCGTGTACCGTATAATTTCATTAATTAACCAGTCCGCACGAATTAAATTCGTACAAAAGCTAGGAATGCGCCGTCATTCGCTGCACATATATAAACTTAATGTCAAGATAATGGTTGGAAATGTTTTCGCATACGTATTTCGTGTTGTAGGTATATAGTCAATAGTAGGCTATAGGCTCATACAGCGCATATACCTTCACTCTTCTTAAGACATTCGTGCCTGTGTGTATAATAACAACATTAAATTCTTCACAAAACCTCGGAATTTCATATCAACGGATTCGCGACGATATTCGTAGACATATGAGAGAAGCAAAGCATACCTCACTTCTATCGCCAGCGAGCAGGAATGTTCGAAAACTAATTATTAGCATAAGTTAGAAACGTCGTCGTGGCTGCGCACATAAACCTGAGCAAGTCACTCGAGCGGCATTATTATTAAGGCTCGTCAATTTATGAGAATTTTGACATGTCCGACGAACTCGCAGTTCGCAGAGGCATCGTTCTTAATGTAAACAAAAGTCACCAAAACCAGTAACTAGGTAAATGACATTGTATGTTTCGTCGTATTTTGCCTTTATACCGATGAAACAACCACGACAAAAGATTCTATTATCTAGTGACGTGAGTTAATAGGTATGCCTTCGAAATGTTTCGAAATTCGTCGATATTTAATGAAATTCGACGTTTGAAAAATTCCATTAGGTTTTCTAGAGAATTCCATGGTTCGAGGTAATGATTCTGGTAACTCGAAAAATGTTTTTTTTTCGAATTTGGTGAAAATTCCTATATGTATACCTATTATTATCATACCTACGAGTTGTTGGTTATAAAATAATTGCGTATGATTTTTAACTTCTTTAAATCAAATAAATTCTTCGTGTAGGTATTTTAAAGAAGACAAATTTAAAAAAAAGAGCGTTTAAGAGATTTTTACTTGGGAATTTCAAGGGGTATACTTACATATTCTTCAAAAAAAAAGAAAAAAAAAGAATCAGAATCAGAATATTTTTAAAAATAAGGAACTCAAGATATCACTGCGAAAAAAAATACTTACTTACCTATCTAATATAATTTTTTACAAGAATTTCAGGATTATTTTTTTCGAATTGTATTTAATTTTTTAAGAAAGAATTTTTTTTTTCAAAAACGAAGAAATTTCTTATAAGTAAGTAGAAGAAAATTGCACAATAATTACTTACCTCGTATAGTGTATCGTCATAGCGAATCACAGCAATATTGTTTCAATGAACTTCCGTTATCAAAGATTTTTTTATTTATTTTAAAATGTTTCTTTCGATGCCCTAATTAAATATCACCCCTCGTCAAATCCTTCAGATGTGGACCCTAAATAAAGCCGCTCAATGTTTTTCGCTTGTAACTCTGCAAATATGCGTTTAAACAAAAAATTGATCCTAACTAAAATTAAAGTAGGCAAATAAAATTTATTCAAAAATCCCGTAATTATCTTTTCTTTTTGGAAACTGAACGAGTGGGGCAGAATTCTGGATTTTTTATTGTAAAAATACGAAGAAAAAATCATAAAAAATTAGTAGAAGTTAAGATGAATAGGTGACATTTTGCAAAAAAAAAAAAAAATTTTAATTTCCAGGTTTGAAAAAATAGCATTAGTTTTTTCAGAATCACTTGAAGTGATTCTTTGCAAAAATAAAGTTTTAGATACCTAAATCTTATTTTCACAAAAATCAAAACAAAAAAAAAAATCAGTAGAAAAATTAAGATTAATATTACATTTCAAAAAAATCCCATGTACCTACAAAAATTTTCCAAAAGAAAATACCTACTTTGCTTAAATAATATTTTTTTTTTAATTTGACATTTAAAAATAAAAATTCTAGAAGATTTTTTAAAAAGTAGACTTTCAATTATTCTTTACAAAAAATTGAAGTTAAATATGTTTTGTGTTTTTCAAAAGAATTCAGAAACAAAAAATGAAATTTTTTCAGGTGAATTTCAAGATGAATATTCTTCAAAAAATTCCAGATTTAAAAAAATGAAATTTTTTTATGAAAATTTTTTACAAGAGGTTGCTTGTGTGTTGATTGATGTTGAGAAAATTAAAATTTTCTTCGCATCCATTTTTATTTTATGTTCTTGTTTTTGATAAATAATGCGAGTTTTTTTTTGAAGATGACGCATTTTCAAATTTTAAAAAAAATTATTCAAGTATTTAAAAAAAATACAATTTTTTTCAATTTCAATATCAAATTTTTTTAGGATATTTTCTAATACCTACATTCAAAGTTTTAAAAAAAAATTAAAAATTAAAAAAAGTTCTAGATGTTCTCAAAAAAAAAAAAAATTATTTACTTTGAAAACAGATATGAGTCTTCTAATTCTCCTGAACTTATGAATTTACAATTTTGCATATAAAAAAATTCTCAACTTGTGATGACCATACACGTGTCAACTTGTAACCTCGAATTTGGAGTTCAAATATGTTAATCGATACATGATATCATACCGATATGACGCTAGAATTATGCTTTTAGCTGTCAAAGTTGATTACAGCGTTGTCTGGAGTGATTCTGGTGAGCTGGAGAAAAGTCAACTTTTGCAGGAGGCTCCAGATCGTTTCAAAAATGGTTACAATCGATTCGAAGGGTTGACTTTAGTGTATGTATAAACTGATTTTCAGAATTTTCATCTCGAAATTTCCAATTTTTGTAAAATTTGATTTATACTATAATTTATACCAATGGGTTATTTTCGTAATTTTCAAAAATTCACCAAAAATAGAAAAATGAACTTGGGCATCTATAAATTTGATTCCAAGGTCAGAGTGACATGCCCTTTCACTGAGTCAAATTTCAGCTCAATCAAAGGTGATGAGATGGCAAGGTCCCTTGTAATTAAAAAAATAAAATAAAATAGAAAATATCTCAGTAATTAAAAAAAAAAAAAAACATGTAAAATAATTTCTGTAGGTACTTAACTAGAAGCAAAAAAAAAAAAAAAAAAAAAAATGATGAAAAAATTGTTTATACGTAGAACCCGAGCAGCACACTCGACAAATTATCGAAATAAAAAATCGACAGAATATCGAATTCGATAAAGTGTCGCGTTAGTTCCGCATAAATCGTGAAATTATCTTTCGATACATCGACAGATTATCGATGAATTATAGTTGGCAAAATCCATCAACAGATAAACTTTCGATAAAATCGAACGATTTTTCTTTTAAAATCTCAAGATTATAGTTAGATACTTCATCGATAACCTATCTATAAATCGAAAGATAATTACACGATTTATGCGGAACTAACGCGACACTTTATCGAATTCGATATTCTGTCGATTTTTTATTTCGATTTAGTTTCGATATTCTATCGATTTTTTATTTCGATTTAATTTCGATATTCTATCGATTTTGTATTACGATTTTTTGTAGATTATCTAGTTTCGATATTCTATCGATTTTTTGTAGATAATTTAGCATATATGGGTATATGCGCGCGCACATTTTCAAGACCGGCTGGCGAGTTTGAAGTCGTAGTTACGCTTAAGGCTGGCGAATTTCGTTCCAAATACAGCAGTTTCTACCAAAACAAGCGTCTGTTGCGAACATCGGAGTTCGTTCGCATAATACGAATTGGATTATAATATTCAAACATCTTATGCAAAATTGGAGAAGAGGGAGGGGTCCAATTGAAATTTTTATAATAACTAAAATTATTTCTAGGACCTTAATTTACAACTTTTGTTTGAAAATTTTTTCAAATTGGCCCCTTTTTCCTCCGCTCCTCCAATTTTGAATAAGTATCAACGGAGTATTATGCAAAATTGGAGGAGAAGGAGAGGTCCAATTGAAAAAATTTTCAAACAAAAGTTGTAGCTTAAAGTTCTAAGAATAATTTTGGTCATTACAAAATTGTCGATTGGGCGCCTCCCTCCCGTTCAATTTTAAATACTAAGTATTCACATAGTAATCGTAGTATTGAACTTGATAAAATTTTATTTAAGAACAACGATCTGGTTTCAAGTAAAATACCTAGTAAACCAAAAAAACTAGATAACTTGTTTGAAAATTTTTTCAATTTTGATTTCGCATATTACTGTTACACGTAAGTAGGTAAATGCAAAATAATAGAGGCTAGAGATGAGGTCCAATTGAAAAAACATTTCAAACAAAAGTTGTAGAATAATATTCTGGATTTAATTTTGGTTATTATAAAAATTTCGATTTGGCCCTTTCTTCCCATCCAATTTTGAATATAAAGTAGGTATTTTTTGACTAGAAAAAAATCACTATAGTTTCAACAACTATCGTTACAAAATCGTTGAAATATCGAAGTCGATAAATTTCATATAATGTGTCGATAATATAGTTTTAAAATATCTTCACAAAATCGTTAAAAAATCGAATTCGAGAAATTTCAGATTACGTGTCGATAATATAGTTTCAAATATCTGCACAAAATCGTTGAAAAATCGAATTCGAGAAATTTCAGATTACGTGTCGATGATATAGTTTCAAATATCTTCACAAAATCGTTAAAAAATCGAATTCGAGAAATTTAATATTCTTTGTCGATAATATAGTTTCAAATATCTGCACAAAATCGGTGGAAAATCGGATTCGATAAATTTAATATTCTTTGTCGATAGTATCGTTGACGAATATCGTCCTAAAATCGTAATACTATCGAATTCGATAGTTTTTAGATTTTTTGCCTATAAAATCGTACAGCTAAATCTGTATCATATCGTGAGAACATCTTTCGATTTTTAAACGATTTTTTATCGATACGTTTCAACTTTCGATATTATCGATCGAGTGTGCTGCTCGGGAATTTTATTTGAAAAAAATTCTTGAATAACTACAAAATGAAGAAATTCTACGAAGAAAAAACTGAATAAAAAATAGTTGAAAAATAATTAACTTTACTTACTTAAAAAAAATTTCATTGCGAAATTTAATTTTATCTAACTATTTATTTTCGTGATCTGCAGAGAACAAATTATACTTAATTTTTGCAATTTTGGTCTGTATTTTACCTTCTCGTTGCTTTAAATCTAGCAATTGAGTAGCATGACCTACTAACGCATATGTAAGTATTATTTCTTTTAGTAAAACTCCATTAAAAATACTATGCCCAGACAAGACTCAGTTCTCTCAAAAAAGGGGAAAAAACAACGATTAAATATCCATTTTCTTTTAACACGTCGGAAAAGGAAAAAGAAAAAGATCATTAGGTGAGGATACGAGTTAAGGTGATGAATACGTGTATTTAAGAGAGGGAAACACATCAGCATTATAGCTCGAGAATACGATTTAAATAGTCGAAAATGTATTTTCCAACCCTTCGTATATAGCTTAGCGCGTTTAAGATGAGAAAAAAAAAGAAAGAGGCAACCAGCCTAAAGATAAATAAATATTTCTTGTTTCAAATTTCCTTCTTGTGATTTCGTGCGGTCTTTAGGTATTTTGCGAATTTTTCTTTTTGTGCGAAAAGAAGTAACATACATGGAGTAGAAAAAAAAACCTCTATAATGATATATGAAGAAGAACCAATCTCCTTTTTTTTTTGCTATATATATATTTTTTTTTTTAACGTTATCATCAAGTCGAGCTTTGAACAGCTTGTTGAATTATTCATAGGACATAAACCTCGAAGCAAGATGTTAAACACTGTCCATACTAAAAGTCTTAAATTCAAGACTATCTGATTTGGATGTGCTCGCGCACATAAAGTTGCTTATTTTTCTTTTGATGTATTTTTCTCGTACGTGTTACCAAGAAGTTTTATGATTGGATCTATCAACTAGGAAAGGTTTTTCTCTCTCTTTCGGTGCTCTTCTTTATTCGACGTTCCGCTTCGATGCCGTATGAGCATATACAAAAAAACAGGCCGAGGGAGAACGTAATGAAGGAGAGAGGTTGAGGAGGGAAAAAACAAAAGAGGCGAAATTTGTATCTGGGAGGACGAAAGTTGACCTATCTTATTGCTTATTTTAGAGAAAGTTTTTTAATTTAAATAAAGTTTAAATTAAGGGTGCGGTATATTGCGTGGAAGTTTTGCCATAGTGTGCTTGCGACTGCTACGAGTTGTTTAATAACGTTTTATTTCTAAGTTGACGATGACGCGAGCTTTTTCTCGTCATGGAATAAGACGCCGGTTGTGGGCGCCTTTTACCTATTTGATTGATTACACGATACCTACTTTACGTACGTGAATACATATTCTCTCCCTTCACAGCCAGGTCTGCTTTTTCACCTGTAGGTGGGCTCCATTAAGCACCTGGAATATGTGGTTGCTCTGCGACGAGGGAAAGAGTTATAAGAGGTAAACTTATGTTTTTCGAAAAACAATTAAAATTTAATGTAAACGTTTTACGAAGTACTTGGTAAAATGAAGAATAAATTGTGTCGGCGTCTCCTTCGTGGCGGTTGGTTTTCGCTTTCGCTCGTGTTGTCATCTTAAGTAAAGAAATTTCACGTACTTGGGAAAGTTTTCACTCGACGGTCGTGTTTGTATTTTATTAAAGGCGAACAAAAGAATTTGTATTTAAACGAAGAACCCAGGCGAGGCGCAGATTGCAGTGTATTTTTTTTTTAAACACGACGTTACTCTTATTTTGAACCACTTGTGGCTTCGGTAATTTTCGTCTATCTTTTTTCTCCCCCTTTCTTCTATGTCGATCTCGCGAACGATTGATTGTTTCTTGCGGCGAAGTAACGATGTTCGAGTAAAGCCTTTTGATGTTTGAGTGGCAAATTCGACGGTTACGTGGTGTTTCGTGGTTAATCATGTCTCTCGTTACTGGCGAGGTTAATGAGCTCGAAAGAAACTCGTGTCGCGTACCGAGTTACAAGTTGTCGCTAATGGGCGATGAATTTTTATACCACATGTACTTTTCTTTGGCACTATTTTGCAGGGTGTTCCTGGATCAGTACACGCCTTCAAACCAATGGTGCAGCTTCCCAAACTACACAGGTGTATGCATGTTTGCCAAAACTAAGATTTGAAGGGGCAAAGTTATGTACTCGTATTGGTCATTTTTTTCAAAGTGTTGTAACTTCGTTGATAATGAAGTTAGAAAAAATTTGTTCAGTACTTTTCTGTAGAACTTTTCAAGTTCTACAAAATTAAGTATATGCATGTTTTTCCTATCTCTAAAATTGAAGGAGCTAAAAGGATTTAAAAATTTGTGCGCATTATAAATCCTTCAATTTTTAAGTTAAACAAAATTTGTACAGATTATTTTTTGTTCATCTTTTTTTGCTCTGCAATACGAATTGATAATTTTTTGCTCAACTCCAAAATTGAAGGAACTAAAACCATTTGAAATATGAAAAGAGGCTAATTTGGAGGAAGCTATCCCTTTTTCATTTTTCAAATGGTTGTAGTTCCTTCAATTTCAGAGATAGGCAGAACATGCATATAACCAAATTTGTAAAACTAGAAAAGTTGTACAAAAAAGGTCTTGAAAAAAAATTTTCTATCTTCATTAGAAACGAAGTTACGACATTCCGAAAAATGACCATTACGAGTACATAACTTTGCCCCTTCAAATCTTAGTTTCGGCAGACATGCATACACTTGTGTAGTTTGAGTAGCTGCATCATTGGTGTGAAGGGAGCGCACTGGTCCAGGAACACCCCGTACAAGGCTGCGGCTGAGGCTTCGATGTACCTACGAAATATTACCAAAGTTAAGAGGTTTCTTCTTCATAGGTAATTTTTAAAAAGCTTTTTGCCACCGAGAAGGGATTATTATGGGTTATTTTCTCCTCGAGGGAAGCTAGGCGTGTATAGGCAAGTTATATTATAGGTACCCGTGTTATAATGCTATACTAAGGGTTCGATATCGTTGCGAACAGACTCGACGAATATGTTATTTAATGGCGTTCAGTTTTCGCCAATTTCAAGGTTATAAATTTTTCATTAATCGAATACTAACTAAATTGTAATTTAGATGAGATGACGTTTATAGGTTATTCGGCTACGTGACCTTAATCGTTTCGATGAATTTATTTCGAATCCGAGTTGTAAATTTTTATGAGACGATTCGAAAATAGATTTGTAAATTTTTTATGAGAATCGGTATCTAGATATTTCAACGAGAATATCTATATATATTTTTTTGCTGCGGTTTCAAATCGATTCTAAGATATGAGATAGCTTGGATTTTTTTCACGTATTTATACGATTATTATGGGGGCAGCAGAAAAGCACCAGTAGACTATTTCGAGTAAAATATTCACAAATTTTACATTTTATCAGAAGGGTATGCGATGTTTTTTCTGTTTTGTTATGAGACGAGTGTATTTTCACATGTAAATATTAAATGGAGACCTTTCTGGGGGGTTTCAATGCTGGCCTTTTTTTATATTGCTTATTTTTGAGTTCGGGCTTCATTTAGTGAAGAGGTTATTACTTTTTTCAAATCAAAGAATTGGATTTATTTTTGTATTGATCGATGTTGGTTTGACCAACTGAAAAAGTTGGATTTTGAGAACGGTAAAAATTTTACCATTGTACTCGAATCCAGCGCAGAGGAATAGAAATCTTGATGAAGCTTTTTACTTAATTTCAGGTTTTGTATTAGCACCTCTAGGTACATGTTGACCTAAAATTTTTTACTAAAACAAAATTTATTTGAAAAATACGTTTTTTCATCACCGAGGGAATCAGATTTTTGTCATAAGATAGATATCAGTTTTTGTTGATACGTACGTACCTAGTCAACTTTTTAGAGAAAATGCCAAATGAATTCTTGAAGTTTTTTTTTTCTAGAATAATAATAATATACTTACCTAATACTTATACATACAATATAGATCTCACAAAAAAGAATCACAAAAAATAATGCTTTATCGGTTTGGTAGCAGATTGTTCGAAATAGAAATTTTGTCCTAGACAATTTTTTTGTCGTATAAAAATCGTAAACGCATTTTAAAAAATGAAATAATTTTTCAAAAAAATGTTTCCCATTCGAATTTTATTTTTCCTGCAGATTTTTTTCCAGATAATAAAATTCTAATGTTTTTTAATATTTTTCTTTGCTTTTCATTATTTTCTACCTATACTACAATTATTTATACAATTATTTTCATATTACAAAAATTATTTTCTTGAAAAAATGATTCTCCAACAGAATTTTTATAAAGTATATTTTTTTAGAAAAAATTTTGTTGAGAATAAAATACTTACAAAATTTATTTTTTATAGGTAAGTAGAAAATTGATATATGGTAGCATTTTTTTCATATCATCAATATTGTATTTATTGAACAGAATTTATTTTAAAAAATTCGCCAAGATTTTCTTGAATCAATTATTTTATAAGAAATTTTTATCATATTCCCCCGAAAAATTAACAGATTTTTTTGAGAAAATTTTTGTTGGATTAAAATTACACCCAAGCAACGAGAAAAAGATTACGCGTAGGTATATCAAGTTAAAAATTTCTCTTGAATTTTTTTGAAGAAATTACTCTACAAAAAATTGCTGTTTAACCTTATTTAAAAAAAATCCAATCAAAAATTCACCAGGAAAAAAAATTCATTGAAAAAAGATTTAGTTGAGTAAGCATCGCGTATTTAATACAGTAGATATAATATCGATCCTCCAAAAAAATCTCTGAAAAAAACTTCTGTTGAAAAAAAAAATCAATTTTCATAGATTTATTTAAAAGAAAATTCATTTTTTGAAAAAATATATTTCCAAATTAATTTTATTGAAGCAGGATTTTTTGTTGGATAAAAATTATATTTACGATGCAAATAATTAAATATTTTTTTAACAAATTTCTCTCTTATGGAATTTTTTGGAGATTTTTCTAAAAGGAAAATATTCAGTGACATGAGTGATTTTTTAAAGAATTTTTTTTTTTCAGTACGATTTTTATAATTCACAAAAAAAATGTCAGAGAAAAATAATTGATTTGAAAATAATTTCATTTTTTTCAGGTACCTATACGTAGGTAATTTTAATTTCACGAACTATTATATCTTGAAAAATTAATTTTCTATTACAAAAATTTTTTCTGGAGAAGTTTTATTTTTTCGTTGAAAAAAATTGATGAAAAAATAGTATCACTTCTTGAAAAATTTCTTCTTTTGCCAGTTCTCAATTTTCTTGCATTTTATTTTAAATAAAAATTTTTACGAAGATAATTCTTTGAAAAAAAAAACTGAAGAAATCTGTGAAAAAAATCTCCAAATGTTTCATCCCTTGATAAAATCATACATTATGGAAAATAAATTTTTTCTTCTGATGCAGAACTTTTTATCTGATGTATTGTTTTCTGTAAAATACAACTCAGCTGAAAAAAATTAAGTAATGTTTTACCAAAAATTTTCTGTCTCTTCCATCTAACCTAATAATTGAATTATTATTTGAATGTTTAAGAAATTCATCCCTACCTACATAGTACATACATACTACATCTACCTAGTGCCCGCCTACCTACCTTACCTTATACCTACCTACCTACAATTTTGAGGTCACGAAAAAAAAAATATGTACAAAAAATTGATTTTCTGGATAATTTATATTTCATTTTTTGACAAAGCAACCTGCTGAAAAAAATAAAAATTCTCCAAAAAAAATTTCTTGTTTGGAAAATACATTTTTTTACCAATTTCTTTCATGAGATCAAAATTGAAAAATTTTCATAGATAGGTACGAATTTTTTGACACGCTTTCAAAAAAGTAACATTATTTTTTCGACAGAGCACTCCCCCTTCCAAAAAAAAAAAACAGTTCAGTCTAGACCTCACAAAAATAATATGTTGAAAAAAAATTACTAACTTACTTGAAGTCGTTTCGATCCAAAAAAGTATACTCTCTGATACTACTCGTTCATTCACAAACCATACTTCACAATTTGCACTCTTCTTTTGATTAAATTTTACCTAGAAAAGATTGATTTCTCACTTATGTGAGGTCTCTTTAAAAAAAAATTTTTTGTGTTGAAAAATTCACCCTCAAGATTGGCAATCTTATTCATCATCTGATAGAATTATTTTCCAACCTGTGATATGGGAAAATATCCATATGCAAGCATTCGGATTCATTTTTACGTTGAATCCCAATATGAAGAGTTAGTATATGTAGTTACGAGTAGATATATATCCTTTTGCGAATAAGATACCTCCGACGTAACATTTTCGATAAATGAATTTCATGGATAATACTTTTCCACTTTTGAACCTACGGATCAAAGGGTATCGAGAGAGAAAAAATAACGAATAAAGAAACCAGGTAACAAATCGGAGCTCTTACTCATTCATAAAACCTCTCACAGTCCAACGAGTTCACACAATCGGGTATTGGAATTTCGTCTCGGTGCAAAGGTCGCAGCGCGGATAAAAAGTTATTTGGAAATTTGCGCAGTACCTTTTGTTATTTGGAAAACTTTAATACGGATAAAGAAGTCGATGAAAAGATTTCTAGTGATTATTAAACTTGGCATAGAAGCATGGTATATAGGCGGCGAGAAAGAACATCACTCAGGGTATTTTTTTCCCCCAGCCCCATACCTGCTGCTTTAATTTGCTCGCTATAAATTCCAATAAAGTGAATAAAATATAACGCTCGTAAATTAGCTGGTTTGCTTGTTATAACGGGGCACGGTTGCGTTAAAAGTCGAGCCGACGATAATTTTTTCTCTTTCCGAGGGTATTGTGCTAAAAGCTCGACGCGCTTCGCGACCTAACAAAATGTGCAACGTTGTTGTCGCCCGTTAACGCATAATTAGCCCCCGAGAAATTAGTATACGAGTGTACGGACACAAGGAGCTCTAAAGTCGTTTACGTATAGGATATTATAAGACGCCGTTGTCACCGCAATTTCCATTCGATTTTCCTGTTTGTCCATTTCATGCAAATAATCCTCCAACTCGGTCACAATTAACCACATTCTCTTTCAACTGGAATTCTCTTTATGTAGTTACGTCGCGTCGACATTCAAAGAAATTTCTATTCGGTCACCCAGTCGGACAGAAAATAGCTCTATTTCGTCGACTCGCACTCTGGCCATTTCTCTCCTAACCTAACTCGCTATTGCGTGTGTCTCCGGGACTGGGAGAAACCAAACAATTCTTAATTAATTCTCGTCAAATTTCCCAACAAAAAGAGGCCTCACCGATGACGTACCGATACCCCGACTTTTTAATCATAATTTAACCTTTACTTCGGGGTATCTTAATTGAGCCATTTTAGGTCGCGTATTCTGTACGTGGCCTGGGCCCTGGGCATGGTACTTTAGTAATATAGATTCGTGTTCCAAGCCGGGTATACAGGGTGTCTGAGGCAGGGCCGGATTTAGGAAAAAAATGCCCCAGGACCATATAATTACTGAAGGCCCTCTTGCCTATTTAATCCCCTCCCCCCCCCCATCGCAGTAATTGAAGTACACGTTTTCATTTTATTTCTTAGGTAAATACTAATAAAATCAAACTTAATAATTAATTCTAAATCAAAGACACGCGTCGAGATTTTTTAATAGCGAAACTTTCAATTAGATCGTCAAAGTTTAATTCGCGAAGTATGTCGTTTTCGGAACTCAACATCACCAAATTTTGTATTCCCTCCCCAGAATATTAATCCATACGCCATGTTGGACTGGAATAATCCGTAATATGCTAGCTTCAGTGTTTGTAAATTTACCAAATTTTTTAGTTGCCATAAGAGGAAATTTATTGAAGAAAGTTTTCCAGAAAGTTGGTCCACATGAGTGTTCTAGCCTAATTGAGACTCTATGTGAACCCCTAAAAATTTCAAGCAATTTACTTTTTTGACTGGTACTTGTATATCTAAATTTTGCACTCCTGATCCAAAACACATCATATTTGTTTTACTTACGTTAAGTGTCATTCTATTTGGGAAAGTGTTCATCAACCATTTTTTTAGAAAAAATTTCAATGAAAAGTTTTGAAAAAATTTGGGAGAAAATCAAGATAAACGATTTGACAAAAATCTAATCCGCAATTCACTTGGAAAATCTAGGCATAGAAATGAAATCGATGAAAATTATTAGGAAAGTTTAAATAAAAAACTGAAAAAAAAAATCAGAACAATTTCGATGAAAAATCTGAAAATTAATTCAATTAGGTAGAATTTCACAATTTACATGGAAAACTTTTTATACAAGTTTGAAAAAATTGAAAATAGGGATTCATACTGATTTTGAATTTTTTTCGTTTTTTCAACCCGATATAAGGTTTCTAGAGTCATAATTTTGAGAAAAATGTCGTCAATTTGTAGAAATCAAAATTTTATCAGTGGAAAAATTTTATTCAATTAATTTTTGTTCATTTCAAGCTAATTTTGCAATTTTTTTCAATTCTTGCTGACTTTGCATTTTTTTTAAACCCTGCAACTCTAAGGTTTCTCGAGTATTAATTTTGTGAAAAATAGCAATTTTGTGGAAATTTGAATTTATGAGTGAAAACATTTTATTTTATCAATTTTCGTCCAATTCGAGCTAATTTTGCACTTTTTTTTAATTTTTGCGGAATTTGCATTTTTTTGTTTTTTTTACCTGTACAACTTTAGGGTTTCTTGAGTGATAATTTTGAGTTGTGTTAAAAATCACGTAACTTATGCGACGAAAAGTGCGCATGGGTAGATATTCGTATACACGTCTGGCGCCACTCCGATAAAACCGGCGAAAACAGCTGACTGCGTTTGATGCGTGTCGTTTAATTTGAACGAGAGTTATGAAAATCAGTATGAAATATCTTTTCAGCATCTGAGCGTCCGTACTTTGCATACCCGCGTAATAACTGTAATTTTCAATTTTTAAGTGATCTGCCGGTAGCCCCTTTTCAGTGAAGGGCCCCTTTTGATGATGGGCCCCAGGGCCATGGCCCCGCTGCCCCCTAAATCTGGGCCTGGTCTGAGGAGTAATTTACGAAACCTCAGATTTGGATACAACGAACGGGTGCCACTAACAAAAAATGTTATGGTGCCTATCTCAAGAATTGAAGGGACAAGGCAAAATAGAACTTAGAATTTTTTTTATTTGGCATATGGATAGTATTTAAAAAAGTAAAAAATTTTCCTTCTTGTGATTTTTTGCCTATCTCTGAAAATGAAGGCAGTACAGAACTTTCCGAGCGAAATCGGTTGGCAACACTGCATCCAAAAAATTTTCTTACACCACCATGGTATAGTACTCCAAAAAAATAAAAAAAGTTTCGATTACATCTGGATGCCTATCTTTGAAATTGAAGAAGTTATTGTAAGAAGAAACTCACGTCAAAGGTATTGCCTTCGTTTAAATTATCAAGGGGAACTAGCAATGCATAAAAATCGAAACAATTTCATTATGACAATGCGTGTTATGGGTGTAACTCTTTGAGAGAAACTAAAATTGTTATGTGAGAAATTTGACTATCTTTGAAAATGAAGGAGCTACGCTGCGGTGCAGCAAAATTTGAAAATCCAAATTTCAAAGTTTTGTAGCGCCTTCATTTACGAACATAGACAAAAAATCTGAAGAATAAAAAATGTTCAATTTTTCAAGTACTACCCGGATATGCTCTATTAAAAAAATTCTCAATTTTATTTTCCCTTGCTCCTTCAATTTTTGAGATAGACGCCATGTGTTTATAGGTAACATTTTTTGTTAGTGGTACCCATTTGTATCCAAATCTGAAGTTTTGTACAGTGCTCCCCGGACACCCTGTATAATAGGGTGACTGAGAATGGAAGTGTTAGAGTAGTTGCCGAATTTTTGATTCAAGGCATGCACTTGTTTACCAAAAATACCCTCGATATTTATTTAATTGTGAATAGGTAACATAAAAGCACAAAATTTATTTTCCAACACCGCCCTTCCCCCAATCGGTGTTCAAATAACAATTATTTAAGGGAAAATTTAAAAATTTTCCAGGACAATTTTTTACAAAGAAAATTATACTTTTTATTTTTTTAAATTCAGAGCACATTAGATTTGATTTTAATTATTATATCGAATAAAACTTTCTTAGGTACGTACAATTTTTTTCAACTCCTCCTCCAAAAGATTTTTCTCAATTAAGTACGTAAGTAAACTTATTTTTGGAAGAAATTGAAAATAAACTCCAACCCGAGCGGCACACTCGATCGATAATATCGGAAGATGTAACGTATCGATAAAAAATCGTTTGAAAATCTATAGATGTTCTCACGATATTATAAAGATTTATCGGTACAACTTCATAGGCAAAAAATCTAAAAACTATCGAATTCGATATTATTAAGATTTTATGACGATATTCGTCAACGATACTATCGACAAAGAATATTAAATTTATCGATTCCGATTTTCCACAGATTTTGCGCAGTTATTTGAAACTACATTATCGACAAAGAATATTAAATTTATCGAATTCGATTTTTTAACGATTTTGTAAAGATATTCAAAACTATAAGTATTATCGACAGATTATATGAAATTTTTCGGCTTCGATATTTTACCGATTTTTTGACGACATTTGAAACTATATTTTCGACAAATTATATTAAATTTATCGAATCCGATTTTTTACCGATTTTGTAAAGATATTTGAAACTATATTATCGACATGTAATATGAAATTTCTCGATTTCGATTTTTTAACGATTTTGTGACGATATTTGAAACTATATTATCGACAAATAATCTGAAATTTCTCGAATTCGATTTTTTAACGATTTTGTGAAGATATTTAAAACTTTATTATCGACACGTAATCTGAAATTTCTCGAATTCGATTTTTCAACGATTTTATGACGATATTTGAAACTATATTATCGACACGTGATATGAAATTCCTCGAATTCGATTTTTCAACGATTTTGTGGCGATCTTTGAAACTACATTATCGACAAATAATCTGAAATTTGTCGAACGATTTTTCAACGATTTTGTGACGATATTTGAAATTATTTCCAAATTGATGAAAATTTTTCTAAGTCCAACACGTCTGGAAGTACTAAACTGCCTATTATAAGCGTTTTATTGCTAATTCCTCAACGATAAAGTATGGCATAGTGGTTAAGGAAGAGGATTACCATGCAGGAGGTAGAAGGTTCAAGCCCCACGGGTGGCAGATTTTTTATAATTTTTTTTGACTTTTTCTGAAATGATCCTCTTACCGTAACATGAATAATGTGTTTAGGCATAGTTTAATGTATTAATTATGCTAATTAATGATTTTTAATTATAGAAAGAAGCTAGTAAAAGACGAAAAATCGGAATAAAAAATCGATAAAAAATCGACAGAATATCGAATTCGATAAAGTGTCGCAAAAGTTCCGCCTATATCGTGAAATTATCTTTCGATATTATAGATATATTATCGATAAAATATCTTACTATAATCTCGAAATTTTTGCTAACTATAATTCGTCGATAATCTATCTATATATCGAAAGATAATGTCACGATTTATGCGGAACTAACGCGACACTTTATCGAATTCGATATTCTGTCGATTTTTTATTTCGATAATTTGTCGAGTGTGCTGCTCGGGTAGCTCAATCGTTAACGGTTTTGGATCTTTTTTACAAAAGTGGGTTCCGTCCTGCAAAACTAGTGATTTAGGTGGACATGAGAGGCTGATCTTCATTTTATTCCGCAAAGTGGGTGTCTAGATATAAAAGTTGATTATTAGGGCTGAGAAAAATATTTTCGCATTTTTTTCTAAGACGAAGTTAAAAAGCAATACACTTACAGCGACTTTGGCAGCAAGTTCTGCTTCTTCGGGTTTACTGTACATTATTTCTCGAATACCCAAATGTTCAAGACATTCCGGGTTCATATATAATATGAGTTCGGCAATGTTACCATAGCAAAAGAAGAAGTCAAATAGTTCTAGTTCGAAAACTGACTCGTCAATATCAAAACAATAAATCTAAGAGAAATTATAATTGATCAATTTTAAATGTAAAATCAAAAAAAGTAAGTACCTATCTTGATTTTTTTTTTTTTTTTTGAATAAATTCTTTCATATATATATTTTTTTTTTTTTTTTTTTTTTTTTTTTTGTAAACTCCTCATTAGAATTAAAAAATTTTGTTAATTAAAGAGTTCTTTTTAAAAAAAATAGTAGGTAGGTAAGAAAAAATTTTTGTTGAGAATTTATTCAAAGAATCTCAGAAAAAAAACTTGAAAAATTCTTACTTATTTTTAATTTGGTTGTTTTCAAAACAATGAAAAATTTGTAAGATGGGTAATGTTTTTTTGAGTTAGAAAAAAATTATTTTACTCCAGTATTTTGAGAATTTTTCGAAAATCTTTAAAAAGCACTTTAGAAGAAATTTTCTATTACAACTGAAAAATCCAAAATAAATTTTTTTCAGTATCGTTTAAAATCGATAGTTTGAACCCATCGACTATCGCTCATCACTACGTAAGGTCATCTTTGCTCGAACAATATTTCTCAATTAAATTACAACGTTCCATTTTCGAAAACAGAAGGCAGCAATAAATTCAAATTTACAATAACTATGCCTCTTCAAATAAAAGCATCGACAAAGCTTGTACTGCGAAGGTATCCAAACTTCTAAAATAATTTACGTCGCTGCATCATCAATCGCGATGAAGATGATTACTCGAGAAGTGTACACAGGCTGAGGGAGGCTGGTAGGCATTAAAATGTGTAAAAAAAAATATGGAACCTCGTATTGACTAAAACCGCAACCATATCGCAGGGTTATAGATTCAAGTTGCTTTTCTAAAACTTGCATCGACGAGTCGAGTATTTCTTAATTACGCCATTTGGAAATTCGCTAAGTTTTCCGCATAAATTATCAAATTTATTAGTTTTCGCGGCACACCCTCCCTCACCCGGTTGCCTTTGCATCTTTGGTTTATTCAGCGAACGCAGCATAGTGTTCGGGAGGAGGTAACAAAATATGCAAAATTTCCCTTCTATATAATTAAAAGCTCGCTTTTATAAAAATATTATACGCTTGATTGGTATAGGTAGGTTTAGTATTGACGGTGTTTATTAGACTGTTGTATATAGCGTATTGTCTTTATATAAACCTTTGAATAGTTTTCTGTAACGTTAAATTGGCTTGGTTAGCGAATTAAACTTGGGCGCGATTGTTGATTTGCCACAGGCGATTGCGTCGTCTTTCTGTTTTTATACGCAGCTACGTCTTGTAAAGACGATGATTGCCTTCTAACTCTGTATCAAGATTGTGCTGCTCTTTTTCATTCTTTTCTGCTTGGTTTTTTTCCTCCATCTTCATCCTTGCTTACTACAGGTGTTGTTTTGTGAAACTGCTACGGAAGCTGCGAGTGAAACATCTCGATGAAAAGTTGTACGTATACAAATTTTCGTCACGTCATTTTGTACGAAAAAGAGCTACGTACTACAGAAGTAAGGTACAAGGATACGATTCATTTCTCTCTTTTTATCTAGCGTCTCGTGTTAGATATGTCCGGCCTGACCCACGTATTCTTTGAGTATAACGGGTACATTAAAAACTTCGCAGTTAGGTACTAGTCCCTACATAAATTTCGACTTGACGTCGTTATACCATTTTACATTATACATATGCTCCGCGCGACGCGCCGATAATAAATTTACCCAATATCTCTGGATTCTGTGCGAATTTTCATACAACAAATCTTCCATTTTCACTTTGGACCCCTGCGCCCCGCTCCTCGTCGTATGGTTTGGTTTTGTTTACTTTTAGTTAGGTAAGTGTATATTAACCACGAAATCGAACAGAACCCGATGTTACGTACCAGTGGAATATCATATTTACTTAATATCGAGTTGGATTATTTTTTCATTTCTGTTCGCAACCGAACGAATAGTACGAAATGAAAAATTTTTATTCGTAAATTATACGTTTTCATCAAGTTACCGTCGACATATTAAAATGAATGAGTTTCGTACAGCCCTTATTTTCGCTTCGTTATGCGAGGGTGTGGGAAAATGTTGATTTATTATGCAGTTGATTTAAAGTGCCAGTTTGAGAAGCAAAAAAATGAGAGTGCTCTTTTATCAATATATGATATATATATTGAGCTTTGAAAAAAAAAATTCTTGCGAAAAAATTGAGTTTTTAGGTGTACCATATTTGATTTTTTAAATTTTTCAAGTTGCATTGGTTAAGAGATGGGGATATTTTACAAAAAAATTCAGATTTCAAATTTTTTGAAAATCGAAAAAATTTGATATTTGAGTTTTTAGATATAGTCCGCCAGGGAAATTATAGACATTTCACTTGGAACTAATTGGGGAAAAATGATTTTTTTTCACAGAGTTACTCTGAAATATGTCCTTTTTAACATAACTATATAAAATTCACCGACATAAGACCGCCCGTGTAGCAATTGTCGACATCGACATTTATGTCGACAAAATTCAGACACATTTTTTTCTCGGTTAACGATGAATTAAAAATGATATTTGAGATTTAAAGTAATGTTCTATGTTAAACATAACTGTTCAATCAAAATTTTTGAATTTTTCTCAGTATTTTCCTATAATTTAGAAAACATTGTTTTTCTACATAGACAAGTCGATGTAAAAATCGATACTCGATGAACGCATCGACATTTATGTCGACAATTTCTGCCAATTAAATTTACAAATTTTATATCTAAAAAGAACTAAAAACAATTAATAAGAACATTTTAAGCTCAGGAATAAATAATTTTTGAAAGAATCACAAAATTTTCTTATTTTTCAAAGTTTTGAATAATACAACGACTTGTCGAGTTATTGTCGACATAATTGTCGATGGTCGAATAATGCATCGACTTCACTGTCGACAGTGTCGACCAGAGGAATTTTAAGTCGAGATAGTGTCGATGTGATTGTCGAGGGTCGAATAATGCAACGACTTAACTGTGGACAGTGTTGACCAGAGGAATTTTAAGTCGAGTTAATGTCGATCTAATTGTCGAGGGTCGAATAATGCATCGACTTGACTGTCGACGTCTTGAGGGTGATTGTGATACTCGCAGATAAAGTGTGTTGTGAATTAGTACATAAGGTCTAAGAATCATCTCTATGTTAGTTGGACACTCGCATGTGTCCAACTACAAAGGTGGCCTCAATGCCGCATATTTGACAAAAAATGTCAAAATGTTGGCTCGAACACTATTTTTGGTGTAATTTTAATATATACTTATATTGAATATTTGAACTTAGCATATTTTTCAAAATCTCACCATTGCAAATGTCGATGTGGGTGTCGATATAAATGTCGACACATCGAAATCGGTCACTTTTCGATCGTACATGTAGACACGATTGTGGATGGTTTGTCGAGCTTATTATCGACATGTTTGTCGACCGTCCAAATATGGCTCGACATGTCGAGCCATATTTGGACGGTCGACAAACATGTCGATAATAAGCTCGACAAACCATCCACAATCGTGTCTACATGTACGATCGAAAAGTGACCGATTTCGATGTGTCGACATTTATATCGAAATTAGCATCGACGTTGCTACACGGGCGGTGCTTCACTCCCAAAATTCACATGTTTGCCCCAAAAATGTTCTTCGCGTTTATCTTGGTTTCTAACTGAGTTACAGGAAAAAAGTTGAATCAAAAAATGTGTATAATTAAGGTAGTTGCACCAGTCGTTGGCCACGACCCAGTGGTGGGTCACTTGAGAAGAAAAATGTTTATAATTAAGCGTATTTTTAAAATAGCTTCAGAAATTTTTTTTAGAGCAAACCTGGAACATTTCTGCATAGAACCACATAAAAGTTTTTAATCAATTCTGTTCAAGTAATTAATAATGATCGTCTGAAATTTTTTTGTTAGAACAATTTTCAAAATGATGCCAATTCTAAAGATTTTTGTTAAGCCGAAGTGTTATCGAAATATGAATTTTACACTATTAAGATTAATAAAACTTGAAATATAACCATTTGGACCTGAATCAGAAGAGTTTGGAGATTCCATTTCTTCATTAAAATAAAAAATATTGCCAAAATTCTATCAAATATGGCGGTGACTATCTACTGGAAGGTAAAAATGGTGTTTAGCCAGTAGTTGATCATTTTGATCAAGTACTAGACTTACGAAATTTTTGTAAAGTTCTAGTGGTTGATCATGCAAAAAATTGGTAAATATTCACGAAAAATGATAGTTTCTCTTTCTCATGGCTAATGAGTGACAATTTTACCGAATACTTATTGATTTTTTAAAAAATTAAATGGTTGAGAGCCGTTGTCATAATCTGATTGACCAACTACTGGGTGATCAACTACTAGCGCGTGACCAACTACTGGGTGGTCAACTACTAGATTATCTTGACCAACTACTGGACTTTTCTATTTTTTCACTTAAAATGGTCGTAATTTTCAAAGAATTGAAGTAAAATTAAAAAATTATAGCGCATTTTGTAGTAGAATACTCAAGGAATCGTTTGGTATATTCACCATTTCGCCAACGTTATTAGTTTTTAAACCAAAATGTTTTTTATAAGACACTTCCACTATAAGGGTCCACCACTGGTGTAACTACCTTATATTTCAAACAAATAAGGTTGTTTGCAATTTTTTGATACGAGCAGTAGAAATCCCACAAAGAAACTTCGAAGTTTGCAAGTGAAGTGCAACTCGGGGTACAGATGGAGGGTTGAGCAAAAAAAAATGCTAAAATAAAAAACAAAAAATTTTAAAATTGCACATGCTACATTCTGTGTAAAAAATTGGATTTGTGATTTTTTTGCGAATCGGAAATTGCAAAAATTGAAAGGAAAAATATCATTACCAGAGCGAGAAGAAAAAATAGTCTGATTACTTACTTATTGCACATTCTGTGCAAAATATTGGATTTGCCATTATTTTGCGAATCGGAAATTGCAAAAGTTGAAAGGAAAAATCGTATTACCAGGGCGTGATTCAAATTCCTTGGAAATTCGAAACAAAAAGTTTTAATTTTCCAAAGGGAAAATTTTAAATTTCGTCCAAAAATTTGGAATTTTAATTTTTGTGTCAAGTAAATATTTGAGAATTACCTACGTAAAAGGTTTGTAAGAATAATTCTTATTATGCGAGTTTCAGGTTTTTTGAGAATTTGAAATTCTTCCCAAATGTTGTACAATGAATACAAAAAATCAATTGTAGAAATTTCATTTTTGATTTTTGTTTTATTTAAAATTTTAAAAATTGTAAGAAAAAACATTATAATTACTTACTTACGTATTATGCTAACTTTAAATTCAAAAAATATTGTGTACGTTGCTTTTTTTTTTTTTTTTTTTTTTAATCTGAAATTTCAGAAATAACGAAAAAAGGTCTCTTCACGTGAGATTCAAAATTTTCCCAAGTTTTTTGTAAATGCGGAATTTTGAAATTTGTTCTAAAAATTTTATCTTGGAATTTTTTTAAAAAATGGAACCACAAAAAATGCGGTAAAAAGTTTCTTATAATATGCATTGATTTTATTTTAAATTTAACAGTTTTTAAATATTTTTTGTAAAAGCAAAATATTGAATTTTGGTCAATTAACTAATTAATTTCATTTTTGAAATCTTTGAAAAAATATAATTTCAAAAATGTGAAAATTATTTTTATTAAGTGACCTAGCTCCAAGATTTTTTATTATTCGAACTTTTCCTCTATGAATTTTATGCAAAAATTTTATACTCAATTGAATTTGAAATTCCAAAAATTATGAAACAGTTTTAATTATTTGAGCTTTAAATTCCCTGAAAATTCGAGAATTTGAGATCGTAAATGATGAGAAAAATGCAATTGTTTTAAATTTCAAATTCTTTACAAATTCTAACATCTTCTTGAACGTTTTTCAAAAATGCAAAATTTTAAATTTTGTGCAAAAAATTTCATCTTCGTACTTTTTTGAAGTTGAAACTGTGAAGATGATTAGAAAAAACTTTCATTACCTATCTATGCTTTTTATTTTATTTTTATTTTTTGACGATTTGTGGTTTTTTCCAAATCAGTAAAAAAATGAAAGAAAAGAGTTTCATGCAAAAATTTTATTTTTAAGTTTAAATTTGGAAAAAGGTGAGAAAAGTTAAAATTTTTTGAATTGTATCTCTGAAAATTCGGAAATTTTCTTGAATTTCATACAAACTCTACATAGTAAATTTCTTGTTTTTTTTTTGGTAGGTAGTTGGGAAAATTCTTAATGTGGAGAAAAATTTTTATTTCCAAGTTTTTTTTTTCAACAATGAATTTATTAGTTCCCAAGTTTTTAGCAAATGTAAAAGTGGTTATTTCCCTCAAGATTTCATCTTTGAAGTTGAGGAAAATTCTCATTTTTAAGCTTTACTTCTACGAAAATTCAAAAATTTAAATTTTAAAAAAAGTAAATTATTTTGTTTGAAAAATTTCATTTTTGAATTTTTTTGGATTTGAATATGGAAAAGTAATGTAGAATTATTCAGTTCTTCAGCTTTTAATTTGATTTTTTTTTTGTAAATACAAAATTTCCAATTTTATGAAAAAAATGGCTTTCGAATTTTTTGGAAATTTTAAATTACAAAAATTGCGATGAAAATTGTTGATTACAAATTCTTTGAAAATTCGAAATTTTTTCAATCTTTTTCCAACGCAAAATAATAAAGAATTGTTTAGAAAAAAAACGATCTTTGAATTTTTTAGATGTTTAAAATTATGAAAATAGGTAATGAGAATAATTTCTCACTATACCAGCATTAAAGATTTTGGGCAATTCGAAATTTTCCAAATTTTTGAAGAAAATGCAAAGAAACAAATTTTGTTTGAATTTAAAATTACCTACGGAAATTAAGAATTTTTTTTTGAATTTTCTGAAAATTCGAAAATTTGCTTGAACTTATTATAAGTTCTAAAATAACGAATTTTGGGCAGACATTTTTTTTTTAATGAAGTACCTATTTGAAATTGTGAAAATGGTGTGAAAGATTTTCTTTCTGCGAATTTCAAATTTTTTGCAAATTCAATTTTTTTCCAAATCCTTTAAAAGTGCGAAATTCGATACTTTTTGTAAACGTTTTTATACCTAAACTTTTTTGCAAATTTGAAATTGTAAAAATTGCACAAAAAAGCCCTCATGTGAGCAACAAATTTTTCGAAAATTCGTAATAGTTTCTTCAATTTTATGCAAATAATTTTTTTCTATGAATTGTTTACGAATTTGAAATTACAAAATGGTGATGAAAATTCTCATTGTGTGAGCTTTCAATTCTTTGGAAATTGGAAAATTTTCACAAAATTTCTGTTATTACAAAATTGAAAATTTCGTTGAAACTTTGAATTATACATACGCAGTTCTCAACTCTGTGTAGAGCTGAAATTTCGGGGAAAAAGTGCAATGAAATATTTTCAACTTGATTTATATAGTAACTTGTTTGAAAATTCCAAATTGTGAACATTTTTATTACCTACTAATTATGCTTTGTGTCATACAAAGCTAATCATTTTTAATTTGGTGATGGCGGTAGGGATGAAAGTCATTGATAGGATTTGAAAACTTACTCGAAGCAGTACAATGGCCAGATAAATCATTATTTAAAATGTTTCTCGTTCATCCATGCAGAGTCTCGAATACGCCAAAAATTATTTTAAAAATCTATTGAGAAAGGTGGGAAAAATTTCAAATACAGAAAAATTTCAAATACAATGTCAAGAAAATGTTGTGTATATCAACCTATTAAAAGTTTTATATTCAGTTGAAATTATCAACTGATAAAAAACTCTCAAAAAAATGTATTTTTGTGGTTTTAAATTTTTTATTTGTTTTAATTTTTTTCACTTCAATCTCACACTAAATGATACATTTCGATTATTTCATTGGAATTTTTTTTTTTTTTCAAATTATTTCCACCGTCTACAATGCTGGCCTTGACTTTGAAATGGTGTCGCGCCGTGACACTTGATTTTTTCCCCAAAAATAACTTCGGAGCCTTGATACTTTCAAAAAAATTTCAAAGTTCATTTCCAACATTATTTTTTTTAATTTTTATTATTTTTTTTATTTGAGAACATGATTCGAACATTTAAAAAAAATTCCAATCATTTTTAGAAATATCTGACAATTTTAATTTCAACGCCTACGAAGTTGTTTCGATTTAATTTTTAATTTAATTTATTGTAATACTCGTTGAAAAATCATCACTCGAGATAGTTAACTAACCACGTGTAAAACCATTCTTACCTGAACTAAAACAAGCCAGCTGGATAAAAATGCAGAATATAATCGTCTTGAGGAACATAATGATTCACACAGGTATTTAAGACACTCGCCAATCACCGCGAATTTCGAATACACCAAGTCAACTTGAAACTTTGACCGCCGTCGAATAAATTAGAATAGAATCCATATCGAAATAGCTTCGATAGCTGAACCGATAAAATAAATTTCATCACTTTACACTACTCATTTATTTATTGGAATTTTGGCAAAAAGATGAAAAAAATAGCCATATTCACGAATAAAAAAAATTCACACGAGAGAAAAAAAAAGCCAAAGCGATAATCACCTCATTGCTACCACGTTAGGTTGAAAATATTGCTACGAAAGAAAGTAAAAAATATACATATTGGAATTACGAACGAAAACACGAACTCGAAATGCGCAACACCCGATGTTAGGGGTTGACTAAACCGCACCGGGCGAAAATTCTAATTTAACTGACACCCAAGTAGGGATAGAATTGTTATGTTCCGGTCGGAAGCAAAAGTCCGGCGCACCATGGCCCGTGATCGTGGGACTCATATAACATCATCTGTCAGATAAAAAGCATATACTGTACCAAAGGCAAAAGCTTCGTTTCATCGCCGGTGTATTTGCGTAGTATCAACGTACCTCGCAGGCGAAATTTTATTTCACCTCGAATTGTTTGTAAAATTGTCGAAATTCTCGTTAGCGAGATTGGCTCTGGTAAAAAATTACGCGCGAGATGGTATTCGATGTAATTTCCAAATTTACCTAGGCCTGGGTGAAATTCAAATCGACGTTCAAAAAATGCTCCATTTTTTTTCAAACGAAAAAATGAAAAATACGGATAAAAAATTTACAGACTTTTCATTAATAACGTCGAGAATCGCAGGTGATTCGCGTATCGAGCAAATGGAAATTCAAACTCGAGATTGTTAATTTTGAAAAAGATGAAACGTAAATATTATTTCAAGCTCTTAAATACCGATATTTCATTCAGCTTTGGAATTATTTATCTCCGATAATAAGCCATTTACATGATGAAAAATCACTCTCGAAATGAATAGCAGCGTTTTTACAGACAGAGAGAGAAAACACACAGATTAATAATCTGCGTAGCTAAAACGTGCTTTATTGATGAGTTATACTTTCATAAGCGAAACAAAAGCGAATTAATTTACATTTTTCAATGGTTATCTACCTGAGTTTTTTTATTAGCTTTTTTTATACAAATTTAATGAGTAAGGAAATAGTTGTTTAACAAACGAGGTGTTTGCATTTGATGAAAATTTTTTTTTCGATGTCGACTCTTATTTTAAATGTTTGAGAGTGGAGATAAATTATCATTGGATTTTAATAAATAAATAAAAGAAAAATCTACCAGATGAATTCACGTCTCGAAATTGATAATTTAGAATTGAAATTTAGAAAAAGGTACAAATGAGAAAATCCTTGCCTACATTTGAGATCAATATCAAAAATTTAAACAAAAATTGGTGAAACATCATCGAGTCAGATTTATTGATATTGATAATATAGAACGACGAAGAAAAGTTTAATAGCTATACCTTGATGAACGGTATTAAGTAATCAGGAAGGGATATACGTGGAAGTAGAAACCATTATAATCCCAGGGTATATAATTCATTCTAAAGAAAACCCCTATAAAAGAATCTCGATCTTCGAACCACCGAGTAATTCTAAGACGGTCCAAAAAGTAAATACGTCTCTTCATAGAGTACGAGTATATAAGATTCCTCTTATACAAGATCCTTTACACCTCTCTTCTTTCATTTTCTTATACTACAACGCTGGTGGAGAAAAAAAAAACACAACTGCAAGAAAAACAACAAAAATGGAAAAATATAAGTGGTTATGGAATAACATCGAGTTTCATTTTTTTATACTTAGGTACTAAAGAAAAATAAAATAAACGGAAACTTTACCCTTAATGTATGCACCCTCTCGTACTACAAGGGTAAAAATTTTCCCCGAATTTCGATTTAAACAAAGATAAAATAGGGTGAAATGAAAATCTGTCATGTTTCATTTCAAAAAATTGATATCTTAACTTTAGCCAGCTCTTGCTAATTTTATAAAAGAGTATTATAAAAACGTTTTTCAATGGATTTATTACCAATCTCTGAACGTTTTTTTCCTAATTTAAAAAAAATATATGTATATTTACAAAAAATGACGAAAATATTTTATAAATAATATTTATTTAATTGAACTTATACAATGTTGAGTTTTTTTTATGAAGTGACACTTTAGGCCACAACAAACATTATAAAAAATAAAAAATCTGCAAACTTCCAAAAAAAGGATACTTACATTTTTGATTCTGATTTTTGAAATTTATTTAGAGATAAATTTTTGAAAATCCATTCCAAAAATGTAATTTTTGATCTCTCAAAATTAAAATCAAGTATTTTTTTTTCAAAATTTCTTCAAAGGGTGTGGCCAAGTAAGGGGTGATAGTAGCCCCCAATGTGTTTTGCACGTTATACACCTCCGGTGGTTTTCCTTATACCGGTCCACTAATATTATGCCACCATGACATTTTTTTGATAAGTTGGTAACATTGATAAAATAAAATGAACACTCATTGGCCACTTTTGATATCAAATGTTACCAAATTATCAACAAAATGTCATGAGGGGGACATAATATTGGTAGGCACTCGGTATTTTTTGCTGAAAGGACATTCTTTCAATTACTTTCAAAAAAAGTTTGCCTGTTGCAGTTGAAGAGAGAGACCCGTGTGCAAATCTCTTTCAACTCGTCGCCGTTCACTGTCTTCTTTAATTTAAAATATATATAATTATATATTTGCCCGTTTCCGTACATCTCGGCCATTTTTCATATATATTTGTCCAATTTACGAAAAATGTCAAAATTGAAAAAAATTTCTTGACTGTTCTAATTAATTTATAAAAATTTCAATCACAGATTCGATCTAATATACAAGAAATACGCATTGGAAAAAATAATGAGACTCTTAGGATGAAGTTTGCGGAAAAAAATTAAAAAATTGGTCTACCTAATTCAAATTTTAAATAGGTTTTCAGATTAAGTATAAGCCTGCAGTGTACTAAAATTTTTGGTATCAATAACTTTTCTGTGCGTCGATAAAATACTGAAAAATTATGAGTCAAAGTTGAGGTCGTGTATATCTAGTTTCGGCATATTTCCGTACATCTCGGTCAGTGCTTGTGATTCTACACACTGTGCATTAATTGTAGAGCCCGCGTTCATCCTTGTGACTTGATTTCTAAGGGTTGCGCGGAGTTTGTGAAACCCTGCAGTCGAGGTGGCTGAGAATGGCTGACTTGTAATGTAGAAATAACCCGTATGCGCCAAACCATGGCCGAGATGTACGGTGGCTGACTTGTAATGTAAGAATAACCCGCAAGGTGGCCGACATGTCCGGAAGCCTATACCTATATATATATTTCCTTCCTTTCCCATTGACATTATTAGGTCATTCAAACTTAGATTCTTTTCAATTTCAACGAGATGTGCCCGATTAAATTTTTTCATCTATATAAGTAATCATGTATAACGTAATTTTACGAATTATTTTCTGAATACATACTTGCACAAAAAAAAAATCGATATTTAGTAGTACTATTAATGATTAATAGTGTCAAAAATACTATTAATCACTATTAATTTTAACAAATCTCAAATGATGAATAATAAATGTTGAAAATAAATTTCTATTGCAAATCAATGTACCTACTTCAAAATCAGGTAGGTAAATACGTATTCTTATAATAAATAAAATGAACAAAATCGTCGGCAGGTGGCTAATTTCTATCCATCATGGTTTATTGCTGATTCGAATATCTGCTGCTGTAATTTTGACATTTATTTCCGACAACACAATCAAAATCTTTGTCAGTCATCGCAGGAAAAAATCTTTTGTTTACTTACTATACCTACCTCTTATAAACTGAACCCTGACTGGATCCATTTTTTTTTTTGGGTGGTAGTTGTAAATGGAGTTGAGTATTCGCTACTTTTTATACTTTATTCCGCCATTCTTCCTGTTTTTAATAATTCTTCATTTGCCACTGGAAACTCATCTTTCAACATATTTGATGATGATATTGGCACTGTCTCCGTGGGTGAAGTAGGAATGTTCATGTCGACAATATCTGGTAACCATGTGGAGATTACCTGCCTAGATATTCCTGATTGCACTTCTTTGGTGGAGGCTGATGGAGGAGAACTGTTCTTCAGGAGAGAACTGTTTTTTGAAGGAGCTTTTTTTCCCCCTTTGATTTGAGAATCTAATAATGGTTTTGTGGTTGGAGTATTGGAATTGTTTTCAATGGATAACTTGCTTTTTTACAGCGCTCGAATTTCTTCTTCACGTTTTGGAATTTCTAATATTAATATTAGATATTCATGTGAAAAATACATTTTTTCTTGTATTTTGCACCTTTTGCACCCTTTTCAACATGAATTTATGATTGAGGGTTTCAAATGGTCTCAGAGCTGCAATGTGCAACAGGTTTTCGTGGCTGTTGGTAGGTATAGGATCAGAAACACTTTCCTTCATTCCAATTTAAAATTGGAGGATTTAATAGTTTCCTGGCCTTTTTCCACTCTGGCTTGGATTTGCTACCACTATCTTGAGCGTTTAAGGGCCGATTCCGTTTACAAGTTTGCCTATCCTGCCCAGTCTGAACTTCCATAAGAGCAATGTTAATCTTGAATTGTTTCGATCTAGAGATCTACGGAACGAAAATTCATGAAATTTTGAATGTAGATTCTATGAAGCATTTAGAAAAAAATATTGTAGGTATCAGATTTTCGATTAATCCAATAGTTTTCGAAAGAATTGAAGTTGAAAAATGTTGAAATTTGGACAATTTGTCAATTCTGCTCTTTTCCAAAACTATTCAACTAATTGAAAATCCCATACTAGTTCCTAGTATCTCTATTTCAAATTTCATGAATTTTCATTCGGTAGATCTCTTGATCTGAACAATTTAAGATTAACATTGCTCTGATGGAAGTTGAGATGGGGCAGGTCAGGAAAAAAAGTAAACCAAATGGGCCCTTAAATTCACCATAATCTCATCCCACAGCTTCTTGTCATAAAAGTAATAAAAAAATACTATATTGATACAATAATTCAACAAATTTATTACCATAAAAGCTGATACCTAATTCATATTTGGAACTTCGTACATGGAATACGATTCAAAGAATAATATTAAGTAATTACATCAAGGTTTGAATTATTTAGAAATAAATAAAATCTACTTACTTAATAAGCAACTTCATAAAAACACAGATTTTTTTAACAACTCTTCTTGTGCTGAAACGTGAAATTGGTCGAAAACTTCTTTGATACAAGTTGGGGATTGCTTCTCAAGAACTCTATCAGGAGCTCTTTTTGTTTTTTTCGGCAAAATACTTAAACTCGGCTCTGGCACTTGCAATTTTGGAAGCCGGAAGGTGGAAGCCGAATCATTCAACTTCCAGGTTCGAGGCCCTGTTTACTGCTTATCTTAGTCTTTACAATTTCACCTTTCAAAAAAAAAAAAAAAGTTGTTGCCCCCAGAAGGTGAAGGGCGGCGAGGTGGAGGCCTAAAAATTTTCACGTGAGGATTCTGGACCATAAGGAAAAACCACAAACTTCCACTATGTATTCTCAAAATTCTTGCTGAACGTCAAATCACTACTTCTTACCTGGCTATGTCATTCTTCCTGCAAAAGAAGAACTAATACAGTATCCCTATTTTTTCCCCGCCAAAATCGATGAATAATGAAATTCGGAGCGAAGTTACACACGTATCTGTTAGATGGGCGACAGTTTCATAAAAAGAAGCAATTGTGATAAAGAGTCAATACTTACTTGATTTATAGCACATCTCTCGATCTGTAATGTTTTTCTTCCTACGGTTCTTTTTATGCTTTAAAACACGCAGCGAAACGTGCGTGCCCGCCACCTTGCCACCTACATATACGTACCACACGTGGCACGATGAGATTGGAATTTTTACGGTTGTACAGAATGGAATTTATTTGCAATAGTTAGGACGATACAAAGACGATTTTTAAGGCAGTCGACCAGATAGGTTGACAATTTTGCTTGGTTAACCGAGAAAAAAGATTTAAATTGGTTCTTTTAACAATTTAAGCATTTAAATCTCTTGCGATTTGCGCGTAGATTTTCTTTTAAAACTCACTTTGCTCAGCGGTATAAATTCTGGTTACCGTATAAAATCGGCACCGTAATTCCACCGGCACAGTTTCCAAAAACGTGGCCTGGAAATGCTAATAGTGCCGGCTTTAGAATCAACGTTTACCTCGCCAGCGATGCTGGGAAATACGTTCCCGGAAGCTTCTCCGTTTGTGCATGCTTGCTCCTTTTTCGGTGGTATTTTAAAAGTACACGTATGTAGTGTAGCCTGCCTGCGAATGCAGTATAGGTATTTTGCATAGTCGAAAGATTCTTATATATACTTTGAAAACAAACGGGTATCTTTATTCGTCGAATCGATCTTCAAAAGCCAGAATTAGATACACAAAGACAGGCATAGGGTGCATATAAGCAAAAGCATACGCCACCGTATAAGGATAGGCATTGTAAATGCGAATAAGGTAATTATATAGTATGTATTCATTAGAACACCAATGAATTCCAGACTCTCTTATGTAAATTAATACGCTATTAGATTTTTATCCGTCTAGCCTATCCCGGCGAATATGCGCGAGTTTGTTAATTCCATTCGCTTTTACCTTTGCCTTTGGTATATAATGTATTTGTTTTAAATGTTTATTATTTTCGGTACAACGACCACGCCATACCGTCTCCGGCCTTAGTCTGCGGTATGAATTTCTAATGCTCTAACCAAATTTGATTCGATATGCGAGTATGAAAACAATGCAGCGGAAATTTTTCCAATTAATGTGATGGAAATATACATCCGCGTGGATTGAATTATCCGCCGTAAGCGCCCCCAGTCGAATTTTTAACCTTTATGCGGTCAAGTTGTTATTTTTTTCACATAGAGCATTGCAGGTTGCTGCATATTTTTGGCACGGTGCATTCGGACGGGCTTATTTCGACGCGGAAATTATTTTAAATTAGTTACCTACTGGATTTATAAAAGGCAATGAATCCAGTTGGTAGAATGTTCGTTATTTTTAGCGCATTTTATACATTTTTTGAGCTCGTTGATGTGTTTTGAGAATTTTCGGAATTTTGTGGTTTAGCTAATGATTATGGGATGAGATTGAGTACCTATATGGAGTAGGGTGGTTCATGATTTCATTTTTTTCGAAATGTCAAAGGGTATCTAGCGCTCTAAATTAGTGCAGTAGATTAAAACTAAAAAAATACCAAGCTCGGAAAAAATTAATAGCAACGTTTTTTTGGCTCATTGTACCGAGGAAAGTGTTCTAAAAAACATATCCAAAATCCGCTGAAATCTGCCAGTCCCCGAACCCCTTTTCTAGAGCATTTTGTGAGGCTCTGACCCCTCAAAATGAGTTCAGATAAATATGGCAAGTGAGGTGTCTAAGATGTCTAAAACTTAATGCTGAATTCGAATATCTCATTGAAAATGCAGAATTGCCGATTTATGGGCCCAAATTTGGGGTTCAAATGTCAAAAAATGACCTTTTTTTGATTTCACATAACTTCATCAATCTATCAACATTTTTCAAGTTGTAATAACTTGAGGTCAACAAACAAATCATTTCTTCCTACTCATATTCCCCGACCCTTCCCTCTTAGTTACTCATTGGATCCTAAACTGGAATCAAGAAATTGAAAAATAATCAAAATATACATATAAAATTCCTCATTTCGCTATCTCTCTCTTTATTAATTTTTGGCCGCCACTTTTTCGTTCTTATCGCTTCACTTACTCGGCTCAAAACTCGGTCGCTCTTCGTTTCCTGCACTAATTCATCAACCGAGTACCTATATGACTAAAGAAATTTATAAACGGCGACTCTACCTTATCATCATCGGGATTATCCCAATTATCTACGTTTTTTAAAGGCAACCTTGACAATGCATCTGCTACAGAATTATTCTCATCAGATTTTACGAACTCAATTTTAAACCTATAATTCGCCAAAAACAAACGCCACCTCAAAACTCTACTTGCCGCCATCATAGACAAATCTTTGTTTTTACTGTTGAATATCGATACTAGAGGCTTATGGTTTGTAATAATCCTAAAATCCTTCAAATACACATACCTATTGATGGAGAATAATATGTAAGTAAGTATAATCCCTGGTATTCGACCAAACTCACTGAGGTGGTTCACTTTGAGTTGAGAATCTCTCAAAAAATTTGAGCCCCCTACCTCCCTGGGAAGCGGAGCTAGAGGCCCTCGAAATAGGGTCATTTTTGTGAAAAAATTGGGTTTTCGCTATTTTCGGGCAGTGGCACTTGAGTGGCACCACAGCGCACCCCTATGAAAAAGTGCAGTTTGAATTTCTGCACCTCCCTGGACCTCTGATTTTCAAAGGGTATGGGGCCGTTAAGATAGGTGATTTCGGCCCAGAAACCGATTTTGATAAAACCTACCCCAAAAGGTCGACCATGATGAGAAAAAATGTTGACAAAAATTTTAGACCCCCAGCGCAAGTATTTTGGGGGTGGGTGCTCAAAACGTGATTTTTAGTCATTATTTTTTGAATTTTCGCCAAATTAAGATAGAAATTTTGCGTTTTTTCTATTAGATTTTATGTCATTAAGGGAAGCTGTAGAAATGTTTTCGATTTTTTCGAATCATTTTTCGCCGAGATATAGCGATTTAAAAACTTTGAACCGTCATTTGAATGGAAGTTTCAGAGGTACACTCGTAAGATTTTTACTGAAAACGTGTCTAGTATCCCAAAATATACGGTAAAATTTTCAAAACGTTTGAAGTGGTGCAACATTGTCAAAAATGCAAAAAACTGATAATTTCATCTATTTTTCCCTCATAAGTGCGTCATTTCTGGTCGAAAATTCTTTTTCTTGAAATATATCATCAATGACACCAATATACACCATCAAACCAAATTTGGACCAAATTCGTTCATTTTTTCATTTTTTTCCAAAAATGCCCAAATGACGCCATTTTGGGAACCCAGAACCTCTTAAAGATGGCCTAGGGACCTAAAAATCATGTCTGGGCTTGTTTCAAGTCGATATCTCACATATACTGCAATTTCAGCAAAATCGAGCAACTTTCATTTTTTTTGCTCATTTTCAAGAATTGAGTATTTTGGACTTAACAAAAATTTTGCATGAGAGTAAAAGCATATATACTATGTTTTCATTTTTGTTAAAAAATTTTCACATCATGGTCGACCTTTTGGGGTAGGTTTGATCAAAATCGGTTTCTGGGCCGAAATCACCTATCTTAACCGCCCATACCCTTTGAACGATTTTTGGTCCTTAACAGGTTGGTTGAAAAGTGGCAGTTCGTTGAAAATAAAAATTCTCAAATTGCAAAAAAACAAAATACTATCTGCCTGGCACCAAAATTGGGCTTAAATGGCTTCTATTAATATATTAAAAAATATATATATTTCGATAGAAAAACTTGACAATTTTTCATTCCAGGGTTGCCAACTTTTGATTTCCCTAAAAAATCAAAATATTCAATTCTTTATGGTAAAAATCATTTTTTTAATGGAAATCACAAGTTGGCTAGCCTGAAATGAAAAATTGAAAAATTTTCCATCGAAATATTTTTTCTTCTTCACATTTATCGTGATTTTTCAACTTTATTTCAATTTTCAGGAAGTGCATTTAATTTTTTGAGTAAATTTGAAAGTGAATTTTTCATTTTCAGCTATGTTTTTCCAATTTTATTTCTCAGTTATTTAAAATTTTCTAATGATTTTTTTTTAATTTTCGCTTTTTAGTCATTTGAAACTTCTGAGTGACTTAATAATTTCAATTTCCTCGTATTTTAATTTTTTTTTAAATTCTAATTTTCACCTATTTTAAATCTCTGGGTAAATTTTCGTTTTTTTATTTTTTTTTATTTTTTAGTCTTTTAAAAATTCTGAGTATAAGCAAATTTGTGAGTGAGTAAATTTTTCATATCATGTCAATTTTTATTTATATCAGTATTATTATTTTTTAATTTGATTTTTGAATCACTTTGAATTTTTTCTTAATTGTTCAACTTTTTTTTTTACCTACCAGACGTTTCGTGATTTCAAAACATGGACCATCAATGGTCCAAATGAATGGTTCAAATGAACCACTAATGTTCCATATGAATAAAACGGACCATTAATGATTCAAATGGACCACTAATGACCTAAATGCGGCTCATAAAATGTCCAAATGACATTTTTGAGCTTTGGAGGTCAAGAAAAATTTTTAACAATAAAATCCATCTTAAATTTGGTAGGGAAATAATTTATTGTTATTTCTATTCTTCTACTCATTTTATTTTCTAATTATACATTTTTTTACTCGTGAGAGGTAACTTTATTTTAGGCGATTAAAAATTTTAGAATTTACATTATTTTTAATTTTTCAATTTTTATGATGTAAATTTTTGAGAAATCTGCTAATATGAAGTATGCTGAAAAAATTCAACTCGCAAGAAAATCATTTTTGAAAAAAAAAAATTCCACATAAAATAACTTGATTGAAAATATGCTACGTAAACTTGAAAACTTCGCAGAAAATTAAAATATCATATCTACGCATACAGCCGATTAATTTTTCCGGCTTCAACGTGAACATCACGTGGGACGTTTAGGGTGCTCGTAAAAACCACATGTTGTCGACCCGGTGGCATCGTCAGCCTAATGTATGGCAGTGTGTATGTGTGATGTGATATTAACATCCAATATTATTTTCAATTTAAACTTCGACGACATATTGACGCGACTGAATCACCCCCTTCTGATTAAAAATGAAGATTATTATTGATTTCATAATCACCCTTTCTCAATTTCCAATGCTTCTATCACCCTCAAAACTAAATATACATTTTAAAGATAATGGGTAGTTGGGTGTATGTAGTATACGTACGCCTTCGAGCCTTTGCTGGTGCTAAGTAAACGTATATGAGTGCAAATTGTTGTCATCTGTTTGACGCGAACAAGGACCTTTTGCATTGGTGAACTGGTCGAGGGTGCGAGATGCGGTGATAATTTTATCAGCTGTGAAGAGCAGGACTATATAGTAGGACTATAACGTTCCAAGTGGAATTTAATCAATGTATAGGATCTTTTCGAAGTACCTAGATATCAATGTATCTAATAATGAAAATTCTATTCGAACTTGGTCGTTTTGAAAAGAAAAAGGGAAAAAAGGGATGAAGAGAAGTACCATAATACCATAACAAGCCTAGTAAAATAAGAACAAAAATGGCGCGAATTGCATTCTGAATTACATTATTTTTTTTTTCCAAAGGTGTTGAAATTTCTCGAATTCAGAGTGGCCCTTTCGTCGTTTTTCATTTTTGCTTACTAGATATAACTTTTAAAAAATATGTTTAAACAAAAAAATTTAAATCACAGAAATTAAAGTAGATATTTGCCATAAAAAAAGTTATACTATAAGTAATAAATTCAATATAAAAATATTTAAAAATAACCAATAGGTAGGTACTAAAAATAATACTTGATTAATAAAAAATTTTATGCTTTTACGATGACCAAAATGTAAAAAAATGTCACGAAAATCCGACACTAAATTGGGTCAAGTTGAGTTACATTATGTTAGTTTTAAATGACATAAGAAAATTAGAAAATTTTCAAAAAATTTGATGACTTTTTGACATTTAGTCAGACATTCTGAAACTTCGAGAATTTTGTAAAAATTTTATGACTTTTAGAAGTTTTATGGAAATTATTATTTTTTAATTTTTTTGATGACTTTTAGACATTTTATCAGACATTCTGATTTTTAATTTTCACATTTCCACAGAAATTAATTTTTTTAATGACTTTCAGGCATTTTGTCACAAAGTAAATTTTTTACATCTCCATTGAAATTATTAGGTATTTTTTCCTTCAATTAGGTATATATTTTTTCTCTATTTTGTCAGACTTTTTTTAAAGGTTTTTTGATGACTTTTAGACATTTTACTAGGCATTCCGACTTTAATTTTTTTTTTTATTTTCGATCTTTTGGAGTAAGAAATTTTTTTATCTTGGTACAAAAATGTTGTCAAGTCAATTTTTGAGACAATTTTTGATTGTTCGTGATAAAAAATGCATTATTTTTTGGTGCATTTTGAACCACAAATTTTTCAATTTTTTTTTAGAGAAAAATTTTCAAAATTGAAATGGAAACCTCCTTGATTTTTTGTAGTGAAAAATTTTCTCAAGATTTAGAATTTAGAATTTTCTCATTTTCTCTTAGATTCGAACTGATTTATTTTAAAAATAAGAATTTTCTCAATTTTTTGGAATATACTTACTAGATGATTTTCATTTTTTTTTTTTTTTTGAAAAACATACCTACTTACTTTTTTTTATTACCTATTATTATTTTTTTTAAATAACAAATCTTACAGTTGCTTAAAATAAAGTAATTTTTAAGGAGAACTTTTCAGAAATTTTAAAATAAATTTTTTATGAAAAAATTAGATACTTACCCTACTTTAAAAAATAATAATAATATTTGATTCATGATCGCTGCTGGAAAGAATGGCATGCTTGAATATTAACACGATTTTATTACACCTACTTACTCCGCATAAACATATTAATAGGTAATTAATACTACTACAATAATTATTGAGATATTACAAATTTTTCAAAAAACAGATCATTAAAAAATTGATCGGAGTTATGCACGAAATGAATACTTACAAACATTGCGCAACTGCAACGCGACGTTAACCGAGAAAAATACGAAACAATTATTCGATTACATAATATTTTTGTTAATTTTTATGTTTTTTTTTCTTGTAATAATTGTTATTTCTTGTCAGCGTTTTTTTTCTCACCAGAATTTTCTGTCAATTTTTTTTTCTCAGTCAGAATCACTCATTTCAACTTTTTGAATAAGTATTTTTTTTTGTCAACATTTTTTGGTTATAATTATTTTTTTGTCAGCGTAATTTTAGTCATAGTGACTTTTTTCTGTCATTCTTAAGTTCGTTAGAAGTTCAGAACTATTTCTACTTTTTCCCCCCGTCATTATTACTTTTCCCTTGAGAGTTCTTTTCACAGGATTATTTTTTACTGGACTTTTTTTTTGGTCAGAATTAAGTACTGTTTTATTTGAGTTGTTTTTTTTGTTATTTTTTAGCAAAGTTCTTTTTTGACATGATTATGGTTTGTTAGAGTTAATTTTGGTTGAAAAAAATATATGACCAAAAAATTCTGACAGGAAACGACGATGACAACGTAAAAATTCACAAAAAAAAAAAATGGAAAAAGTGACTTTGACTGAGAAAAAATTGATAGAAAATTCCAGTGAAGAAACCTATGACTAAAAAATAAGCAACTCAAAGTGGCATTGACAAAAAAAAAACATTGCCAAAAGTTACCTACTTTTACAAAAAAAAATAAACCTCTGACCGAAAAAAAAATACAAACGTGAAAGTTTAAAAATGGTGACTGATTGAGAAAAAAATTGTCAGAAAAATATTTTTTTTGTTTGTGTGTCCAATTCATGAAATAAACAATTTCTCTTGTCTATTTCATGAATAAGCCAATTTCACGGTTTAAGCTTAACATACAAAAAATATAATATTAATTTTTTGTTGCAAACCTTATCTGCTTTAATTTCAGTAATAACTCTTAGGGTGGAGCGAAAATCAAAAATTTTAGATTTTTAAAATGTAATACCGCGGAAAAGTTACGTTTTGGGAATACATGAATTACAAAAAAAAAAAAAAAATCAAATCGAATAATACCCGAGCGGCACACTCGATCGATAATATCGGAAGATGTAACTTATCGATAAAAAATCGTTTGAAAATCTATAGATGTTCTCACGATATTATAAAGATTTATCGGTCCAACTTCATAGGCAAAAATCTAAAAACTATCGAATTCGATATTATTAAGATTTTATGACGATATTCGTCAACCATACTATCGACAAAGAATATTAAATTTATCGATTCCGATTTTCCACCGATTTTGTGCAGATATTTGAAACTACATTATCGACAAAGAATATTAAATTTATCGAATTCGATTTTTTAACGATTTTGTAAAGATATTTAAAACTATATTATCGACAGATTATATGAAATTTCTCGACTTCGATATTTTACCGATTTTTTGACGACATTTGAAACTATATTATCGACAGATTATATTAAATTTATCGAATCCGATTTTTTACCGATTTTGTAAAGATATTTGAAACTATATTATCGACACGTAATATGAAATTTCTCGATTTCGATTTTTTAACGATTTTTTGACGATATTTGAAACTATATTATCGACAAATAATCTGAAATTTCTCGAATTCGATTTTTTAACGATTTTGTGAAGATATTTAAAACTTTATTATCGACACGTAATCTGAAATTTCTCGAATTCGATTTTTCAACGATTTTGTGGCGATATTTGAAACTACATTATCGACAAATAATCTGAAATTTGTCGAACGATTTTTCAACGATTTTGTTACGATATTTGAAATTATTTCCAAATTGGTGAAAATTTTTCTAAGTCCAACACGTCTGGAAGTACTAAACTGCCTATTATAAGCGTTTTATTGCTAATTCCTCAACATAATTCCTCAACAATAAGGTATGGCATAGTGGTTAAGGAAGAGGATTACCATGCAGGAGGTAGATGGTTCAAGCCCCACGGGTGGCAGATTTTTTATAATTTTTTTTTACTTTTTCTGAAATGATCCTCTTACCGCAACATGAATAATGTGTTTAGGCATAGTTTAATGTATTAATTATGCTAATTAATGATTTTTAATTATAGAAAAATACTAGTAAAAGACGAAAAATCGGAATAAAAAATCGATAAAAAATCGACAGAATATCGAATTCGATAAAGTGTCGCAAAAGTTCCGCTTAAATCGTGAAATTATCTTTCCATATTATAGATATATTATCGATAAAATATCTTACTATAATCTCGAAATTTTTGCTAACTATAATTCGTCGATAATCTATCTATATGTATATCGAAAGATAATTTCACGATTTATGCGGAACTAACGCGACACTTTATCGAATTCGATATTCTGTCGATTTTTTTATTTCGATAATTTGTCGAGTGTGCTGCTCGGGTATCTTCCGATCACGCAAGAGCCCTCAAATTTTTAAAAATTTGAAAAAAAAATTCAAAATGGGTTTATGCTTTTGGTTGGCAAGTATTATCATCGTTATTAATATTTTTTGAAAAAAAATCCAGAATCCATCAGATCATCGCATTTATGAGACATTATAAAAATGTCATATTTTACGTTTTTTAAAAAAAAATTGAAAAAAATAGATTAAAAATTGGAAAAAAAATTTGTAATTAAAATGAGTTTAACATACACAGTTTTGCCCAAAAAGACAATTTACGACGATTTTTCATCTTTACCTTCATTTTCAGGAACCATCATTTTTCTAATTTTTTTCAATTTTTCGTAGTATTTGAAAAATTCTCAAGGGTACAAAAAAAATGAAAAATCGCTGTAAATCATCTTTTTGGGCAAAGCAGTGTATGTTAAACCTATTTTAGTTACAAATTTTTTTCCCAATTTTTAATCTACAATTTTTTTCATTATTAAAAAAAAAAAAAAAAAAAACGTAAAATATGACATTTTTTTAATGTCTCATAAATGCGATGTTCTGATGAATTCTGGTTTTTTTTTCAAGAAATTTTAATAACGATGATAATAATTCTTGCCAACCAAAGCCATAAAACTCATTCTGTAATATTTTGGATATTTTTTTTCAAATTTTCAAAAATTTGAGGGCTCTTGCGCGATGGAAGATATTATTCGATTTGAAAAAAAAATTGTTGTTCCTGTATCCCCAAGACGCAACTTTTCCGCGGTATTACATTTTGAAAATCGAAAATTTTTGATTTTCGCTCCACAAGAGTTATGAGCGAAATACGACGAGAGAGTCAATTTGAGTTCACATTTTGGGACTTCCCAAGAAGTGAGGCTCGGGAACCTTTTTTTTTTTGGGGGGGGGGGGGGGGGGGTCATCAGAACACCGAAAAAACAATTTTTTGCAAAAAAATCCATGTAACCCAAAATGCAATTTCATTTCATTATTTTACTACGGGCTAAACGTAATACAATGGATATTTGTCGCAAAATGAAAATATATACTCGTATAGGTCGAGACGGGTACCAACAACGGCGTGAAATTAAAATACTTCAACAAGTACCTTTATGTGGTGAAAATGGCGCAGTATACCAAGCTACTCGTATACTCTGGTAAATGCGACGTGAACGAATGAAAAATGAATCCACGTACTCGTATTCACGTGAACTTTTCTCGTTTTGCCATTTCTGCTGATTTGATTTAATATAATAGAGAGTTTTGCTCGAAATACCGTGTTATGGGCTGGATGAGTAAAAAGATCTTATTAACGGTGACGCGATAATTCAACTCGAAAACGTATTGCTGCTGCCGGTCTGGGTCTCTTACGGGGCAGCAGCATGATGCTTCGTGTTAATTAATATATTCTTTCGTTGATCCAGGCTGGCATGGCAGCGCTGTATAGAGCCAGCTACTCTTATACCTACCAAACAATTCAGCGAGTATTTTGCAAAGATGTGTTTTAAGGATAACAATACGTTGAAAATTCGCTACCGTATAGTATACGATACGGTGGCGACGTCGACGGATACTCGACCGAATTGTACGACGAGTATTTTACAAAATGGTATAACCATTGAGATTAACGTAGTGTGAAAAATTGAATTTTTATACTCCATGCCAACTTTTTTAATCGCTATGGATATAATATAATACGGTAGATGCGCTTTTCCCCCCTTTCTTTTTCGTGTCCAAGTACATTGTATAGCTTGCTTAAGTACTTATCGACGCTGCTCCACGGAAGCAAATACACGTTAATAGGTTTGAAACTCGATTTACGTAAAAATGTATGTATCAAGGGTTCATTGTACAAGACTAGCGTTAAAGTTAACTTTCAATTAATAAAATAATTCTACATAATAAAATGGCCAAGATTATCGAATAAATTACAAACAGCGCTCGATTCACCATTACGAATATTAAATACCATTCTACGCCGTTTACGCCGTCCGCGTGTACCTCGGTTTCGCTCTCGATGATCGGATTGTGCCCGTTTTCTTCTAGCGAGCTCGATGTCAGCGTGTTTTTCAAGTTCTGTTGAAAAATGAAAAGTTTTAATTCAGGACGCGATTGTTTTCATTTTTGATGTATAAAACGATTTTTGAAACCGGTTCAGTGGTTCCAAACAGATTGCCATTTTTTAATAAATGCAGATACGAAAAAAAGTTCAAGGAGAAATTTCCAGATTATCAAAAATCTATACTTTTTTGTTCTGTTATTTTTTTTGTACCTATCTGTATTTTTTGCAATGATACTAGGAATTGATCCTTAACTAAGTGTAATTTCTCAAAAAGTATAGGTAGATAGGTACGTGAAAAAATTTGAACAAAAGTTTTACAGTATCAACAACTTATTGGTCTTTATCCTATTTTTTTTTTCTATCATTTTCATTTTTTGTAAACTTTTTGGAAACATGAGTGTGCATTATTGAACCGATTTTCAATGGGTTCAATGATTCTCCCAAGTGATGATCGATTCTCAAAAAATGTGGATACAAAATCATGTTTCAGAGTATCAGAAATTCATTTTTTTGTTCCATAATTTTTTTATTTTTTCCCCATTTCAATTTTTTAAAAAGTTGAAAACTGGTTGGTATTACTGAACTGGTTTCAAAAATATATCAAGGAAAAAATTCAAATTTCAATAATTTAAAACTTTCATTTTCATTTTCATTTTTTTTTTTTTTTGTACTTTTGCATTAATTTTTTTTTATAATACCGAGTATTTTATACCATTTTTTTCTGCATAATCTCAGTGGAGAGTAGTGATGACACTGCTGCTTTTGATTTGTACTCGTAACATGAAATGTTACCAGAAATAAAAAATAATTTTCCTGACTAAAATTGTAATTTTTTTAAACCAAACTTTTAAAATTATTTTCACTTTAAGAAAATCAAAAAAACTAATTATCTGCAAAAAAAAAAAAAAAACTCCTTTCAAAAAATAAAGCAATGTTTATTCCAAATGATCCGAAATTTTCATTTTAAAAATTAAAAAAAAAATTTCCATCTAAAAATTTAAAACCGATTTTTCTAAAGAATGAAATTTTTTCCTTCAATATTTTTACTCCAAAACATCTATATTATTAGGTACTTTAGGTGCTTAACAAAAATTTAAAAAATAATAATACATAATTTAGGAAAATTTAATCATTTTTCTATTAATAAAATTTGAAATTATTTTTATCTACTTCAAAAAAGTACCTACCTACGTAATTCCAAACATCAACAAAAAATTAAAATATAGGTAGGTATATATACGTATCGTACAAAGCAATTATGTACCTACTTAGAAATGTAATCTTCCAAATAATTAATTTTTACAAAAATTTATTGCTTAGATACCTTTAAAAACAGAAAATAAATTTTTCTACCAAAATGTAAAATTGTTTTCACTTCAGAAGAGCGAAAAATTTTTACTTCAAAATTTTTACTTCAAAATTTTTTCTTTAAAAAACTCTCCAAAAAATGTATACCTACCTAATTCTATAGATTTGTACGCGTATATTATTTTCTGGCAATTAGAAATTTTTATTCCAAAAATTTTTTATTTTAAGAAGTTGAAAAAAAAATTATGCTTTACCTACTTCAAAAAATAAATATCTACCTAATTATACATGTATAAACTACATTATTTGCTACAAATTGAAAAAATACCTATCAATAAAATTGAATGATTTTTTTTTTTTATTTTGAAAAATTTATAATTTTTTATACCAAATACTTCCTAGGTCCTAGGGCGGAATGAAAAAAAAAACATACCCTGGTCCCCGGATTTTGGCCAATTCCCAGGGGAGGGTTCACTTTGAGTTAGAGAGCTGTCATAAAAATATTCAAACTCCTGGCCCAGAAGGGCTGGAGCTATGGGTTCTCAAAGTTCGCTCACTTTTGAAAATACCGCAGTCATTGACCTGAAGGTCTAAAAAATTTCAAGGTGAATCTCCAACTCAAAAGTGAATTTCCCGTTTGAATTATCAGAATCCGAAGGTTTTTTCAATCCACTCTAATAGGTACCTATTTAATTAATTAGGTATTCCCAAAATCTGAAAAATTGTCAAAAAATGAAATTTTTTTTTCCAAAAAATAATATTTTTGTCTAAAAAAATTGAATATTTTTCGCCTATAATAAAATTTAAAAACAAATAAATATTTTTTCAGTAATAAATGAGTTTGAATAAATTTTCCCATCATGAACTTTTTTTCCTAAATGGAAATTTATCCTACCAAAAACTGAAAAAAATATTATTTTAAAACAATTAGGAAAATTCATTTTTTCTTCAGAAAAATTGGCAATTTTTTAATTCTAGAACATTGAACCAAAATTTCTGCAAAATTTTTAGTAAGTACCTATCAAAAAATTTTACTAGGTATTTATTATTTATTTATTTATTTAATAATAATTTATTTTAAAAAATCAAATTAACGTGAAGGAATAACGAATAATATAAATAATACAAAAAATATTTCCGAAATATTTTTGAAATATTTTTTGTATTATTTATATTATTCGTTATTCCTTCACGTTAATTTGATTTTTTTTTAAATAAATTATTATTGATATGAAAACGCGAAGTTTTATGATCATTTTTTTCGTTTTATTTATTTATTTACCAAAGTAATTGAGCGGTTTTTTCACCAAAAAAATCTTTAAAAAACCAATTACCTATTTTTCCTCTTAAAAGTTGAAAGATTGTTTTTCGAAAATTTTTTTAAAAATTTCTAATAATTTTAGTTTCCTTTTCAAAGAAATTGAGAAAATTTTTAATGTTGACTCCAAAAACAAAAAAATTCTTCCCCAAGAAACAAAAATATTTCAGGTACCTACTGAGTGTATAATTTTTGCACTTTGAGTTTTCTGTGGTGTAGTTCATTTCACGGGATGTAATTTTTGATGGTAGGTACTTCAAGAAATCAAATTATTATCAAGATGCCTGTTTTGGGTCCTGACGGAGTTACATGCTTATCATATTAATTGTAATTGGTGCAATGTTAGTGTTTTTTTCAAGGGTCTCAAAATTTCACATTACTACATTTTGTTTATTAAATTGTTATATATTTTACAAAAGATATCCATGGCTGTAGGTAAGTAAGTTCCTTTGATATGGCGGTTTCCAAAAACATTTAGTGTAGGATTTTGATTTATTTTAGGCACCCTTTTGAACTTGAGGAATTTTCAAAATAATTTTTTGTTGCTTCAGAGCAAATGAGAAGCCAGGACAAAAAATTGTCGTCAAAGCTCAACTTAACCACAAAAACAAAATTATTTTTTCCCCAATTTTAAAAAGACCCAAACTTTAAAATTCAAATTAAATCGAACCATTACAATATATACCTACTTTTTTAAACCCTCAACTTCAAAATCACTGCAATTTTACAAAAAAAAAAAAAAAAAAATCTTATCGCTATAATTAAATTATACCATACAAAACAATCCATTCGCTAATCGCTGGCTTACCTTTTCCGACGGAAATATCAAATAATTAACGATAAAAGAATCTAAAAACAAAGCAGCAGTGCTCGGTACAGGGGTTCTGCATCTGAATCCAGGTTCTGCAATGACATGCGTAACCGCGCAAAATATCGTGTATAATACACACAGACAAAACACATTATCGTAAAATCTCACTGCGAAAAAAAAAGAAAAACAATAGAAAATTAACCCTTCGGAATAAAACCACGCTATTCAAACACGCACACGCGCCACCGCACCAAAAATAACAAAAACAATAAAGAAATAATTAAAAAACATACAATCTTAGATTAATTTATATGTTAATCAACGCTACAAGGATCAAAATATTTTGAACTTATTTCAATTTTGAAGAAGAGAGAGAAAAAAACAGCTCGAATAATGAACAGTTGACTTGCGGTGGTCTTTCGTTATTCATCCCATTTAAATTTTGTTTGTGTGAGGCATTCTGTTTCGCTCAAGCCTTTAGATAAGTACACCCAAGGTTAAACTATTTAACCACAAAGGATTATCCGCTAAAAGCTAATTTCTTTCCGTCGATTTACTATTAATATTTTTGAAAAATTTTCTATTGTACTAACCTATTAGAGGAACTTTGTGTAACGTAATCGGAACTTTTTCGCCGTAGAAGAGCAGCAGTAAACATGATAGTATTAAATTAGCCGAAGCTAATATGAATTTAACTGAAGATTGAGGTGGAATCCAGAACAGCGATAGAGTTAGAATGGCCAACACTGGAATTTAATCAAAATTCTAGTTATAATTAGAAGATAATTTACCTTAAAAAGGTCTGCTATGCAAAAACTGAACATCAGCGCTAGTTGAGTTGCCTATACGATGCTATAAATTTAGGCAAAAATTAGGCAACTTATTCGGCATTTGTGCACAATATGTTGTATTTTTTCAATCGCACAAGTGTTTACCTTCAAAAGGTCTGCAATGCAAAAACTATACACGAGTGCTTGATAAGTTGCCTATATGATGCCATAAAATTAGGCAGAAATTAGGCAACTTTTTCGGCATTCGTGCACAATAAGTTGCATTTCTTCAATCGCAGGAGTGTATAATAAGTTGCCTATGAGACGCTATAAATTTGGTCAAAAAGTTAGGCAACTTATTCGACATTCGCGTACAATAAATTGTATTTTTACAATCGTGATCGTGTAAACATACTGTATGTTCATAATATGATGAAGAGATTAATAATAAATAATATTATAAAAAAAATAGTAAAATTACCAAATGCGGGGAGCAGAATGAACATCTTGAAGGAGGTATGTTTCCTTTGAACTACGATGCTGTAAGTGATATCAACATAACTCTCGGGGCAACATTGATAAACTATGGTGTTCTTTTTAGAAGTCACTTTTTTAATGATCCATTCCGAAGAGAACGTACGATCGTTGGGATTCTCCTTACAAGAAAAAATTACAACCTAGGTTAGATTTTTTCACCAACTTGGTGAAATGAAATATTTACCAATTCACGTATCTTCAAATCGATCTTAGATCGATCGTAAGTCCACGAGCCAAATTTCAGTTCGCAAACTTGAGTATCAAACGGCCAATTTAATACATCCAACGGACAAAAAGCTCGAAATAATGCCGGAGCTATCCACGACAAACTGCCATTATGATGACATCCTACGTTAGTTTTTCCAAAATCTTCTCGCATATCATTATCCGCCCTGAAAACAAGTCGAATAAATAAAAAGTCGTGTCTTTTATTCGTCGAGTTAGTTGCGATATTTGACAGAGGCAAAAACATGAAAGAAATGTTTTTTCCAGCCTACTTAGTCAAATTACTGTACACGGTAGATATACTTTCTCGTAAACAGGCCTATATACAACATTAGTGAAATTTATCGAACCGTAATTAAAAATAAGCAACGAGAGAAATGCAATTTTCCTGTACATTTTCACTTCGTTACACAATCCTAACAATAACGTATAGAAAAGTTTTTCGAAATAAGAATTAATCTAACCGAAAAATGAAATAGAATTTAAACGAAATACGAATTCAAACGTAAATTTTAAACTCGCAAGCAAGAGATAACACTAGTCTTTCTGAACAGGGCCATCTTTATCTCAACATAGAAAAAAAGTAGACTTTACTCGGCGAAAAATACTCGTATTTCGATCGTACAAAGCGTGTTTGTCGACAATAAAAATGTAAACAATTATTAAAGTAGCAAGTTTCTCACATTTTCGAAATATATATATATATATATATATTTTTTTAAATGTAGTATACGCCAGAGTGAATGAAATGTGAACGCCGGTTTTGTGCTTGCTAGGATCAAAAGAGACAAACGAGTGATGAAGATGGTATGGTCGCACACATAAATTTTATAAAAGTTTAGCAAAATAACTTTTGTTCGGTTTATTTGCAACAATTAGTGGAGAAAAGGGTTTAAAAATTATGCATTATGTCAACTTTTTTCATTTTTATTATTCTGTCAGTTTTTTCTTTTTTTCTTCTCGGTATTCTTTGTGTAAATAATCGGTGACAATATGTTTGCATGGTTTTGAGGGTTTGAATACATGTTCCGCTGTTGAAGTTTGTACTCATCTCATGAAAAAATTGTGAAAAGGAATTTTGGCGGGCTTTTTCTTACCCTAGTTCCTTTCGTGAAACCATGATTTTTTTTTCAAGAATGAAGAAACTGATTTATTGTTCAAATTTCGTGGAAACAAATGAAATGTTTTACCAAAAAATGTTTTTAGATTTCTTTATTGTTGTAGGAATGGAAATTGGTTGATTCTCTAATAATTGTAACCTACTCAAAGAACATTTGGGGATAACGCTTATGTTTGGAATAAAATTTGGTTCGTTTTGTGGAAAATGTAAAAAATGGATAATTTGGAACGCAAAAAAATCAGCAGAGAGCAATTCTTGAAAAAAGTCGAAAATTTTTGATAAATTGAAAAAAAGTATTTTTTGAAAAACTATTATTTTTAGGAAAAAAATTTGAATCAAAAATTTTGTTTAAAAAATTTTTGTGAAGAAAATCTTTCTAAAAAATGTTTTTATTAGAAATACCTATTGTAAAATGTTTTTTGATAAAAAAATTATCAGAAAAATAACTTCTTTTCCACTCACAGTAAGTTAATTATTTTGAATTTATATTTTATTTGTGATCGCGTGAATCTGTGTGAAATTAAATTGTATCAAATCGTAAAAATTTTAGACGTCTTATCAGTGCTTTAAAATTTTTCAATTGTTCCTCTTCCTTCTCCAATTTGAACGCAGTATTATGCGAAATTATAAGGAAAGGAAGAGTCAAATCAAAATTTTTGTAATAATCGAAATTATTTCTAAGATTTCAATCCACAACTTTTGTTTGAAAAAATTTTCATTTGGGACTGCGGGACAGCCCTTCTTCCCTCTCACAATTCAGAGTAATAAATATACGTTTTTATACCTATCTAATCTATCTATCTATCTATCTATCTACGTAGTATTGGGCATAATTGGAGGGGGGGGGGGGGGGGCTCAAATTGAGAAATTTTTCAAACAAAAGTTATAGATTGAAATCTTGGTAGTAATTTTGATTTTCCTAAAAATTACTTTATCAAATGCCACTGATAGGTACTCCAAAAACGTTACGATTCGGCATAATTTCATTTTCCACAGATCTGCGATCACAAATATGATATGTTTTCGAATAATTAATTTACTGCTGAGTGGAAATCGTCAAAAATCATTTGCCTACTTTTTAGAGGCGAATTCCGAACGTAATCGCAAGCGAATTAACAGCGAATAGAACGCTACATTCGCTGCTAATTTCGCGTACTATTAGCGTTCGAAATTAGCCGCTAGAAAAGCGGACATTTTTGATATGCTAATAGTACGCTATTTTCACATGCTATTCGTATACGATAAATGCGAATTTAGCGCTCTATTAGTACGCGATTCGCATACAGTGTGTTTACCGGGTAAGTATTTCAATTATTTTGGAGAAAAACGTAGGTCCATCAATTAAAATGTTTTTTTTTTTTTAAATTTAAAAAAATATATTTTTCAAGGTTTTGATATAAAAATTTCTCTAATTTTATGGCGTAATAATATTTTTCAAATTTCTTTTAAAAAATCCATTCTTTTTTGGAATAGAATTTTCATTTTTATGCAGGTACATATTTACCTATTCATTTTTCGGAATAACATAACTTTCACAATTCTTTTTTTCTTTACTAAGAGCCCTTTTGAAAAAAATCTCTAATATTTTTTTAAATAAAAAAATATTTGAAAACTTACTAAATTTTTTTGTAGGTGGGTAAGATGAGTATAAAATTTAAAAAAATACTTTTGTCGTGAAAATTTATAAAAAAAATTTGGAGAAAAAAGTAGCTGCGCGCCCTAATTTTTTTAGAGTACCTACAAATATCTCTCATTTAATTTTTTGAAAAAAATGAATCATTTTGAAATGAGAATCGTTTTAATTTTTGAAAAGGTGAAGATCTTTCAATTTTTTCAGAAATGAAGTCTCAGTTTTTGGGAGTAAAAAATTTCTCAATTTTTTGGTAGATACCTAGGTATGAAAATTAAAAAAAAAATGATATATGAAAAAATTCCTAATGAATTTGGGAGATCTCTATTTTTTTATAGAAAAAATTCTGAATTTTCTTAGAATGTTTTTTTTTAATTATTTCTTTAAGAGAAAATTCTTTCAATTTTTTCGTAAAACAAATTTTATTTCTCTTTAAATATATTTTTTTTTAATTTTTCGAAGGGAAAATATTTTTTTGGAGGTAAAAATCTTACAATTTTTTTTTTCTTCAAAAATTGTTTATTTTTCAATTTTCTTTGCAGTTTTGCAAGAAAAAACTCTATTTTTTTTTTTTTGCTTTAGAGGAAAATTGCCTAATTTGGGTATCTAATCAGTTTTTTGAAATTCAGCAGCTGAATTTCCTCAGTAGGTATTAAAAAAATCAATTAAAATTTGAAAATTTTCGCAAAAATTAAAAATTTGGAAAACTTGAGAAATTTAATGAACTTATAAAATTAGGTAATTTTTCAATTTTGACGAACTTTTAAAATAGGGATGATTTAAAAAGTAAGTACCTATGACCTAGTATGTTACTAAATTTTGGGCAAAAAAAAATTTAAACTTTGAAGGAATTTTTTTTCATTTTTTTTTTTAAATGAAAAAAATTAGGTATTAAAAAACAAAACATTTTAGTTCAAGATCTTCTAAAAATTCTACAGCGCTAAAAAAATGAAAATTTCTTCAAAAAAAAATTGAGGACAGTTTCGAAAATAAACAAAAAAAATATATCGTATAAAAATCACGAATTGATGATAAATCGGTTGTAAAAAATTATTATCTGTGCATTAAAAGTAGAAAAAAATATTTCGAGGTTACAAAGACCTAAAATTTTTAATTTTTGTGGGAGGGGTAGGCAAATTTTTTCACTAATGAAAAAATCAAATTTTGAATCGATTTAAAGTGAAGATTTTTTTTAAAATATAAGAATTAGGTACTTACTCATTTCTTAAAAAAAAAAAAAAAAAAATCTTGAAATTTCCCCCCATAAAAAAACAAAAAATGATGGATTTTTCTTTTTAATTAGGAACTAATTTAGCGTAATTCAACTGTCGTAAGTGTTTTGATTTTGAAGGTACTCACGTGTTATACAAAGCCAAATCTGGTTTCCAAATTTCATCATTATCAAAACCCAAACTTTCGATATTACTGTACTTGTTGGGATCCCAGGTTAATCGTTCATCACGCCACGACTTTGAAAAAAACAAACACAAAATACTTATTATCAGGCATATTTCAAAAGCCAGCTTTCGATTTTGATTATTGAAAACCTACCAGAGCAGTTATTCCATTAATTGAAATAATATTCCTTTGATAATCCTGTAAAATAAAACACATATCACGTACCTATAAGTATCTGATGTAAAAAAAATAATTATCGATTTTTATTAATTAAGTATTTTCGAAATTTTATAGCGGCTCGCTTCACCCCTCGCTTGAGTGCTATTGTACCAAAAGACACGTATATCCAAATGGTACTTAAAAAGCAGCTGGTTGCCGTGTTAATCCTCTTGTGTTTCGAGACCGTAATTCGCGGCAACCCAATTCGATAACATTGTTTCAAAATGAACGCCAACGACGAACGAAGTACGACGAATGTGCTTGCGTATTCGCAATATGACACTGCGTGTATTTCTGATGAATCGCAGGTCTACACGTTGTAACTTTATCGCATCATTTATCATTACCAGTTCGGCGAAATTGAATAACATTAAAACATCAATTTCATTCGAGTTTTTATAATCCGGTAAAGCGTACGAATCGTAATGCTGTAGCAAATCGTTCCTTAATTTCTCCTTCTCCGTTTTATTCCTATCGTTTCGTATTTCTGCAACAAAATCATTAAAAACAGACTTTAAAAAAAAACACACAAATTCCCAATAAAACGCGAACAGACTATAGTTCGTTAATTTCTCGAGAAATAATTAAAAGAAAAAATAAAAAATTTTATTTGCCGCCGATTTAATAGATTTTTTCGTAGCTCGAGCCAGGCGTCTTAAATCTTTAACGCCATCTTAAAAATAGGCCGGACTCGGCACATTGTGTTTTTATTTTTAATTTGGATTTTAAATTGTTATTTATTAAATACCCGGTCGCACCGCCCGTCCAAATATTCGCATCGTTTTTCACTTCGCCGAGGGATAAAAAAAAAAAGGAAAAATGGTGACGTCACGATGAGAAAAATTGAAATATTTTTAATATTTTGCCCGCCTTTTTGCCACCGAAACGTGAACGTTTTTTGAAATTTTTCACACCACGCGAACGCATATATTTGGGAGAAAAATCTCAAATGTTTTTCAACTGTTTTTACGATATTTTTACGTACTTGCCACCTTTTTCTTTTTCATCGCACGCCTTAAATTTTTTTCCCTCTGGTTTATTTCGTACCTTGGTTTTTTTCTTCGCTTTTTATTACCTCGCAGACTATATAGGTATTTTTTGTTATGGAAATTTTTTAATGAATTTCAACGCTCTGGTTCGGTTTCAGCACGGCGGTGTTTTAAATTTTTTTAATACTTATTTAATTCCGAGTATTTACCATTTTTTTCGCCTGCACTATGTATACTTTTGATGGTATTCTCGTAGAAATTCTTTTCTCATCTTCAACCGCAAAAAATTCAGATAAAAAAGAAGTAAGTGTGTAAGTACATAGTTTTTGCACGTGCAACCGAGTCTGGATTATCCTAGGTACAATATCAAAATGGAGGCCAAAGAAAATGATTATAAAAGATCTACCAAAGCTTTGCTGTAAAAAAAAAACTGATTATTTTTCGCTATTCTGAGGAACCCTTGACCTTTCATAAAAATTCAAGTTTATTTCTAAATAATTAGAACCAGCGATGTGGCTCTTCTGCTCAAAACATATGAAGAGATTTCTACTTCTCCAAAAAATTAAAGAAGTGTTTTTTCTTCTTAAAACTGAGAATAGTTTTTGTATTTCAAGAAGATTCAGAGGTTCTTTGTTCCAAAAAAATCAGAGACCTGCTCTGCAAAAAAATTTCATAACTTTTCTTCTTCAAAAATTGAGAAATTTTTCAACCGAAAAATTTAAAATTCGTTTTTATTCCAAAAGAATTAAAGAATATTTTCACCCTCAAAAAATTGAAAAAAATTTCTCTGCAGAAATTTCCTCATCAAAAAAATCACTTAATGTACCTACCTATACCTAAATGAAAGATTTTTCTTTCAAATTTTTCATTTTTTTTAAAAAAATCCTATTCCAAAAAAATGGAAGGCTATATTCCAAAAAATTTAGAAATTTTTACTAGCCTAGGAAATTTTTTTTTCTTTATAAAATTGAGAGATTAATTTTTCTAAATTTAAAGATGTAGGTACTTAAGTATTTTCAAAAAAAAAAAAAAAAAAAAAAATTACCTACTCGAAAAAAATTGAAAAGGTACCTTTCTGTTCTAAATATGTGAAGGTTTTCTTTCAAAAAAATAAGAAATGTTTTCTTCAAACAGTTAAATTTTTTCATTACAAAAAAATTGAGAAATAATCTATTATTTAGAAAAAAAAAAATTAAATGATAGAGAAACTTTTGTCCAGAAACAATTTAAAAGTCTTACTCAAAAAATAAAAAAAAAACTTCTCAAAAAAAATTAGTAACTTTTTCCTATACCCTATTACATCTAACTTGAGCTCTCACCAGTACATACAAACGTGTAAATACACAAACTTCTGGCCACCTGATTGGTGCACAAGGTTTTGTTTACACTTTTGCATTAGTAGTGAGGGCTCAAGTTAAATGGAATGGAATATTGGAAAAAATGAATATCTTTCTCGAAAAAATTATAAATAATTATTTTGCTCTGAAAAATTTGGGATTTCTTTTTACTCCAAAAGAATTTGAAATTTTTTTCACGCTCAAAAATTTGAAGTGTTTTCTTTGTTGATTTTGATCTAGAGAAAAAAAATGGAAATTTTTTTGTGCAAGAATTCAGTAACTTTTTTTATAAAAAAAATCATTAATTTTTCTTCCAAAAGAATGAAAGATTTTTCTTTCAAAAAAAAAAAAATTAAATTGTACTCCAATAAAATGATTTTTCTTCCAAAAGAATGAAAGATTTTTCTTTCAAAAAAAAAAAAAAAATTAAATTGTACTCCAATAAAATGAGAAAATTTTATACCTAGGTACTTAAAAAAAAATTTAATTCTTATTAAGAAAAATTAAAATTTTTTCTTTAAAATATTGAGAGATTATTCTTTTTCCAAATTTAAAGATTTTTTTTTTTTCAAAATAAATAAATTACACTTGAAAAAAAATGGAATAAGTATACTTACTTACTGTCAAAACAAAAAGAAAAATTATTTGTGCTGTTAAAAAAATGGGAAGATTTCTTTCAAAAAATTAAGAAATTTTTCTGCGCAATTAGGTTAAGTTAGATCCCCCCCCCCAAAAAAAACACTACACAAAAATCAAAAAAATGAGATAAGTATTTTAATTAGGTAGGTAATCAATTCTAAATTTCGGTAATTTTTGAGAAATGAAAATTTCAGTCCAAGTGTATTTAATTAATGAAAAAGCTACTGTACTTTCGAGGCAAAAATCCTACTTCGATGGAATTCTTACAATTTTTCAAAGTATGAATTTTGTGAAAATTTAAAATTTTGATAATTTTTGAAAAATGAATATTTTAATCTAATTATTCTAATTGTATTTGATTAATAAAAAAAAAAAGTTCCTATACTTTCAAGGCAAAAACCTACTTTGGTTGATTTTCAATTAATTCCTAAATCATGAATTGAATCGGCTCATGCAAAAACAGATTAAGTCAAATTTTTGAAAATGTCATCGAAAATGCACAGGAGGCAAAAAAAAGTGTATTGCACACGTTTTTTTCATCTCCTCTAAAATTTCAAAAAAATGTGACTTGACTTGTCTCTGCATGAGCCAATTTATTACTTTTGAAGAAAGAAAAAAATAAAATTCGATACTTCTTGAGAAATAAAAATGTTAGTCCAACTGCATTTGATTGATGAAAAAAGCTACTGTACTTTCAAAACAAAAAAATGCTACACTGATGGAATTTTTGAAGATTTTTCAAATCACGAATTTTGAAAAATTTCCGTTTTTTTATAATTTTTTAAGAAATGAAGATTTTGGTCTAACTACATACATTTTATTAAAGAAATAATGCTACTGTAGGTAAGTAATTTCTAGGCAAATTCACACCTGTTGAAATTTTTTAAGATTTTTCAATTGAATAGTTCAGGGATTTTTTTTTCTCATTGAGATTCAGTGATTTTCTTTTTTCAAAAAAGTTTGGGAATTATTTCACAGAGAAAAAATAAAAAAATAAACGCTTAAAAAATTGAAAAAATCTTCTTCAAAAGAGTGGATTTTTTTCAATTCACGTTTTTTCTTTGAAAAACTGAGACATTTTATTTTTTTAGATACCTACTTTAAAAAAATAATAATAATTACGTCAACTTTATATTTTACAAAAGTTGCATGAATTGCGAATTTTGTTTTCAATTATGTATACCTATATATTTTTTGTTTTCTTCAAATTTTTGAAAGGCAAAAATGGTGAATATTTTACAAAAAAGAAAAAAAAATTTCTGATTTTCAAATTTTTTTTGCAATTCCATAAAAAAAATTTAAAAGTCTTTTTAAAAGGGCGAAATTGTGTAGGTATATTTTGCAAGAAAATTCATTTTTGTTCTTCTTAAATTTTTGAATTTTGTATTTACACACATACGAACCTCTCAATCGAAAAATTGTTCAAATAAATTTTGAGGTGGGGGGAATTTCCTATAAAATTACTTCATTAGTTTTTTATGTATTTTACATACAGTCAACCACTACATCGTATCTTATTCACAGAAATGATGAGCCATAATATACGTTTTTTTCACACTGTATATTTTGACGCGTGTTTTTGTTTCAACATGTCACTTCTCGAAATAAAGAAATACTTACTTACTTTGATACAAATTTTAGGTATCTATTTAATCTTCGCAACTTTTGTTACGTGTATTTGGCTGAGTATACATATTTAATAATGTTGAGCGAGGAACAATGAGGGCATCTCTTTGGCTCTAAATTTGGACGACATGGCGAAGGATGAGATTGGGGATTTTTGGTTTTTTGGTGTTTATAATGAAAACACAACAAGAATATTTTAAAATCAAAGGATCTTTGATCGCTCAAAATGAATTTTGCTTCTTTTTATAGAGTATTTTTACTCAATTAAAGATCTTGCGAAGTCATTCAGTATTACGAAAAATCACGAAAAGCTTCAATGAACTTTTTTGGCATTCACTTTACTACTGCGGGGGAAAAAAATACAAATACACGAGTAATATCAAAGTATCTGCTTTTTTTATTTGCATCCATAGGCCCGAAAATTTGTTAAAAAAATTATGTAAATTCGTCGTCATGCAGATACCTTAAACTACGAATAAATTTTCTCAATTTTAAATTCGGTTCGTTGAAAATTTCCAACATAGGTAACTTAAATAAGCTCGGATCAGTTTCAAGGTTGAAAAACTTCCACGCATATGTCTTCAAACCTTCATATTACTATATTATGCTTAATAATATTTTCTATTTGTGAAATAAAAATCGATACAAGGTACAATTTCACTCGAAGAAAATACACAGTACGATTCACATTAACCCGGTTTTGCACTTCAAAGAAAATGTACCGATAAGTACAATTTTCGACCAATTTTCATCAATTTAGATAGGCACACGTTAATGAAAGATATAAATTTTACCTTTGACGCTCGCCAGGCAAATTCCATTAAAAAGCCACCAGCATATAATTAGCGACTTGCACGAGATAAAAAGTATCCGTAAATTGAAAATATCGCCTTGCATGTTTCTGGATAGAAGAAAAAAAAACTTTGTCTCGAACAATTTATACGTACCATGATCACTACAAAAGTGCGGCTTTATCTCGATTATTAAACGATGTACCAATTTAGTAGAGCGGATGCTTAAACGTGTACAATGTTGGAATTTTTCCTCTAATTTAACTGGCTGATTAAATAGGTTGTTGGTAGAATTATTGTAAGCATCGTCGTCGAATCTTGAATGTGATATGAATTAGTAATGCTAGAAAGATTTCGTTACAAATGGAAACCGATTTTACGACGTCGAATTATTATACTTATTTTTTTTTCGCTGCTCTGTGCCATGCCATTGTTAAGCAAGACGCGAAGAAGGTTTTCTGTTTTCGAAAATACGCGCAGTAGTGTAGGGTATTCGCGAGCTACGGTGAGATTTTAAATTATGTTTTTACTTATTTTCTTATAGTATTTTTGTGCGAGAGTACTTAGTTTCTGCCAGAGCGGCGCGAAAAGCTTAACGTGCCAAACGGATCCCAAAAGAATAGTATTATTTTCTTCGCGTTAATTGGAAATGGAAATTACGCAAAATTATCACGCGTGAAATATACGACATTTAACGACTTTTCGGTGTACCGAATTGCCTACGCTGGTTTTCTTATAATTCGATGAATTACAGAGAGGTTTTTATTTTAAGCGAAAGAGTGAAAAGGAGGGATCGTCAATACGGTTTTTGAGGTGACCGTTCTCATCTTTGGAGTTAATAAGGTTCCATATAATAAAAAATGTTTTCAGGATTTTTGAATTTTTTTGACATCTTTCATCCACAAAAAAATTACACTTATAAAATTATTGGAAATAATAATTACGAGTAATTCCTGGAAAAAACATCAACGTAACATCCCAAAATTGATGTTTCTTTCTAAAAAAAAAAAATAGTTTGTTCAAAAAAAGATTACGTTTTCCTCTAAAAACTTCAAATTTTCCACTTCAAAACATTAGGAATTTTTGTTTCAAAAATATTCAATCTCTTTTTCCTTCAAAAAATTGTAGTAGGTACTTTGTATAAAAATTTAGTGTTTTTTTTTTCAACTAATCTAGAATTGAAAAAGATTTTTATAGCTAACTAGACTCATAAAATTTAAAAAAAATTTACAATTGAAAAATTTATTGGAATTTTTTTTATTATGTAAAAATCTAAAATTGGGTATTTATTGTACCTAACAAAATTAGGTGAGATTTTTTTCCAGACTCTCTCAAAAATTTATATTTTTTTTTTTCAAAAAAATTTAGAATTTTTCATTCTGAAAAAATGAAAACTTAGGTATACTTAATAGGTATTTTATTCCAACAGAATTAAGCGATTTTTTGCAGAATAATTCAGAGGACATTTTCCCAAGAAATTGAGATTTTTGGAATTTTTTGTTGAAAAATTGGGAGATATCTCATTCCAAAACAAAAGATTTATTTTCATTAAAAAAAAAAAAAAAAAAAAATGAAAGACTTTTTCCTGAAAAAAGTTAAAAGACTTTATTTAAAAAATTGAGTCAAAAATTCAAGATTTGTTTACTCAAAGATGTCAATTTAAATGAATGAAAATTATTTTTATTCCGAAAAATTTAGACGTTTTTTCTTCCAAAAAACTAAATGTTTCCCAAGAAAAATAAATCTACAAAAAAAATAAGTTTGAGGATTTTTTTGTGGTCAAAATATTTAAAAACCATTTCTTATCATCAGAAAATTTGAGAAGATTTTTATTTGAAAAAATTGAAATATTTTCTTTACCAAAAAAATGAGAAATTCCTTTCTCTCTATAAATAAAAAATACCTATGTTCTTTTCTCCTGAAAAATTTCGAGATTTTTTGAATGTGACTTTTTCACAATGATTCCTGAAAATAATTTCTTATTCCAAAATTCAGATTTTTTATAGGAAAAAAAAACTATAAAGTTTTTATTCTAAAAACACGAAAAATTATTTACTTATTCCGAAAGAATTTGGAAGATTTTATTTCAAAATATTTAGAGACTTGAGATTTTAATCCAAATAGAGAAAATTGAAAGATTGTTTTATTTACTGCAAAATCGTTTTTAAAAAACTTATAGATATCTAAGGTTTTAGAAATTATTTTTCTAAAAAAAAATTGAAAAATGATCTGACCCTCAGAAAAATAGAGAAAATTTTAGTTTCAAAGTAATTTAAAAAAAAATTTAAAAAAAGAGATTTTTTATACGTAAATAAAAAACAGGATTTTTCTAAAAAATTTACTTTTTTCCTCAAAAAAAATTACCTACTTCAAAAAATCTTTGTTTTTTTCTCCAAAAGTATGAAGAAATTTAATACTTACTTATACTACGAGAGATTTTTTTGCGAAAAGGTTAAGATAAACATCTCTGTATATACTTAAGTTTTACCTCGATTATTATACGTCACATATGTTCAAATTTCAGCAAAATCGAGCAAATTTAATTTTTTGCTCATTCTCACGAATTAAGTAGCCCTATTTTCGACTTCGAAAATCTCCAAAAAATTGGATGATTTTTTCTTAAAAATTGGAGAAATATCATCTATTTACTTTGAAAAATTGAATGATATAGGTACTTAATTAAAAATATGAGTTTTTTTCGAATAGTTTCTCTCCCAAAAACTGAGAAATTTTTCACTTATTTTTTCACTTCATAAAATTGAGGTATTTTTTTGTTCTATAAAATTCAGTTGATTTTTTTGGAAAATGTAGGTTATGTCAAAGCAGTGTGCATCGAAATATTTCAAAGAATAGCTTTTTCTGATATCTCTGGAAAATTCAATGTATTTTTAGAGGTGTGGGTATTGAAATTGAACAATTAGTAGCCACATTTACGTATAATTTTTTCAATTTTAAATGTTGAAAAATTTTGAAAAATTTTTATGCTGATGATCTATTTACCTAAATTGACGAATTTTAATAAATCTTGAAGTTATCACTAACTATTTCGTTAAAAATTTTCAACAATCAAATTTTCATTTTTTTTTAAATTTGCTTTTCGGAAATTTTCAAAATTTTCTAGGTCAAGAATACTCTGTAGGTACTAGGTACCTATAAGGTATTAAAAGAGATGAGTTTTTTAAATTTTCATGCTTCTGCCCCAAACTTGACTCATTTCAAATCATTCCGAAATTCGATTTTTAATTTTTTTTTTTTTTTTTTTTTTTTTTAAAGTAAAAATTGATGAATTTTAAAAAATATTTTTTATACAAGAAAAAAATTTTGTAGTAAAAAATCTTTTTTGGAATAAAACTGGGAAAATATTTTTTGACTTGAAATTTTTTTTCAATATTTTTGAAGTAGGTAAAAAGTTTTTTTTTTTTTGAAATACCTAAATAGTCCGGCATATAGTATAGATAGGGGAAATGCATCCCCTGCGAATCCTCTAGAACATGACTTTTCTTGAAGAGGACATCCTAAGGAACATTTTAAGCCATGTTCCCCATAATAAAAGTTGGCCCTACTAACAAAATGGTGGCCTTTCTGACTTACAGGTCTGCTCAAATTTGGTTTTTTGAGTATAACTTGGAAACAAAGGGCTTTACGGTAAAAATTATAATGACAAAAAATGTTGTGCATAAAATTTAAAACATTTTTTGTCATCATGTTATACTCGTGAAACTGCCAAGTTCGCGAGATAAAAGCGCGTGAAGTTGCAATTGCGCGTGATTTTTTTCTGCCAAACGGCATAGGCCAATTTGGTAGAAAAATAATCACGTGCTTTTATCTCACGAACTTGGCCGTTTCACGAGTATAACATGATGACAAAAAATGTTCTAAATTTTATGCACAACATTTTTTGTCTTTATAATTTTTTCCGTAAAGCCCTTTGTTTCCAAGTTATACTAAAAAATAGCAAATTTGAGCAGACCTGTAAGTCAGAATGGCCACCATTTTGTTAGTAGGGCCAACTTTTATTATGGGGAACATGGCTTTAAATGTTCCTTAGGATGTCCTCTTCAAGAAAAGTCATGTTCCAGAGGATCTGCAGGGGGGTGCATTTCCCCCATCTATACCATATGCCGGACTAAAACACATTTTGAATTTTTTTTTTGAATCAGTAAGTGATTTGTGCAATTTTTGGGAATATAAATTTACATTTTTTTTTTTTTTTTGGAATGAAAAAGTTGAGTATAGGTAGGTACCCGGTAAACACACTGTATGCGAATCGCGTACTAATAGAGCGCTAAATTCGCATTTATCGTATACGAATAGCATGCGAAAATAGCGTACTATTAGCATATCAAAAATGTCCGCTTTTTTAGCGGCTAATTTCGAACGCTAATAGTACGCGAAATTAGCAGCGAATGTAGCGTTCTATTCGCTGTTAATTCGCTTGCGATTAGCGTTCGGAATTCGCCTCTAAAAAGTAGGCAAATGATTTTTGACGATTTCCACTCAGCAGTAAATTAATTATTCGAAAATATATCATATTTGTGATCGCAAATTTGTGGAAAATGAAATTATGTCGAATCGTAAAGTTTTTAGAGTACCTATCAGTGGCATTTGATAAAGTAATTTTTAGGAAAATCAAAATTACTACCAAGATTTCAATCTACAACTTTTGTTTGAAAAATTTCTCAATTTGAGCCCCCCCTCCCCCTGCAATTATGCCCAATGCTACGTAGATAGATACGTAGATAGATAGATAGATAGATAGATAGATAGATTAGATAGGTATAAAAACGTATATTTATTACTCTGAATTGTGAGAGGGAAGAAGGGCTGTCCCGCAGTCCCAAATGAAAATTTTTTCAAACAAAAGTTGTAGATTGAAATCTTAGAAATAATTTCGATTATTACAAAAATTTTGATTTGACTCTTCCTTTCCTTATAATTTCGCATAATACTGCGTTCAAATTGGAGAAGGAAGAGGAACAATTGAAAAATTTTATAGCACTGATAAGACGTCTAAAATTTTTACGATTTGATAAAATTTAATTTCACACAGATTCACGCGATCACAAATAAGACATACATTCAAAATAATTAACTTACTGTGAGTGGAAATCGTCCAAGAAATTCTGCCTTCGTCTCCATTCTTATCACTTTGAAATCAAATCATTGGCGTTTTTACTTAAAAAGAAGAAAAAACATCAAACAAAACACAAAATTCCCCAATCAAATCAAAAAACCCAGAAAAACCTTTATTTCATTGTTTAAATGTCACTGCAATACATTCAAGTACACGTTCATGTTTGAAACTGACTTCTGTCATTTGTAAAACGTATTGAAAGAAGTTGTAGTGAAAATCGCATGCTATTCGCTAGCGAATATTGCGCTAATATCGTAAGAAATATCTGCACGTTTTCCACTGCGATTTTAGCATACGATTCGTATGCGAATATTGTGCTAGTATCGTAAGAAATATTTGCACGTTTCCACTGCGATTTTAGCATACGATTCTTATGCGAATATCGCGCTAATATCGTACGAACTTTTTGCCTGTTTTCAATGTGATTTCAGGCATGCGATACGCAAGCGAATATCGCGCAAATATCCCACGAAACATCTACAGGTTTTTAAATACGATTTTAGCATGATATTCGCTCACGAATAGTATACGAATTTATCTGAGAAAATTTTCTTTGATTTTTGCTTTGATTTCGCATTCTATTCGTATGCGAATAGACCGCGATTTTCGTCTCTGTGATTTTAGCATACGAATAGCAGGCGGTGTGTTTACCGGGTACTTACTTCTCAAATTTTTAGGAAAAATAATCGGGAAAAATCGGTTGCAATTTTTTGCTTGGATAATCGAGAAATCGGATATTCGAAGTTCTGCTGAACTTGAATCAATAATTCCACAATTACCTGATAACAAGGTGCCAATAAGAGACATTTTTTGATTCTACAATTTTTTTCCTGAAATTGAATGATTTTTCCAAAAATTTAAGTGAAAATAGAAAGAAATGAGAAATTAAAAAAGAACATTCCAAATTGCAAAAATATGGAAATAAAATCAAAGAAAAAAAATACTTATTTGAAAATTGAAAGAAATAGGAAATTTAAAAAAGTGCAAAATTCAAAAGAAAGAAACGAAACCAAAAATTCGAAATTAACTTATGGTACAATAATTTGGTCAACTAGCTGTGTCTAGTTCATTTTGTCAGGTCTTGTGAACTTTATACAGTTAACTGTTGAAGAAAGACATTGTGCCAGTTACACCCGCACACCCAATTCGAACCAGTCGTGGAAATGTAAATATGAAAAAAATATAAGTTTTCGTTCCCCTGTTGTCGCCTTGTTGTAATGTATACCACTATATCTATACTGTAAGCGTAGATTTTCTTCAGCCGTCAGATGCGTATTTAAAAGGCATATAAAAGCTAACCATTGAATTACGCTTTCATTTGGTCTACTAATTTCTACCCTTTTTGAGGTTTAACCATTTCTCAGGTCTTGCCAGTCGCGTCGTATTTCGCGGTTAGAGGAGGAAAAAAACGTTGGTCAAAATTAATAACCAGGGTAATAACGAACCCGAAATGTCATTTTTCATCACCCCACATACACGATGTATATACGTATAGCCTTAGCCATTTCACGGAGCATAAGACGCGGTTGCTGGTCGTCGCATTGGATAAACCAACGCAACCCTTCCCTAGCAAACCTCCCAATTAACGGTTAACATTTTGGAAAAAGCTTCGGTGGCGAGGGCGAGGGTGGCCTCGGCTTCGCCATCGCCTTCGCTTTCGAATGAAGAAATCGCGCTAAGCTATCAATATTACCGAGGTAATCTACAGAGACCATTTATGAACTCGCTGGACACGAAACGATAAGCGAAAAAACTCGCCCCGAATTCCCTTCGGTATCGAAATTTACTTCCTTTATTGGAAAATCACCCCGGACCCGAGGGAGCGTTGATGCGTGTTCATCAAGATCCAGCCCGGCCTCTGCCGATTCGCAGAAGGGATTTAGGAATTTTTTTTTCACCACTTGATCGCGTTTACTCGGTCGTTTGGTCGTTGGCGCGTTCGCGAAATTAAGGCGATAGAATTATGAATCGTCTCTTTGTCCCTGGTGAATTTAGCGCCGCCATTGAAATGAAGTTATATTTTACGTCTCGGCGAGTAACGAAATTTTCCCAAAAAAGGGTTCCGCACTTTTTATGCTGCTCGATTCTTTCTTAACCCTCGGCGTAGTCACTTCATCGCCCTGTCTCTCTTCCTGCCCTCGCCCAGACCAACTTGCCAATAAAGATCACTTGTGTTGCCAATTCGATCTAGTCGTATTTGTAGCTGGAAATTGCTACTTCTTCGGTGGAAAGCGTTTTCTTGCTTTTTTTCATCCACCAAGGGTGCTAAGTTACCGGCGAAGAAGAAAAACACAAGCATATAGTATTCATGTATTTGAATTTTGATGCTTTTCTTTTCCCAGACCTCGTATTAAAATGAAAAATTCACAAATGAGATATTCATTGGCAGGTATCTTGAAAAGGCGACAGCGCCCTTGTATAAACAACGCAGCAGCGCCATTACTCGCGAGTAAAATAAAAAAAAAAACCTAACTCGAGCGTTTAAATTTATTTCAAAATATTTTTTATTTATCTCGGTTTACGTGTAACAAAATGGAATTTATTTTCGAGCTATAGTAACACTTGGATGTGCACCATTTTCAAATTACTTCGCTTATCTGTATAGTAAAGGGGGTTAATACGTTTTAAAATTTATGAAGTTGACGCAAAAAAGTAAAAGCGTTTATTCTAAAACGTTGGTACTCTTTTTTTCTTTTTTTTCTTTTTTTTTTGTCTGAGCCAGTAACAACTTAGCATACTTATATTATGCAAAAAAAAGAAAAAAGTGCACGAACACAGAAGAAAATTCATGTATAAGCATGAACTTTTCAAGAAGTTGCAGTTTCTAAGAATACGAGATCGATTTGGCTGCAGGGGTGATCTTTGGTAAATATACGTATTATACCGAGTGTCTGGTAATTGAAAGAACTACTTCAATAAAATAAGTAGGTAGGCGACCCGTCTCTCGAGTTTAAATATGTAGGGACATTTGACTTCCGTTCTGGATTGCGGTGGCATCAGCAATTGTTTCAATTTTTTAAAACGAGAAGAATTCCTCCTGTATTTATTTTCTACTGTCAATATCTATTTCAAGTGCTTAAAGTTTGGTATGTGCACTGTGCAGTTTTTGGTTTTGCATTTGAAATGTATGTAGGTATCTCCCACTGTAGATTTTAGTTAGGCTCGACTTTGGAAATGAAAATTTTAAATTCTAAAATATTTCAATCAATTTAGTGAACATGTTTTTCTTCTTTGCATAACAATTTTCATTCTATTTTTGTTACAGTATGGGACTTGAAGAACATGTGAATGAATCGAGTCCATTGATCATGAGGTAAGTGAGATCATAAATAATGTTATGTTAATCAAAATATCTAGGTACTTACCTACCTATGAAAAAAAATTAACTTTAAAAAAATTTACAAAAATTTATTTTTCAACGAAATGCATTAAGCCTAGGAATTTTGAAAAAATAACCAAAACAAAAATATTTTTAAATAATTTGTTTTTTGGCAGAAATTCGGGAAAAAAATTATTTGAATATAAATTTTTATACTTAGGTATAAAATACGTATACAAAATTCCTAAAAATAATTTCTTTTTGCAGGATTGGACTTGGAGACCATGTGGATGAATTGAGCCTACGAGTAGGTAAGCATGCTAAATAACGAGGTGAGTTGGGGTCAATTTAATTTACTTTTCATGAAATTTGGAAAAATTGAAAAAAAAATGAAGAAGTGAAAAAATCAATTTGAAAGAAATTATAGGTGCATAAATCTTCTCACAAAAGTATTTTAAAAAAAATCTCGATTAAAAAGTATTGGAAATTTTGTGCAAAATAAAAATGGACAAAAATCATGAGAAAAATTTCAAAATAATTTGACTTTAGGCAAAGTTTGAAAAAAAAAAGATGAAAAAGAGTGAAATTAAATTTGAAAAATAATTAAAATTTACAGCAACAAAAAAAATGTTCAAAAAAATTTTGAAATTCTTTTTAAAAAAAATAATTCAATAGCATGTCCTCACAGAACTTTTTTTTTTTTTTTTTTTTAATAAATAAAATTCAAGAATCAAAATTTTTTTATTGTAAAAAATTATTTATTTTTGATAAAATTGTGAAAAATTGGGGAAAAAGTACATATATTTGCATGTAATTATAGTGATATCAATTTCAATTCGTTCTATTTTTTACACGCGTTTTGGAGTTGAATGTACGTATAATTGAGCTTCCACTGTGTACTTCTTATTGAAAAACAAAATTTTCAATTTTCATTGAAAACCCAACTTTTAAATTTTTGTCGAAAAACCAAATTTTATAATTTTTGTTGAAAAAACAAAATGTTCAATTTTTGTCGAAAAACCAAATTTTATAATTTTTGTTGAAAAAACAAAATGTTCAATTTTTGTTGAAAAACAAAATTTTATAATTTTTGTTGAAAAACAAAATTTTATAATTTTTGTTGAAAAACAAAATTTTATAATTTTTGTTGAAAAACAAAATTTTATAATTTTTGTTGAAAAACAAAATTTTATAATTTTTGTTGAAAAACAAAATTTTATAATTTTTGTTGAAAAACAAAATTTTATAATTTTTGTTGAAAAACAAAATTTTATAATTTTTGTTGAAAAACAAAATTTTATAATTTTTGTTGAAAAACAAAATGTTCAATTTTTGTTAAAAAGCAAACTTTTCAATTTTTGTTGATTGTCAAAAAACAAATTTTTCAATTTTTGTTGAAAAATAAAATGATCAATTTGTGCTGAAAAAATAAATGTTCAATTTTTGTTGAAAAACAAAATTTTCAATTTTTGTCGAAAAACAAATTTTCAATGCCAAAATTATTTATTGTTTTTGGGCAAATTTTGAGAAAAATGAAGATGTAAAAAAGTAAACTTGAAAAAATTGATATTTTGTGGTAGGTACATTTTTTTGAATTTCTTAAAAAATGTTTTTTTTTATATTAAGAAATCAAACAAATTTTTGAAAATTTTGAGGGGAAAACATATTCAAAATTTAACAACAAAAAAATTATTTTTCCAGTGCAACAAACTAAAAAAATTATTTCTGCACAAAATTACCAAAAATTGTTTTTAAATGAAATTTTTGAACAATTTTAATGATATTAGCAAAATTTGTGTTCTGTGTGAGCGTTTGACGATCAAGTTGATTTTTGTACTTAGTTTTAAAAAAAGATTTGGGGAGATTTTATTAGTCAAAAAATTGATCAGTATACTTACGTTTTATGATTATAGGTAGGTAATTAAATTAGAGTGATGTGGAATGAGATGTTGTGGTCGTAACAAGTTTTTCAGAAAAACTGGGAGGGAGTACAAAAATAACAAGTTTTGATTTTTGGGACGTACATACTTTCTACATAATTATGCAAGTAAAAAAGCTCAAGTTTTATATTAAAAAACAAAAAAAATCTTAAAGTATCAGCTTATGAAATTTTTAAATGAAAATTTTCTGAATTTTTTTGGTATTTCTGTAAGTACAATGGATTGATACAAAAAAAATGAAAAAATAATTTATTTACAATTTTTGGTGTGTTGATTTTCCCCCCTCAATTAGGGCTAGATACTGAGATGCATGCCCTTCAATAACAAATTTTAAGCTTCGTCTTCTTCGAGACGTTTCTTCTTCTTAAAATATTGTTCTTGAACTTCATTTACAGTTTTACCTTTGGTCTCGGGTAAAATAAAAACACCGTACAAACTGACCATGAAGCAAGACACAGCGAAAGCCCATATCGTGCTCTTAATGCCAAAATGGAACATCAACTCCGGATAGACTTTCAACGTGACAGACCAATACACGTATGCAAAAATACCATAAATTCCGTTCATAATTCCGGCCACCTCGTACGGGAATAATTCTCCTCCTACGATGAATCCTATAGGCAACACTCCAACGTTACATAGCAAAACGTACACGAATAGAGCGCCTGGTATGAGCCAAGCGTTTGGTTTTTCGTTCATTTCATAATGAAGCTGTTCGTAACTGCCTACAACTGCCATACTGAGGGCCATACCTAGAGCAGATATGGAAAGCAGTGATTTACGTCCTACTTTGTGCATAACATAAGGTGTTGAGAGGCCTCCGATGAAACCAACTAACGAATAAATAATCGTGATTATTTTACTATTGAAAGGGATTTTCAATTTATCTACTATCATGATCGTATAGGCAACCATTATTGAGTACCCTGTATGTTGTAACAGGGTCATTAAGCCAACAGCTATGGATAGTTGGCGCCAGGATTTTAGGCAATTTTTAATCGTATTTGATAAGCTGATATTGATCTCGGATGAGCAGCTATTTTCCATGTCTTCTATTTCGCTTTGTAATTCGTCCATATTTTGGCATCGAAGGTGGCATAAAGTTTTGATGGATTTATTCTTATTTCCTTGCAGATATAACCAAATTGGAGATTCTGGTAGTATAACGGTGAAAATGAGACTACCGATGGAGATGGCTGCATAAATGAATGCTACGATGTTCCATTTTAGAAAATACATCATCAGGTTGCTGAGTACTACGCCGATATTGTAGGCTACCTCGATGGTGCCTAGAAGTGCTCCTCTATGCTCGATCGATGATATTTCGCAAATATAAGTCGAAATGCAGAAAGACATTCCTGTAAAATGGGTGACTAAGTTATTTTGAATTGACATCAAGTTAAAAATGTGGTATCTGAATTGTTACCTGCGCCGAGCCCTTGAGTCATTAAGCCAAAAAATAGCATGGAATACGTATTGGAAAAGCCTACCATTATCCAGGATATAATAAAGGGTAGGAACATCATTTGTATGAATAACTTTCGACCAAAGAAATCCATAATGCTGCCTGAGATTAAACATCCGAGTGGACTGATAATACCAAGAGAACTAGCTGAGAAGAAACAAAAATGTCAGTTTGTTAGATTTTTATGAATACCTAATGAAAAAGTGACCTGAAGAGCTCACCTATCCAAGGTTTGAGTTCATCTTGTATTCGTATTTTGGAGTCGGGGAGGTCCAGCTGAGGAAAGAGGAATGCTGCGTAGCTTCTGCTTCCTCCAACGAGAACGTAAACTAGTAAGACTATGAAAACGTAGCAAAACTGCAACATTAGAAATTATTAAAGAAAGAAATGAAGGCGAGAAAGGCTCAATCATCTTTTTTTCGATGCTTACTTCTTTTGTGGTGGCTTTTCGAGGGAGTTTTCTGCTTTTTTGTAGTACTGGCGTTGCCCTGGATATTAAAAAAAAACTTTTTTTTTTTTTTTTTTTTTTTTTTTTTTTTAAGAATAACAATGGTGCTTTTTAAAAAATTCAAATATTTGCTGGAAGCTAATCTGTTTGGTAGGTATTATTTTATCTAACTTTTTTTTTATAAATTACAATTTTTTTAAATTTCCCAATTTTGAATTCTTTACAAAATTATTTTATTCTGTGTAGGTATAGCAAGTGGACCTGAGGCTCCTGAGCTGACTCAGTGCGCCTAGCAGATCGAGCTCGCAGTAAATGGCAAATGGTATGTTTAGTTATTATTTTTTTGTTGCTGTTAAATTTGTTAATTTGTAAAAAAAAATTATTAGTTGTATAGATCATTCCAGACGTGATGAAGACTGAAGAAAGTAGCGTGATGAAACACCCAGTTCCTGATTGGAAAATGAAAAAAAAAAAAATTTCGGTTTGTCCAACATGAATCACATATGGCCAAATTCTACGATAGGGATACGGCGTTTCACTCGCCTTGTCCTCAGTAGAGTGTTTTCTTTCTACAATTCAAATTTTTATTGGCATCAGGTAGGAAAGAAAAATGTTGTTTGTTCATTATTTGTTTGTTTATATTTTATGAATGGACCTTTTTTGTAGGACAACCTAATTTTTTTTTTTTTTTTTTTTTTTGTAATGTAGGTATTAAATTTTGATTAGTATTATAATTAATTTTTTTATCAATTTTTTATATACTTATACTTTTTTTAAACAAATTGTAAAAATATATTTTCATTGAGCAGAATATATTTAAAATTAAATTCTTTAAATTATGTTTTTATTAAACAAATAAAAATTAATTTGTTGAATTCATATTATTAAATTTATACGAGCAGGTGTTAAAAACTGTCAATAAGGGAGCTTGGTTCCTCCCATCTCTGATGTCACCGTGGACAAAAAATTCAAGGAAATGTTTAAGACCACATACCATGTGTTTCTAGGACTTCAAAGAATTTTGATTGACCAGCGATCCTTATATTATGAGGGGCGTCATTTAGAGAGGAGGGAGGTGTCTAACCTGTGAACTAACCATTTTTTGTAAATACTTAGGTAGTTTTTTTTTTAGTTTTTTTGAGAGAGAGAGAGAAACCTAAAAATATTGAAAAATAATTGTCTGTGGGTATTGGGTAATGGTCAAGAAAGTTGAGCTGTTGAGCTGCTTCCAACAAGATTTGGAGTTATACCAAAAAATATCGAAAAGTAAATTTTTAGGGGTTCAAATCACCGGACCATTACCCATACCCATATTTGTATTTAGTTTTTGTAAAAATCATTTTCTATTATTTATTTAACGAATAACTTTTTCCTAACATTTTCAAGTTTTAAATTTTAATCTTCCTAAGTTTCTAAAAATTTATTATTTTCTGCGAAAGTGTTTTTCCAATTTTTGAAAATTTTCTAAAATCTCCCCTAAAATTTTCATTAATACTTAATTCTTTTCAATTTTTTAGTTACCTACATTTTTATTCATAACTATTTTTTTAAATAAAAAAAAAGATTCTCGAGGACACCTAGATAAATTTTCAATTTTTGAAAAATTTTGAAACTTAAGTTATTCTTGAAAATTATTTCCTTGAGCATGAAAGAAAATCTCTTTCGTTTTTATGAAAATTTATTTAAATTTTGTTTCCAAAATTATAAAAAGAATGTACAAATTTCTAAGCTGATGTTTTTGCAAAGCAGTGTTTCCTTTTTTCAATTTTACCAAAAATTGAATCTTGAAATTTTCTCAAAGGATAATTTTATGAAAATTTTTTCCTAAAAATAAATAATTTTATTAAAATGCTTCCAGAATAGTATTTTCAAAAATTGTTGTACATTATTTTTGAATTGCGATTTTCTGAGCACTAGTACTTGAGTATTTTTCAATTTAAATTTTAAAATAAAAACAAATCAAACAAATACTTACATCGGTATATTTTTTAATTTTAGCAATTTAATTTTTGCAGAAATCATTTTTAACTTTTTTACGAATACCTAATTTTTTCCATGTTCCCAAAATTTATTGTTCATAATTTTCTAAAAAAAATTTTTTTTTTTAAATGTTGAATCTGATTTTCCATAGTTTGATCTTTTCTGGGCTATTGTTTTGAAATCAAATTTTAGAAAATTTTCTTTAAATTTTCCTAAAGATAATTTCTTACATTTTTATGATTTCATTTTTTTCGAGTTTTAAAAAAAATCAAGGGGTGCGGGTGATTTAAAATTTTTTAAATTTTTTAAAATTACATACCTATCTACTTATTCCAAAAAAAAATTCAGTTGGGATTTTTTTTCCAAGAACCATTTTCTAATTACCTATTGTAATTTTTTTTTGTTTTTGTGGTAAGTTTCCAAAAATATGGTACCTAGGTATGGTGTTTTTCTAATTTTCTTCTATTTTTCCAAAAATTGTAGTTAATAGGTATAGATATAAATATTTTGTACGTATTTTTTCAAAGAGAAATTTTGAAAAGTTTCATAAAAGTTATCTTCTTATTTTCTATAAGTTCAATTTTCATTTTTTACCACGCTTTTATATACTTGGTATGTATGTATGTATGTATGTCTCATGGAACCAAGAGTATGTTTTCGTCCAATCCTCTCTCATTTAATATTTTACAAGAATTGAAATACCGAAGTGCTCACATTAGGGGTTTTCGAGGTCGCTGAATTCGATTTTCGAACTTAAATTTACCCCCGACCCCAAATTGAGCCCCCATGAGGGGGTTCAATTTTGAAAATTTCGAAATTCACAACATGGGTATCTAAATGTAGGTTTTCGAGGTCGCTGAATTCGATTTTCGAACTTAAATTTACCCCCGATCCCAAATTGAGCCCCCATGAGGGGGTTCAATTTTGAAAATTTCGAAATTCACAACATGGGTATCAAAATGTAGGTTTTCGAGGTCGATGAATTCGATTTTCGAACTTAAATTTACCCCGACCCAAAATTGGGCCCCTATAAGGGAGTTCAATTTTAAAAATTTCTCAATTCACAACATTGATATCAAAATGTTGGTTTTCGAGGAGAAAACTATGAAATTAAAATATTTTCAACGACAAAAAGAGTTAAATAAAAATGTAAAAAAATTTTAAAAAACCACGCTTTTATTTAAAGTTGGTCACTTTGTAAAATGTTATTCATAGGGAAAGAGTAATGCCTTAAAAAACAAAAAATAAAATTTACTTGAATACAAAATTGTGTCATGAAAATTTTTTTTTCAAAAATTTTAATGATGAAAAGCGTGGTGGGGTGTGCGAGGAGCAAACGAATACCTTTTCGATTAACGCCCCACCACGATTTTCATCATTAAAATTTTTGAAGAAGAAAAATTTCATGACACATTTTTGTATTCAAGTAAATTTTATTTTTTGTTTTTTAAGGCATTACTCTTTCCCTATGAATAACATTTTACAAAGTGACCAACTTTAAATAAAAGCGTGGTTTTTTAAAATTTTTATACATTTTTATTTAGTTTTCTAAAAATTTTTGAATTTTTTTCTAAAAACTGAAATTTTCTTACGTACCTATTAGTATTTTCCTTTTTTTCAGTCCAAATTTATTTTCGAGTTTTCAAAAGTTTATTGTAATTTAAAAAAAAAAACACTCACTTAACGAAAAAAAAATACACAAAACAAAAAATCAAAATATGAAATAGTTTTCCATGCTTTTATTACGAAACGTTTTTTGAACGAATTTATGTTTTTTTAATTCATTTTTTTTACCTATTTATTAGAAGGGCTTTTCAATCATCCAAAATTTTCCAATGCACGAGCTTCAAAAATCAGCATTTTATAAAATTATACACTCGCTAAAAAAATGAGAAAATTTTTTAAAACTTACTCGTATTTATGTTCCATGTTTTTAAATAATAAACAAACAAACAATTAATTAATTAATAGGTTCGTACGTAACAAATGGTAAAATAAAAAATAATACTAAATAAACATTCTTATAGAGTTTCATCTGAAACACTAAAACACTGCTTGAGGCATCGTACAAACGCATGAATATTGATTAAGTAAGTGCGAAAAGGTTAATTATAGTTATTTCTAGACAGAGAGTCTAAGACATTGAAACATTTAATTACGATAAACTTGGTAGTTCTCAATGAAACTCGTGTTGTTTTCTATGTGTAAATCTGCATTTTGTTTGTTATTGAAAAAAAAATAAAGTTCAAATGTCACACAGATTGAAATATGAGGAACACTTTCGTTACGTTTGTATCGTTTGAGATGCTCGTCCTATGTCTTGCTCGGGAGATTTTTTTTTCTTTTGGAAATACTCTTCTTGAATTTGATTCAAGGTTTTACCTCTAGTCTCCGGCAATATGAACTTTCCATACAAGCATAATATCAAAGACGACACCGCAAACGACCATATCATGGTTTTGATTCCAAAATAAAACATCACTTTCGGATACACCTTTAACGTACTCGTCCAATAGAAATTGGCAAACACTCCGAAAATTCCATTCATCGTACCTCGTACTTCATCTGGGAAGACTTCACCTCCGATAATAAATCCAATAGGGTACACGCCGATATTACAGGCGAACACGTATACATAAAATGCAATCGGCACTATCCAAACGTACATCTTGACCGATTCGTAATAAAATAATTCTTCGTAAATGGCTATGACAATCATAGCCAAAGCCATGCCCAGAGACGACAACGACAGTACGGTTTTACGACCTAATCGGTGCATGAAAAATGGTGTCGTAAAGCTGCTAACGAATCCGCAAATCGAATAAAGTACTGTGACCTTTGAGCTTTCTAATGGTAACTCGAGTCGGTCGAAGACCATTAAAGTATACGCGATCATAATTGAGTAGCCGGTATGCTGCATCAGAGCTAATAGAGCTGTTACAACTAGTAACGGTTTCCAAGCTTTTAAAATGTTTTTACACATTTGACGAAAAGTGGTTCTAACTGGTTCGTGTTCGCGAGTTCGTGCCTCCATGGCTCGTATTTCAGTCTCGAGTTTTTCTCTATCCGAGCCTCGCAGAGAGCATAGTACTTCGATGGCGTCTTCTGTTCGACCTTTGTTGTACAGCCAGACTGGAGATTCGGGTAGGATACTCATGGATAGCATGAATATGAGTGATAGTGCCATAAATACTATCGATGACACGTTCCACGTGAAATTGTACATGCATACGTTGCATGTCATTACGCCAATATTGTAAGCTATAGATATGATACTTAGAAGAGCTCCTCGGTGTTCACGGGTTGCGATTTCAGATATGTAGACGGAGACGCAGAATGACATGCCTGCGTATGTAAACATCGAGTAAAATAAAAGGAATAATAGTTGATTGCTAAATCAAACTACAGTAGAATCTCGATTATCCGAGTTGATTGGGGTTAGGGAAGATCGGATATCTTGAAAAATCGGATATTTGATTTTTCACGAAAACAGCTTCGGATTAATCTAAAACCAATCAAAAAGAAGTGATGGAGAAATTTCTTAATTGTTTGAGATATTCTTTTGAATTTTTTTGGGGTTAAAATGTATTTTTATTTACCTTTAAAAAAATAGTTTCTTTGAAATAGGTAAGGAAATTCTACAATTTTTGAGATGAAAACATCTTATATTTTTTGGGATGCAATACGTACCATTTAAAAAAAAAAAAAAAAAGTTAATTTTATTTCTTTTCACGTGAGATTGTTTTGAAATAATAAAAAAAAAAAAAAATCACAATTTTTTGATTGAAAATAGGTACCTATGTAATATTTTATTTTTTAAGAATAAATTTACTTATTTTTCATTTTTTTTTTTTTTTTTTTTTTTTTAATAAGTACCCGGTAAACACACTGTATGCGAATCGCGTACTAATAGAGCGCTAAATTCGCATTTATCGTATACGAATAGCATGCGAAAATAGCGTACTATTAGCATATCAAAAATGTCCGCTTTTTTAGCGGCTAATTTCGAACGCTAATAGTACGCGAAATTAGCAGCGAATGTAGCGTTCTATTCGCTGTTAATTCGCTTGCGATTAGCGTTCGGAATTCGCCTCTAAAAAGTAGGCAAATGATTTTTGACGATTTCCACTCAGCAGTAAATTAATTATTCGAAAATATATCATATTTGTGATCGCAGATCTGTGGAAAATGAAATTATGCCGAATCGTAACGTTTTTGGAGTACCTATCAGTGGCATTTGATAAAGTAATTTTTAGGAAAATCAAAATTACTACCAAGATTTCAATCTACAACTTTTGTTTGAAAAATTTCTCAATTTGAGCCCCCCTCCCCCCCCCCCCTCCAATTATGCCCAATACTACGTAGATAGATAGATAGATAGATTAGATAGGTATAAAAACGTGTATTTATTACTCTGAATTGTGAGAGGGAAGAAGGGCTGTCCCGCAGTCCCAAATGAAAATTTTTTCAAACAAAAGTTGTAGATTGAAATCTTAGAAATAATTTCGATTGTTACAAAAATTTCGATTTGACTCTTCCTTTCCTTATAATTTCGCATAATACTGCGTTCAAATTGGAGAAGGAAGTGTAACAATTGAAAAATTTTATAGCACTGATAAGACGTCTAAAATTTTTACGATTTGATAAAATTTAATTTCACACAGATTCACGTGATCACAAATAAGACATAAATTCAAAATAATTAACTTACTGTGAGTGGAAATCGTCCAAGAAATTCTGCCTTCGTCTCCATTCTTATCACTTTGAAATCAAATCATTGGCGTTTTTACTTAAAAAGAAGAAAAAACATCAAACAAAACACAAAATTCCCCAACAAAATCAAAAAAAACAGAAAAACCTTTATTTCATTGTTTAAATGTCACTGCAATACATTCAAGTACACGTTCATGTTTGAAACTGACTTCTCTCATTTATAAAACATATTGAAAGAAGTTGTAGTGAAAATCGCATGCTATTCGCTAGCGAATATTGCGCTAATATCGTAAGAAATATTTGCACGTTTTCCACTGCGATTTTAGCATACGATTCGTATGCGAATATTGTGCTAGTATTGTAAGAAATATTTGCACGTTTCCACTGCGATTTTAGCATACGATTCTTATGCGAATATCGCGCTAATATCGTACGAACTTTTTGCCTATTTTCAATGTGATTTCAGGCATGCGATACGCAAGCGAATATCGCGCTAATATCCCACGCATATTCTACAGGTTTTTAAATACGATTTTAGCATGATATTCGCTCACGAATAGTATACGAATTTATCTGAGAAAATTTTCTTCGATTTTTGCTTTGATTTCGCATTTTATTCGTATGCGAATAGACCGCAATTTTCGTCTCTGTGATTTTAGCATACGAATAGCAGGCGGTGTGTTTACCGGGTAATATATTTTTGATTTTTTTAACAATAGGTAGAAAAAAAAAATTATTGTTTTGGAATAAACAAATTTATAATTTTTTCAGGATTTAAGACATTAAAAAAAATGAAATAATTATTTTTTTGGAATGAGAATATTTTACAATTTTGTGAGTTAGAAAATTTCCTATTTGTTGAATATGAAAATTTTATCAACTTTTAAGAATCATTTTTTTTGGAATGAACAAATTAATTTTCTATATATTTTTTTTTAAATGAAGAATCTTACAAATTTATAGGAATAAAATTTTTAATTTTTTTCCAGATTTACCTAGGACAATTTTTAAAGGTTTTAAATCAATTTAATTTTAATTTTTTAATGTAAATTCATTTTTAAATACGAGTAAAAGAATTTGACAATTTTTTGAAATGAAAAAATTTCATTTTTTTGGAATAAACAAATTTCCTAATTTTTTTCTTTTCAATGACAAAATTTCCACCAATTGTTTTTTTTTCAAGATTTAGGACGTTTAAAATAAAAATTTTATTTCAATTTTTTTACGGTTAAAAAGTTATTTTTATAATTTTTTGAGATAAAAAAATGCCCATTTTTTAAAGATGAAAATTTTTCAAACTTTCAAGAATAAAAAAAAAAAAAAAAAAACATTTTTTTTGGAAAAAATCCCATTTTTTTAATGAAAATATTTCTAAATTTTTTGTTACAAAATTTATAATTTTTTTCGGGTTATAGGTATAACCTTTAATTTTTTTTAAATTTAATTTTAATTTTTTTAAACCAGGTATAACAAAATTTTACAATTTCTTGTGATGAAAAATTTTCTGTTTTTTAGGAATTGATTTTTTTTTGATTTTTGAAGAATAAAAACTTCTTTTTTTAAAATAAAACAAATTTTCTTTTTTTTGATAAAATTTGTTTCCATTTTTTAAGAATAAAAACGTTTTTAAATTTTTCGGAATAAAGTTTAGATTATGTATATTTTTTTAGGATTGAGGATCTTGAAAAAAAAAAGTTAAAATAAATGGGAAATCGGATAATCGAAGTTCTACCTGTACTTCGGTGCTTACCTCCTCCAAGACCTTGTAACATCATACCAAAGTACAGAACAGCGTAGCTTTTGGCCAGACTGATTGTCAACCAAGATAGGGCAAAAGGAACGAAGACCATCATGAGGAATAATTTTCGTCCTAAGAAGTCCATCACAATACCAGAAAAAATGCATCCGATTGGAGCAAGAAGTCCTATTGCACTGGCTGGAAAAAAATAAGGAAGATTTTAAAGAACTGTTGGGAACAGAATTTACATTAGCTGTTAAATTCTAACGAACCTACCCAGCCACGATTTTTGCTCATCAGTGATCTTAATGATTGAATCTGGTTTTGATAAATAATGGAGTAAAAATGCTGTGTAAGCTCTGTTCATCCCAACGCAAAGGTATGCTGATAAAACCAAGGCAGCATATCTTGCCTACAAAAATCAGATTACATTCATTTCAAATTTTTGATTTTTTTTTTGTAAAGACAGAATTTAACGAGTACAAAACACTTTTGCAAAAAGTTTTTAAATAGTGCACCTCAAATTTTTTGAAAGGAAAATATTTTCAAAAATCTACATTTTGCAAACGTCAAGTTTTTTTTTCAAACTTTTTGCAAAAATTAAATTGTAAAAAATTTTAATTGAATTAATTTCACTAAATTATTAATTTAGTATTAAGTTTCTGTACAATTGATAAAAAAAAATTGAACTCACCTCAGTTAGAAATCCACCAGAGCAAGATTGGAACAGCATTTTGCGAAGTATGTATTATATTGTTGATCACTCTTGAAAGAATGACAAACTCTTTATTTTATATCCTCTAAAGTGGAGCTTATTACGCTTTATCTATTTTATTTTTTTCAATTATCTTATCGCGTCACACGGTTTATTGTTCCGATCCAAAAAGAGCTTCAATTTTTTTTTAAAATGATGAAAATGGAACTATTGTTACACCTTCCTGAACGAAGATCCCAAAGATACATCTCTATTTATATGATCTAAGTATACTATTATGTCATGTTACATCATTATTATTACGTAATGAGGTGAGGACGTCATATGTCATAAATTTTGAAGCGAATTGCTGATAACAGTATAATAATAATTCACTCAGATACTTACCCAAATAATTTCAAAATTACATCAGTTTGTTAAAACTGCCCAAACGGGTACCATAATTCTTCGATTAGGGTCAAGTCAATAGGCAATAATTTCATTTTTGTACTGTTCATACGTTATTTTAATTTCAAAAATTTTCAGATTAAAAAAATTGAGTTTGATTCTTATTAGTTTTCTTCTTTTTTTAATTATTTGGAATTTTTTCAAATATTGCCCATTCCTAAATTTCTAAGAAAAAGAAAATTTCGCTAATTTTTTTCAAAATCACATTTTATTACTTTTTTAATGAAAATCCTATTTTTTGCCATTTATTTACTGAATTTAATTTTTTTTTGTGAATAGTAAGTATTACAAGATTTTTTTCAAAAATGAATTTCCTAAATTTTAGTTCAGTTTTTTTAAAAATAATTTGATGAATTTCTTGAAATGTTTTTCTAACTTTCAGGCCGAAAAATTTCACTTTTTTTTGTTATTTATTTGAGTTAGGTATAGGTATTTAATATTTTGTTTTTTTGAAAAGTTTTTTTTTTTTATTATTTTTAAGTTTGAGAAACCCCAACTTACTTTTATTATTTCATTAGAATCTCCGTTGAAAAAAAATTGTTATTTGTTTTATTTCAATTTTTTTAGTGGTGTGGTAGGCATTTTGGAACATTCATGATATGTTTTTTCTGAAACCAGTTTTTCAAATTCTGCCATTTTTTTTTTAAATTTTATTATTTTTCGAATTTTAACAATTTTTTTTTCAAAATGACATTTTATTTTTTTTTTTTTCAAAAGTACGTTTTTTGTGAAAACCCAATTTTTTATTATTAGTTTGATTTTCATTTTTTTTACTTCGAATACCATTTGAGTAAGTATAATTTTTTTCTAAAATGAGTTTCTTAAACTTTAATTCAAAACAGTTTTTTTTTAATTTTTTTTTTTTTAATTTTAGTAATTTATTTATGTACCTATCTGGTGCAAATTTCTGAATTTCAGAGAAAAACAAAATTTCGCCGAATTTTTCCAAAATTATATTCTTTTTAGGTATTAATTTGATTAAATCAATTTTTTTTTGAAATTTTGGGAAACTCAATTTTACGATGACCAAAATGGCGAAAAACATCACGAAAGTAATAATAAGGGATGAAATTTGGTCATTTGAGGTATTTTGAGACATTTCTTAAAACTTATGTTTTTTAAAACCAGTTTTTCAAATTCTGCTAATTTTTTTTTCAATATTTTACAGTTTTTAAATCTCACCATTTTTTTTTCAAAATCACATTTTGTGATCTATTTTTTTAAAACAATTTTTTGTAAGAGTAATTTAATTTTTTTTGAATAGGAAGTACTCGTAAGTAGGTATTTCGTTTTTTTGTTTTGTTTTTCAGAAATGAATTTTCTAAAATCAGTAGAAAACTATTTTTGAAAAAAGTTTTATCAGTTTTTCAAAATGTTGTAAATTTCTGACTAAAAGAGAGAAAAACATTCACCAAAATTTTTCAGGACCATTAATCATATTTTTAATTTTTTTCTTTTTCAAAGTTTTATGATAGCTTTATTTTTTAAGATTATTGTAACAATGTAACTATCAAAATCAACATTTCTCAAAAAATTTTATGCGTTCATTTTTATTTTTTCAGTGCGGCAGGTACGGTAGATATTTTGGGACATTTCTTCTCAAATATTAAGTATGTTTTTTTTTAATATTTTTTCAAATTTTGCCAAGTGAGTTTTTTAAATTTCAATTTTACCAGTTTCTGTTTTTTTCAAACTTTTAATTTTAAATAGGTGCCTATATTTATTTTTAAATCAACATTTTTTTTTTTTGTATTTCAAAATATTTTTGTACTAAGTTTCGAGATTTTATTTGAAAATTAATTAATTTGAAAAAATATTATTTTAAAGAAAATTACAAAAAAAAAAAATGTGGAAGGATTATTCAGAAATTAGTCACTATTATCTATTTTTAAAATTTGTTTCTGAAAAAATTCAACGTATCTAATTTTTTGTGAGAAAATTAATTCAATTTTTTAATCAGGAAAAAAGTATCTGAAAAAAAAATTGAAAAATTGACCCATTTTTTAAAGGGTTATAGAAGTGCATGGATATCATGTTCTGCTGTGAAAAAGAGGTTTTTACAACTTTTGGATCTCATTTCCTTTAATAGCCTCATTTAGGAAAAAAAATTATAGGACGCTTTCAAAAGTTTAACAAAATATCGAAAAGTTGAAAAATAATAACCAAAAAAGTGCCCAAATTAAATTTCAAATATGAGCCCCTCCTCGGTGATAAGAATAAGACATATTCAAGTCAAAAAAATACTGATTTGGAATTTTTTAAAACTTTTTATCATGAAACATAATTTTTTCAAGAAGGTGGCAGTACGATTAATCTCCACAAAAAAAAATAAAAAAAAAATAAAAATTGTCATAAAAAAAAGACAAATTTGCTGCTTAATTTGGTACTCAATCAAAAAAAAATAAAAAAATAAAAAAATAAAATAAAATAAAAAAATCACAATACGTATTTGTACAAAATCAAAAAAAGACAAAAAAATATTTTTCAAGCACAAAATCTAAAAAAGTAGATACCTATTATAGGTATAGTTTTTAAAAAATTCCAAAAAACTTACACAAATTTTAAAAAAAAATGAATTAATCTTTTGTTGGAAAATATACTTGAACAATTTGAAAATAAAAGGCTATATAGGTATAGAAATTTTTTTAGTCTTGAAAAAAATAAAATAATAAAAAGGATTTCTGAAAATTTTTTACAAAATTAAAAAAAAATTAAAATCATAAATGTTTCTAAATTCTTTTAAAAAATTTTCAAAGTAGATTTTTGACTTGATGACAGTTTGAATGCTTTGGAAGTTTGTCCTCGATGATCGACTTACATTAAAATTGAATAACTAGGCAATCTCGATTCTCGATATACGATTAAATAATTCCTACGGTTAAAATTGTAATAAAATTTCCCATAAAATAAAATTTTATTATTAGGAAAAAAAATTGGACGAATAAAAAAATAAAAATAATACAATGCAATGATCATGAAAATGATAAAAAAAAATGATGAAGAAAAAAATCAACGAAGTCAATTTATCGACACTTCTTCCTCTCGCTTATCGTCTCCGGTTCTTTTCTTTTTTTTGAAATACTCCTCTTGCACTTCATTTAACGTCCTGCCTTTGGTTTCTGGTAAAATATAAATACCATATACAGCCACAACGAACGAGAACGCGGCAAAGGCCCAAGTTAGCCATTTGATGCCCAAAAAATTTAAAATGGCTGGGAAGACTTTCAACGAAGCTGACATGTAGAGATTATCAACGGCGCCGTAAATTCCATTGAGTATGCCTCGCGCTTCATTCGGAAATAATTCACCTCCGAGACAAAATATTATAGGTTCGGCTCCGAGATTATTCGCGAACGTGTTCACATAAAACGCTACGGGTACAATGTACGGGAATATTTTGTCACTTCGAAAGTAGAAAATTTCCTCGTATATGGCAATTATCACCATACATATTCCCATAACGAACGAGGTACTGAACAGCAGAGTTTTCCTATTCAAATTGTGCATAAAAAAAGCGGTCGCTATACTGCCCACGAATCCAGCCACCGAATATTCGATTGTAAACCTCGAACTGTTCAGGGGCAGTTTTAATTGATCGAAGACCGTAATCGTATACGAACTCATGATAGAATAACCTGAATTTTGTAATAAAAGTTTTATCAGTACGCTCATTAATAAAGGTTTCCAAGCTCTGATAACATTTTTAGCAGTCTCGCTAATCGACGATTTGATCAAATTATCGTGCGATTTTTCCATATCTTCGATTTCATCTTTCATATCGTCCGGATGTAGACATCGTAGAGAGCTGAGGGCTTGAATCGATTTTTCTATTCGTCCTTTGCTGTACAGCCAGGTCGGTGATTCGACTAGAATCAACATTAGTAACGTGCTAACGATGGCGAATCCGGCATAAACCATGGCTACAATGTCCCATCGCAGGAAATACATGGATACGTTACAAATTAGGATACCGACGCAGTAGGCTATCTGTATCAGGCCCAAGTAAGCGCCTCTGTTTTGCGTCGTTGAGATCTCGGAGATGTAGGTAGATGCGCAGAATGACATGCCTGAGGGAGAAAAATCAAACAAAAATCAGTTTTAAAGTAATTATTAGTGTGTCTATGAAATCAGCATCGAGCCTCCAGCAAGAGGGAGGAATGTTCTCTTTATATGTATAGGTACCTATGCCGAATCCTTGAATTATCATGCCGTAGAATAGCATGTTGTAACTAGTCGCAAACAAGATCATGATCCAAGAAATTATCAGCGGTATGTACATAATGAAGAAATAGAATTTTCGTCCAAATACGTCCATAACTGTGCCAGAAAGTAAGCATCCGATCGGCGATAGGAATCCATAGGCGCTGGCTGTAACAAAAATAAACCTATATGTGAGTATGTAATTGAAATTTTTGAAGGAGAAATGGGCAAATATTCGATTAGATTTTTAAAAAATTAATATAAAATAGCGCCGCTGCAGAATTTTTGAAGTTACCATTTTTTTTTTTTTTTTTTTTTGTAAAAAAAATCTAAAATATTTTACCTACCTGGTGTTTTTTTAGATTTTTTTTTGCAAAAAAAATCAAGGATTATTTCTTAGTACCTAGGTAAAATAATTTTTTCTATCAAAAGAATTTTCCTCCGGAAGAAATTTTTTGTGGAAAAATTTTCTTTCAAAAGATAGCTCTCTTGAAATAAAAATTTTACCGGAAAAATTAATTCGTACAGAAAATTTCTCGACAACTTTTTTAAAAAAAATTACCTATCACCAAGAAAAGATTAGCTTGAAAAAGTAGAAATGAAATTTTAAAAAAACTTGAGAACGTTTCAAGATTTTGTTTGAAAAAAATCACGAAGAACTGTTCCAAAAATATTTGTATATCTACCTTAAACCAGAAAAAATGTCTAAAAAATTTTCAAAAAATGAAGTGAATTTTTTCTTTTAAAAAAATCTGTTTGAAAAAATGTTTTCAATTCATCTAGGTAATTTTTAAAAAATCTTGGGAAAGGTGTCTAGCATCAAATTATCTTCAAAATATTCTTCAAAAATGAAATCAATACGAGGACAAGCCTCCCCCCCCCCAAAAAAAAAATCAAAGAAAAAAGTTTGGTAGAATTTTCAACATTGTTTTCATTTCCTATTTCAAAAATTTCTGAAAAACAAAATTTAAAACATTCTTCTTGGAAATTAAATTTTGTTAAAAATATTTTTCATAAAATTCTTTTGCAGAAATGTTCACCGAATAAAAGAAAAAAAAACATGAAAGAATTTAGAAGAAACCCTTTTCTGAAAAAAATATCTAATTCAATCTTTTTAGAAATGTTCTTCCATTTTCTTCATTGAAATTCACCTAAAAAATTCTCTCGTGAAAAATCAAATTGAAAATATGTATTTCATTGTTTTTGAACAAATTTTTGAAGAAAAAAACGAGAAAAAAAATCATGAAATTCTTGAAAAAAATATTTTTATGGAAAAAATGTAAGATATGATTCTTGAGAAAATTTTTCAAGTACCTGTTTTGAAAAATTTTTTAACATTTTGTGGAGAATAATAATTAATATATTGTCTCTCAATAAAATTATCTTGCAAAAAAATTTACCTCGATAAAATATTTCCACAGAAAAAAATTTAAGTATAAAAAAAAATTTCGTGAGAAAGCTTTTCGAAAAAAATTATATTGAAGAAACTTAGCTTTGTTTGTTGTTCATGATAATGTTTCAAAAAATTAAAGAATTTAAGTTAAAAAAAAAAACGGAAAAAATTACAAAAAATTATTTTAAAAATATTTTTATAAAAAATAATTTGCTAAAAAAATCTTTCAAAAATGCTTTAATTTTTAAAAAATCAGTTTGATAAAATTTCTAAAAATTTTCTTGTAAAAAAAATAGTAGGTATAAAAATCAAATGAAATCATTTTACAGAATTGAAAAAAATCATAAAGAATTCTCAAAAAATATAGACACCTACCTACTTATTTTTGGGAAAAATCAAAAATGTTCAAAGAAATCTTTGAAAAGTGTTGTAAAATATTAGTATTTTCTTAAAAATCAGTTTGACTGAATTTTTAAATCTTTTCTTCTAAAAAGACTTTAAAAACTAAATGTTTTATTGAAAAGTAATTTTCCTTATAAATCAAAAGAATCTTACAGAAAAAAAATGAAAAATATCACAAAGATCCTCAAAAAAATATTTTCATTGAAAAAATATGCAGAAAAATAATTTCTAAAATGCTCTAAAAATATACATACCTATCTAATATATTAAAAAAAATTAAATTTTTTTCAATTTCTGCTAAAAATGTCGTGCATAAATTATTATAGAATCCCTTTAAAAAAGTTCAGAAAAAATTTACAAAAAATTTGTAGAAAATTCTCCAAAAAAAAAAAAAAAAATTCTTGAAAAATCATTTTGAAAATTTTTTGTTAATACTTTTTGGATAAAAAAATCGTTTGCATACACGTCCCTTGGAACATGATAAGATAAGAAAAAATTCTCCAAAAATAAAACTATTGGAATAAAACCTCAAAAAAAAAAATCACAGAATTTTTGCAAAAATATTATTATGGAAAAAATTTGATGAAAAAACTTTTTAAGGAAGTCATGTGTGAAATTCCCTTGGAAAATGATGAGAAAAACATTTCTGAAAACATCTTTGGAAAATTCTTCAAAACAGAAATTTTCTCCTGAAAAATCCTTTTGAAATTTTTAAAAATCATTTTTGGGAAAAAAATCTTGCAAAAAATTGTTTGCCCACACCGCAGACGGGCCACCTGGTTCACCGCACATAAGAAAACGACGATGACGACGACGACGAAATTCACTTGCAAAAAACCTATTTAATTTCCAATTTGTAAAAAAAGGAGGTCATTGTATCGATCATACTGCTCTTCAATTTTCCAATTAAAAAAAAGAAGCAAAAAACGTGTTGAACATTATCGTCAGTTGATACAAACAATAACCATTTCAACCTCTTCTCCTATACAAGAATTCGCAACGTGCAAATTGTTTGATAATAAATACGTCAAAGCCGCCTTCGCCTTCTCTATACCTGTTCATTTTTCACGATCACATCAATAAGCGAAATTTATTGTCCGCTATGCGGTATAATTTCCTAGTTACTTGTTTAATTATTACAAAATATTGCCAAGAGCTATTTCTAGGGCAATGCACTTTATTGGAATCTTTAAGTGGCAATCTCATAGTTCCCTGGTGAGTTTTTCATTTGCATTCGAATCTAAAAATTCCACCTATACCTTGTTCTAGGCTTGGCACTGTTTGAAGTCATTTTGGATTGGTAATCGTAAAATAGTGAATTTTACAACGTTTCTTTTATAAATTAGAATTCACAATATAAATAAATGACTTTTCCCAACTAGAAAAATTTATACCTAATGTACTCACCGATCCATGTTTTTTGTTCTTCGTTCAATCTAATTGGTGAATCTGGTAAGGCCAATTGTTCAAACAAGAATACAATATAACTTCGACCAATTCCTTCGAAAATGTAGATGGTCAAGGTTATCATGACGAAAGTCACCTAATAATGAAAAATTATAACCATGAAAGATATACGAAGAGCATACGTACAGATTGTTTTGAAATATTGATTTTTAATTCTATTCGATTAAATGTGTCTGGTGTTACGATTTCGTTTACGTTTGAAAATTTATAACGTTTATTTACACAATTATCATTTCTTCCCTTTTCATTAAATCTTCGACTCGACAACGATTATTTCCCATCACACAATTTATGCATACCCGGCTTAGTTTATATTATTTAATTAACGTTCAGTAGATAATTTATTTAAATTTATGCAAACTGAATATTTTTTTATGCTTCAATTGTTTCTATTGGTGTTGATAACCGAACATGTTTTGTTTTTTTTTTATTAATTTTTTTTACGATTTTATTTTACAGATTATGCCAGTTATATAACCATGAAACCGAGCCACTTGTCTGCCGATTCAAGTTTGTAAGTTTTATTATTAGTTATCTCGATTTGTACTTACGATCGGTTGAACCAATTTTGCGCTTCGTATAAATTCAACGAGCCATAAATGGGACTAAAATTTTTCAATATTTTGGACAAAGTTGGTAATTAATTTCGTAAACTATCCAAATAGCTGTTCAAATCACCAATCACTTTGGCCAAAATAATTAGGTAGAAATGAAGAGATTTCGATTCCCATCGGTCGTTTTTATATTCGGATGATGAAAATTCTCGTAATAGAGAAAAATCTGAGTTCCTATAATTACTAGTGTCTAGTTTACTCAATATGTTCTACATGGACGTGGATCCCCCTCCCCTCCAAGGCATGTGTGTTTTATCTGGATTTGAAATATTTATTTTAATTAACATTTATTTTATTCAAAATTGGAGGGTAAGGAGGGGTCCAATCGAAATTTTTGTAATAACCAAAATTATTACCAAGACTTCAAGATATAACTTTTGTATGAAAATTTTTTCAATTGGACCCATACCTTTACCAGTTTTTGATGATAGTAACAGTATCTAAGTCATATTATGCAAAATTGGAGGGAAGGGAAGGGTCTGATCGAAAATTTTATCATAACAAAAATTATTTTTAAGACCTTGATCTACAACTTTTGTATGAAAAATTTTTCAATTAGACCCTCCCCTAATTTTGAAAAGGTATCTGCCTGATATTATGTGAAATAGGAAAGGGAGAGGTCCAATCGAAATTTTTTCAATAACCAAAATTATTTTTGAGATCTTAATCTACAACTTTATTTGAAAATTTTTCTAATTGGCCCCTTCCCCCTCATTCCTTTAATTTTTATTTAGTATGTTCGAAGTGTTATGCGAAATCGGGGGAGGGAGGGAGGGGTCCAATTGAAAAAAATTCCAAACAAAAGTTGTAGCTTGAAGTCTTGGAAATAATTTTTGTCATTACAAAAATTTCGATTAAACCCCTCCCTCCCCTCCAATTTTGAATAAAATAAATGTTAATTGAAAGAAAATATATTCCAAATCCATAATAAAACACACATGACTAGGAAAAAAAACTGATCCACTTCCATGTAAACACATTGAGTAAACTACACACTAGTCATGTAATTGGTTTAAAAATTTTAAATTTTCAAAATTTCTTTTCTTTTTGTAAATTTTTTGAGCTATCAACTGAAGGAATTCAAAAAATATTTCCAATCGAAAAAGCCATTAAAATTGTAGCACCGGATTTTAGCCTAATCACCCACTCCCCCCTTACTTGAAAGTTAATCACCGACGAAAAATACGATTTAGTTAATGATTCATTACCTCAACATTCCAACTATATTAAGTAGGTAATTTCAAAATTAGTCTATATTAAAATAGCAATAACGTACGAAATTTACTTACTTCTTTAACAAATCCGGAATTACGTAACTGATTCTTCATGTTGCAAATTTACTCGAACAAGAATATTCGCGAAAATGAAATTTTTCAAAAAAATAACGGTTTTTTCACTACGATTTCATCACTGAGTAAAATTTCCGCTTAGACGCATGCATTTCAAGTTTTAGCGATTTATTCGCACGATTTAATTATTTTCTATTATCTTATCGGCAAAAGAATGGAATTGTCGACTTGAAGAAAATCATTGCACTTGAACACGAGAAGTATTGTCAGCGGGATTTACGTTATCATTACGAAAATTACCGATTTATCAAGAATTATCAGTCGCATTGTCGGGAAGGTTAGGCTAGACCTCTTCTCGCCCCACTCTTCAACATCTGGCATCTGACTTGAACGCCCGATGCTATGACGCGACCGGCTGTACTGACTAAAGAGCGTGTAGACAGTTAATGAATGAACTTCTTTATTAACGGTCATGGGTTTGAGTTACTTGGGACAGTTCTAAAAATCACGAAAAACTTTCGTGAATAATTTAGGTCTACGAGGAGTTGTTTTGTTTGTTATAAATAACTCGCTATATTGCCATATTCGATGAAAACTGAAAAGAAAGGAGTAAGTATTACCTAATGGGAAATGTTTGAAATTTATCGGTTAGGGTGGCAGTGTTTTTGGAGGGGGTCATAGATGTAGATGTGGAGTGAATTAGTCAAATTATATGTACTTATGCGTCTTTTTTTTTTTTTGCTGTCGTCAATTTCTTTTTTAATTGAATTATGTTCTCTGTTAATAACATTATGTACTTACATCTACGTAGATGTGAAATTTTTTTTGAAATTAGACTTACATAATATTATGAGTAGGTAAGTACTTATGATTTGGGTGAAATACTCCATCGTTCTTGAATGAAATCTTTTTTTAAATGAGGAATTTTGCTCTTTTTTTTTCTTTTTTTTTAAAAAAAATACCTGTAGGTACCTAGATAAAATTATGCATTTTTGAGCGAGAAAATTTACTTGTAAAAAGAAATTTTATTTGAAAAAAAATTATGAATTTCTTTTGAACCAGATACCTGTTAGTTACCTAAAATTATATTGCGATTTCAGGAAAATCGAGATTTTTTCAATTTATTTCAACTCATCTTAATTTTTATGCACTCAATTTTCTGTACCAACTAATTCGTTAAAAAAGATTCAAAAAATTAAAATTTCTCGATTTTTCTGAAAGTGCGGTTTAATGATTTTTAACAGGTTAGTCATATTTAACTGGATTAACATTTTATTAAATGGTTAACCACAGTGACGATGAGAGACGAGCGGGGCCCCAGTGCAATGATTTTGCGGGACCTTTTTACTTAGTTTGAAACTTCCTCTGATGAGAGTCTTTCAAGTTCAATTATTTTGTAACACCACTGAAAATTTTTCAAAAACTACATTTTTCAGTTTAGATGAGCGATTTTATAACCGAAAAAATTGAAATTTTCTCTCAAAAAATAGGAATATATTTCTCTAGAAAAAAAATTAATAACAATTTTTTAGAGTTAAAAAAATTATTTAAAAAAAAAAATCTTCATTTTTAAAGAAAAACAAACCTCAATTTTTTGTTTAAATTAAAATATTTTTCTCTTGTGCTGTAAGTAATAAAAATATTCCTTAAATTCTCGTAGGAAAAATCTCATTTCTTTGAAGAAAAAAATTCTCAATTTTTTGTCATATTTTTATTTTATTTTATTTTTGAAATTAGCCTGTTCAATTTTTTTGGAGGGGAAGGGATTTCTAAGTAGGTACTTGTATTATAGTCTTTCTGGAGTAAAAGTTTTTTTTTTTTTTTTTGAAGTAAAAATCTACTTATCAATTTTTGTTTTGTTAGGTAGTTTGTTAGTTTTTTTTTTTAAATTAAAAAAAGATTTACTTTTACAGAAAAAAATTCACGATTTTTGTTTCCAATTTTCTTAGCCTTATTTTTTTTAGAATTAATGCTGATTTTTTCTTTTGTTTTGTGAAAAAAAAAATATTTATAATTAATTAATTTATATTTATTTAAAAGAGATCTTTTGATTGTTTCTTGGGGGGGGGGGGGGGGGCGAGAGTTGAAAAATCTCTCAACTGCATTGCAAAAAGAATCTCATTTTTTTATTGGGAAAAATTTCTAAATGTTTTAGAGTAGAAAAATTTTCAACTTTTTGATATGAAAAAACTTCTCGTATTTCTTTGAAGAAAAAACTCTTTCAATTTTGCGGGAAAATCCCTTAATTTTTTGAAGTAAAAAATCTCTTGATTATTACTCAGAAAAACTCCGTTTTTTTCAGAAAAAATATTTTTACTTTTCTTGAAAAAAAAAACATGAATTTGATCATAATTTGTTGAAAATAAGAATCATTATCTTTTATTTGGATTAAAAAATCTATATGTTTTTGGGAAATCGAAATTATTCAACTTTTTGTATTTAAAAAAAACTTCTCGCTTTTTTGACAAAAAAACAATTATCAAGGCAATTTTCGTCTTATCCATTTGAAAAAAAAAATGAAAAATAAAGTCTTTGAAATTTTAATTATCCATTTTTAGTGAAAAAATCGCTGAATTTTTTTTTTTTTTTTTTTTTTTTTTTCAATGTCTTGTAGCTTTTTGTAATAATTTGTTTTTCCAATTTTTTGGTACTTTTTGGAGACATGTGTTTGACATGTGTTTTATAACTATAAGTTTCGACACGTGCAGATAAGTGCAACGCGTGCAGACATGTGCAGACACACCCAACACGTGCAAAAACAAGTGTAGGTAAACAGATGCAGACACGTTCAGACATTTACAGCTCAGGCATATCTGTATCAATGTTAAAAATGTAATACTTGAATACCACTAACGTCGAAAATATTAAAAAATAAAATACAAAACATAGTAGTGAATTTTATTTTAATAGCTGATTCTATGATACATATTTAGAAATAATTTTGTACCTAGTATCTATAGGGTGTTTGTTATTTTGAAAAAGTTTGAGAATGGGGAATGTGTGCCCGCATCCCAGACCTTTTTCTATCGACAAAAGCTATAGATATTCTCAGAATTTTTTTCAGATCCTTAAAGTGAAATTAATCTGGCCCTGAACATCAATACCTATTTAAGTTATATGGAATTAACATAAGGATTTTTCTTTGAATAGTAGTTAAAAAATGAATTTTAAACAGAGGTTAATTTCATAATAATGCATTTAAGTTTTCCTACAGATGGAAAAATTTTTTTCTAAAATATTCCTTCATTTTCTATTTTTAGGTTTATTTTTCACCTTTTTTCAAATGTTATTGTCTAGCAAAAAAAAAAATTAAAAATTAAAATTGGAATTTTTGGCGGGGCAAGGGTTCCAAAAATAAGGAATTTTAAAAAATGTGTTTTCCAAAATTTGTCAATTTTTATTTTCTACTCTTTTTGATATTTTGTTCGCACAAAAAATATTAGGTAATAAATTCAATTTTGGTAGAGATTCGAAAATTGAAGAAAAAAATAAGTTATTAATAGTATGGTGCATTTTTTTCGAACTCTGCCATACAAAAAATTTTATTTTGAACAGTGAATTTTGATTGGGGTTTGGAAAGTACAGATTTTAAAGTTGATTTCATCACAGGACACGTATTTTTTTCAAAATATACTTCATTTTTTACCTTTTTTTTGTACGTACCAAAGCGAACTTTTATTAAAGTTTTAACTGAAAATTAAATTTTTGCAGGGGTTCAAAAATCAGTAGGATGTAGGTAATTATAAAAATTAATATAGGTACCTACTTTTCAAAATTTGTGGCCCAAAAAAATTAGCATAAACACGCCACGAGGGAATGGATTAATTCTATTTCAAAAATCTGAAAAAAATTCTGAGAATAGTTTTAAGTGAGAGAATAGCACTTCCCCTTCATTAAGTTTTTTTTGAAAATAAGTGACACTTTAATCTGCATGTTATATCATTTTATCCAATTCACTCTCGTTATTTGTTATTTTCTTCTTTCGCTGAAAATACTGCTCTTGCACCTCATTCAATGTTTTCCCCTTGGTTTCAGGCAAAATGAAAACCCCAAATAAAACGATGGCCAGACAGAACCCGGTAAAAGACCATAAAATAGTCCTGATATCGAAAGCATTCAACAACCCAGGACAAATTTTCAAAATAACGCTCCAACAAATATACCACATGACACCAAAAATTCCATTCATAGTACCTCGAACTTCACCAGGATACATTTCTGAACCTATGGAGTAAGATATGGGTAGCACTCCGGCGTTGGCTGCCAAAGAATACACGTAGAATGCTACAGACACGATATACGGAAACGGTTTATCTTTTCGAAGATAAAACATTTCTTCGTACAGTGCTACAATGATGGTGCAAATTGACATAATTAATGCACAAAGTGACAGATGAGTTTTACGATTCAGCTTGTGCATGAGGAGCGGGGCACACATTGCACCGATTACGCCAGCGATCGAATACACTACGGTAAATTTCGAGCTATTAATTGGTAATTTAAATTGATCGAAGGTTAAAATTGTGTAACCAAACATGATCGTGTATCCTGTGAGTTGAAAGAGTAATTGCAAACTTACGGCGATGAGTGAAGGTTTCCAAGCATATCGAATACTTTTCATTAAGCTTGCGAAAGAAGTTGCAGGCTTTCGGGCACTGAGGCTGCTTCTCACCATGTCATCTATTTCGTTTTGGATATTTTCGATATTTGAGCATCGAATTGAGGCTAAAGTTCGAATAGCTGCTTCCTTTTTGCCTTTACTGTAGAGCCACACGGGAGATTCTGGTAGAAGTAACATCAGAAGCATACAAATTATGGAATATGCTGCGTAAATCCATGCTGCGACATTCCACGAGACGTAGTACATCAATGTGTTGCATATGGTTACCCCTATGTTGAAAGACACTGTCAGGGAGCCCAGAATAGCACCTCTGCGTGATGGTAGTACAATTTCTGGAATGTAGGTGCTCCCAATGAAAGCCATTCCTGCGGATTAAATGTTAGGTATGTTGATGAGTTCATGATTACAGTTCAGATGTGCTGTCATAGGTATATCTACTACAAAATACAACCTAAATTGATCCCTTGGATGATCATGCCATAAAGAAGCATATCGTAATTAGTGGCCAAAGCTATCATGATCCATGAAATGATCTGAGGGATGAATGTAACGAAAAAATACAACCTTCTGCCAAACAAATCCATCAAAGTTCCAGAGAAGAAACATCCTAATGGAGATAGGATTCCTATCGAACTTGCTGTTTAATAAAATGACACATGATTATTAGATACTAATTGTAGAAGGACACTGTAGAGTTTTGAAACTTGCAAATTCGTACCAATTCGAGATTTTTGTTCGTCGTCAATAATAATTGTAGATCCAGGAAGATCCAGTTGATGGAATAAAAACACCACGTAACTTCTACCAATTCCGATCGATATAAAAACCTGATACACTATGAGAGCATAACTCAACTGTAAATTTAAAAAATAGTTTATTCAAAACAATTACGAGGTTAGATAATTATTTTTAATTTTTAATAAAAGCAGAAGTAAATTATGGCAAAATATTAGACAAAAACTTACTTCTTTAACAAAACCATTCATTCGACACATTTTTTTAAATCAATAATGAATATGGGAGTCACAATGAAAAAACCCATATGTACTGAAGTAGGTACAATGGTAAATAACATACATATAACAGCGTCAAACAAATACGCATTCAATTTTCTTCGATATAAATTACGTAATAAGTACGGACATTATTTTGCATCTATCGTACTTAGTTAAAGCTCCATTATTTTACACAGTTTTGCCAACCTGCCATCTCGTTTCGCTCAATGTACATAGTATCATTATCTCATTTTCCCATGCATACCAGGTATACCCACCGTAGTTCTATCTGCATCTGTACATTTATTTTTTCATTTATACGTAATAAGGAATGATTACTTATACCTAAACCTATCGTTTCAAGTCCATTTAATTTAGTAACCAGCAACACTCGATAAATACATTTTTTTAATCATGGGTCAATGTAAAAAATATTTTGCCATGAAATTGTAGACTAGATACTGAATATGCCAACCGGTGGTCTTCTTTTCTGAGTCATACCTACCGTAGAAAATAGTTTCATTTTCTTTATCTTTATTCGATTCTTCTTTCATTTTTTAATGCAATTTTTTGTGTGCGAATAATGTTTTCACCTTCTTTATTTTACAATTTACCAACTTTTTTTTTTGATTTTTTATTATTATTATTTTTTTTGTTGAAAATTTGTTTAAATAAGTCCTTACTTAGTTTTTTTTTTCTCTCAAAAACTGTGTATATTCATCATTATTTTCGAGTAGATAACTCCTTACTCATCTCTTAATTTTTTTCAGAAATCTCACTTTTTTGTCGTCCTTTCTTTTTAAAATTTGAAAATGAAAATCATCTTTCCATATTATTTTTTTTTTTGGAAAAAATTAAATATTTTTTTGGAGTCAGTGTAGGTAATAAAATTAATTTATTTCATCAACTTGAAAAAAATAAGTTTATCAATTTTTTTTTTGAACTACAAAATATTTTTTAAACTTTCAAAAGAATTTTTTTTGAAAAAATATTCCAAAAAAAAATTCAAAAAAAAGTTATTTTTGGTTTGGTCTCAGTTTAAAAAAAAAACATCTGTAGTGCTCGGTTTCCAATCGCGTCTATATACGTAGTACTTTGCTACTCGCATATAAACAGCCGAGGGAAACACTATATAACCTCGGGCCAGACCCTTATGTAATTGAAGACCATACGACTTGTAATAAACACAACCTTTTTGATATCTCGTAACTACGTGTTTTTGTCGGTCTACAGTCTTCCTCTAGTGCAGCTCGGTGGCTACGCCTTGCTCCTAGAGTGTTATAGGTAGGCATACAGTCGCACCCGTCGACTTCACCCTCTTCTCACCTACCCGTCCTTAGAGAGACCAAAATCCTACATTGGTAACCTCCGACGTTTAAAACTACCCTTCTGACCCTTTTAAGTATAACCGCGTAGTGTCCGCGCCGTTCGAAACCAGTTCGCTGTCCGCGAGTATCGATACCCTCTTCCGCGCTATACCGTATACCATTTAAACAATACACAATGTCATTCAGCGAGATGTTTTTTACCAAAATGTATTACAAAACTCCTTCATTCAGTAAAGCAGAGGTTGCATCGCAGTTCCAAATAAAGCCACTTTAATTCATCGAAGAAATGCTATCCTTACGTCGTAGAATAAGCCATAGACTAGTTCACTCACCACAAATAATCAAAATTTCACTTTAAAATGAAGCATTAAATAAGCTACAAGTATTACGCTAAATCACAGGCAGTTTCAATGAATCATCCGATACGGACATAATCAGCAATTACTTATCTAATACTCTTACAAAGTACAATTAGAGATTTTTGGTATTCAGGTAGCAGCAGCGCAAAGACTACTCTTTCTGGCAAGTTAGAGCTCTTTCCTCTTTTTCTTAAAAACTACCAGAAACCTAACTATCGCAAAGTACTCGTGACTCTCAACTTAAAAGTCAGTCGCAAAGTTTCTCATAAGCCTCGACACATTGCAGCAAGTATCCGAATCGTAAGCCTCGATTTACTGAGCAGTAGTAGTGAGCTGACAATGACAATACGAGCCGAGACGCAGCACAACTTCAGATGCACCACTCAAATGCATCACACTCAGCACAACGCAGCGCATCACTCTCAATGCAGCACATCGCTCTCAACGCAACGCATCGCACTCAAGCAAAGCACGGCACTCAACACTGCGCACGCAATTTAACGCTGCTCGGACTTAACGCAATTATACTCAAAGGAATAAATCCTCGCTATGACCAAAATACTGAACATTTTGACTAGTGAGTAACGCGCCAATCAATGGAAATTTCAAATGTTTCATCATCATCGTCAACTCAATTCAAATTCAACAAATTTTTCATAAAACTTCTTACATCAATTTTGTTCAAATTTTGTCAATTTTTATCATGTACACGTATACATCCTTGTTTCAATTTTTTTTTTTTTCGAAAATCTTCATCATTTTATTCGTTTTGTTACTTTTTCATCTTTTCTTTTTCATTTTTTTTGGTTCATTTTCTTTTTTCAACACGGGGCCTCATATTTTTATCTCAGACGGCCAATATAATAGACAGACATGGAAACACATCCGATCCCTTGGGACTGCAGCCCTTGGTAAAATCGGTAAGACAGATGGAAAGGGATGAAAAAGCTGCTGAGGCCCAAAAAGTCAAGGAAGCGCAAACTAAAGTAATTAAAACCTATAATTATGAGCCATTTTTACCTCAGTAAGATTCTATGTTTTGTATATTTTCTTTTTGTTTCGTTTATTTTCATTTTTTATGGTTATTTCAATTTTTTTTTCTCGTTATAGTTACTCTCCGGTGTATTTAGCTCGGTGGGGTCGCCTTGCTCCCGGGAGTAACTCATACTTTCAATGTTTACTCTTATTGTTACCTATTTTTACCCTCCAGTGCCTGTAGCTCGGTGGTATCGCCTTGCTCCTGGAGGTAGCTGATATTTTGATTTTCTTCAATTTTTTATGTACATAATTATTATTAATTTTTTTTACTGTTTCGAAATTTTGCAATTTCTGGCAAGGGGGTGTGTAGTGCTCGGTTTCCAATCGCGTCTATATACGTAGTACTTTGCTACTCGCATATAAACAGCCGAGGGAAACACTATATAACCTCGGGCCAGACCCTTATGTAATTGAAGACCATACGACTTGTAATAAACACAACCTTTTTGATATCTCGTAACTACGTGTTTTTGTCGGTCTACAGTCTTCCTCTAGTGCAGCTCGGTGGCTACGCCTTGCTCCTAGAGTGTTATAGGTAGGCATACAGTCGCACCCGTCGACTTCACCCTCTTCTCACCTACCCGTCCTTAGAGAGACCAACTTCCCACACATCTTTCAATTTTTTGTTTAAAAAAATTTCTGAATTTTCTCGAAAAAAAAATCGATTTTTATCCAACCAACCTAAAAATTTACTACTTTTTTTTGAAAAGATCTCCATTAAATTAAATAAGTACTGATAATAAATTGTTGTTTTTTTTTTGAGAGAGAGAGAGAGAGAAGAGGAATGTTTATTTTCAAATATTACAATAATTATTGGGGGTGAGACCGCCCCAATAACATACAAACTTAGCAATATCCCCAACTTATGCGCATAGTTGCGCGAGCAGTCGGGGGCTCTCTTACCTAAGTTTACAGTTCCGTCGAAAAAACGAACGACAATACATATCACAGTAAAACAAAGAAAATATAAATTAGGCTAACAGTATTGACAGTTCCGACGAAAAGAGAAAAAACAAAGAAAAGTAAAGTAATTCAATAACTAAATAAAGTTCACAAATAGATAATAATATAAGGCGATACATAAATAAGGCTACCAATATTGACAGTTCCGTCGAACAAAGAAAATAATTCGATATTTAAATAAATAAAGTTGTTAAATAGATGGGTAGCTATATCACAGTGAAAAAATATGAATAAATAACAGTAAATAAGGCGATTTTTAAAATTAGGGTACCAGGGTAGGCAGAGTAAATATTAAATAAACAAATAGTCTAAGCAGACAAATAAATAAAAATCAAAGTGTGTGAGCATTTCATTCAATTTGACGTTTCATCAACACCTTCAGACCAAATACGATCAATAAGTCTTTTTTTAATGTTTTTTTTTGGTGTTAACTTTCCTAATTTCGGCAGGAACCTTGTTGTAAAAGTGGGGGATTTTATACACAGCCTGGAGACAGGAACGAGTAAATTTAAAGGAGGGTACCCTGGCACAGAGCCCAGCTTCACGTAGCCCCTCTCTTCCAGATGAGCCTACTCCAAATAGAGCTTTATTTTCGTGTACAAATAAAGTCGCTAAAAGCTCATATACTTGATCCAGACGAAGTATTTTTAGATTTTTAAATGCCTCTTGAGTACTGTCCCTCCTTTAGAGACCAGCAAGGTGCCGAATAGCTCGTTTTTGCAAAATTCTGATTGGCTCAATATGCTGCTCGGCCGCACCTCCCCAAATCAATAAAGCATACCTCATTACAGAATCAAAAAGAGCAAAATAGATTTTTTTCAAATGATATGTTTCAAAATGGCCTGCTAGATGGTAAAGGAGGCCATTCAGTCTACGAAGTTTAGCCTGTAAATATTTTCTGTGTTCAAACCACATTAATTTAGAATCTAAGATAACTCCCAGACACTTTGTTGAGTTGACCTGGATGAGAGGGGGACAATTACAGCCTGGCTCACAGTAGACTTTTTTATGCAACGTACATTTTCCTTCCAAGTTTGGGACCTCACGAAAGGCAAAAGGCATTATTTGGCATTTGAGTATGTTGGGAGTTAGGCAATGCATAGTTAACCACTTTTTAAGCAGTCTTAGATCAGAGTTGACTTTTTCAATTAGTTTGTTGAGTCCCCATGCTTCATAAACAATGGCCAAGTCGTCGGCAAATGCATAAATTGACCCCTTTAGATTTAATTTGAACACGTCATTTATATAAGTAAGGAAAAGGAGGGGGCCCAGTATACTACCCTGAGGGACGCCCGAACCATTTGGCCAAAAAGCACCCAAAATATCTCCTAGTTTGACAGCTTGTTTACGACCATTAAGGTATGACTTAAACCAGTCATTAATAGTACCTCTTAAACCACAGTTGTGAAGTTTCCGCAGAAGAATCAGGTGACTAACGACGTCAAATGCTTTCTTAAAATCAAGGTATATTACCGCAACTCGTTTTCCTCTTTCAAGGTGTCCGACGATTTCACTAATTTGGTCAAATAGAGCTCGATTAGTACTAGTTTTGGGGAGAAACCCGTATTGTCTTTTATCAAAAAACTGGAAGTTCTGTAGAAAATTCAAGACCTTCCTTTTAATCAATTTTTCAAAAACTTTTGCAAGAACTGGTATCAAAGCTATGGGCCTGTAATTGTTCATCTCCTTGAGACTACCTGTTTTATGAACTGGAATAATCACAGTTTTTTTCATAGCCTCAGGGAAAGTACCATTTTTTAACGACAAATTAAAAATCTCAGTAAGAGGGCCAGCCAGGATATCCGCATTTTCACGAATAAGTCTCGCCGGAATTAAGTGCACCCCCGTCGATGGCTTTTGCTTTAGGCTCATGATAGCATTATAAGTTTCCGCCGAGAGAAAGAGAAAAACACTGCTTGTCTGTCTCTCAATTTGTTTGAAAAAATACCAATTTTTGGTAGTTTTTTTTTTTATTTAAAATCTTTTGGAGAAGAAAATCTGATTTTTTCTGAATTTAATGATTTCTCCATTTTTTTGGAGTAGGTAAATATTTTTTTTTGGCAATAAGAATTTTTCTCACTTACTTTTTGGAGAAAAAAATACTTGATTATTTTGCAAAAAATCTGATTTTTTTACAAAAAAAAAAAAAAAGTCTCAATACCTACTTACCTAATAAAAATTTTTTTGAGTCAGTAGGTGTAATAAAATTTCCATTTTTTCGAAGTGAAAAATTGGTAAAAATTTTTTCAACTTTATAAGAGAATTGTTTTTAGTAGGTAGGCCTAAAAATAAATAATAATTATGTAAATTTTTTGTTTAAAAAGTTTCTGAAATTCCTCGAAACAGAAAATCAATTTTTTCTCAAGTCAAGCTAAAAAATTACTAATTTTTTTTGAAAAGATTTCTATTAAGCAAATATTGGTAAAAAAAAAAAACATTTTTTAGAGAAAGAGCAAAAAACTCCTTGTCTGTCTCTCAATTTGTTTGAAAAATACCAATTTTTAGTACTTACCTAGTTTTTTTTTAATTTAAATTTTTTTTGTAGAAGAAAATCTCCTGATTTTTTCTGAATTTAATGATTTCTCCATTTTTCTCACTGAATTTTCAGAGAAAAAAATACTGAATCATTTCGCAAAAAAATCTAATTTATTTTTTTTTACAAAAAAAACTTATGAGTCAAAAATTTTATTAAAAATAATTTTGAGAAAATTAAGGAAGCTAATTTTAAAATAAATTAATAACTTCAAATCAATTTTCTTCGTTCCTCAGTCCACTCGTCATGATACATATAAAAAGTAATCAGGAAATATTGCTAATCCTAATGAAATAAGTACGCAATAATAAATATGTACTTAAATTTGTACCTACTTATTAAATTATTCTATATCAACATAGAAAAGTAATATCTCAGAATAAAATTTAAAAAATTGATTAACCATATGGAACTTGATGGTTCACTTCAAGGTAATATATTTTTTTTTCATTGAAGTAGGCCTATTTAATTATAAAATTATCAACAGACAACAATGAACTCAATTTTTTTTAAATGTATCAACATTAGGTTAATCTATGCATTCCCATTCTCAGAATTTTTTTTATTTTTTTGAAAATATTGTTCTTGAATTTCGTTCAAAGTTTTGTCTTTAGTTTCAGGTAGAACAAAGGTACTAAACAAAATGATACTCACGCAGAAGGTCACAAATGACCATAATATAATTTTTATAGAAACGACTTTCATCAAAGTGGGATACCACTTCAGTATTAAAGACCAAGTGATATACCACACTGCTCCAAAAATCCCATTCAAAATACCCTTAACTTCACTGGGATACATTTCAGTACCCACCGAGTACGATATTGACAACGTGCCCCCATTACAAGCGAATGAAAACACGTAAAATGCTACAGATACAATGAATGGAAAAGGCTTATTAATACTGTCGTAAAATAATTCTTCGTAAACTCCTACAATCACCATACATACCGCCATGAAAGGTTGGTTCTACGATTCAACCATAACATGCACATAGGAGCGCACATAGACCCAAAGACACCGGCTATCGAATACACTACAGCAAATTTTGAGCTATCGATTGGTACTCTTAATTCATCGAAGACTAAAATTGTGTATGCGAATATTATCGTGTAACCTGTCAGTTGAAACAGTAGTTGTAAACTCACAGCAATAAGGAGTGGTTTCCAAGCTCTGAGAATATTTTTTAATTTTGTACGAACGAAGCATTGGGTTTTTTGAATTTCTCCATTTCTTCTAGTTCGTTTTTAATACCGTCCATTTTGGAGTTACGAAGTGAGCAAAGGGCTCGAATGGCAGATTCTTTTTTACCTTTGTTGTAAAGCCATATTGGAGATTCGAGTAGAAATAGCGTGGAAAGGAGGCCAAACGTAGATAATGCGGCGTAAATCCAGGCTACGATCTTCCATGGCACGAAGTACATCAATGTGTTGCATAAAACTGCTCCCAAATTCAAAGATACGGTTAGACCTCCTAAAAGTGCTCCTCTATGAGAAGGTTTGGCGATTTCTGATATGTATGTGTTCGAATTGGTAGCCATTCCTGGAAATTAATACGATATTATGTTGATGAAGATAATAGCGTTATGATTTTATACAGAGTGTCCAGGGAGCACTTTTCGTAATTTCAAAGCAAAATCGATTGGCAACACTGCATTCAAAAAATTTTCTGACACCGTCGGAAAATGGTACTCCAAAAAAGAACAAAAATTTTTCATTACATTGGGATGCCTATCTTTGAAATTGAAGAAGTTATTGCAAGAAGAAACTCACGTTAAAAATATTGCCTTCCTAAAAATTATTAAGGGGAACTAGCGAGGCAAAAAATAGTCTAGTCGCAAAGGAAAATTCCGTGCGATTATTTTGTAAAAAGAAATTTTATGATTAATTCGTAATCTAAGACATAATTATTTTGAAAAAAAATGAACTGTGGTTACATTTTTAAGCCTCCCCTTTCCCAGGGTCCATCCCCTTTACAAAACATCTTTATATCTCTGAAACTGAGGCCCCGATTGAAAAAAGTTTCAAACAAAAGTCGTAGGTTCAAATCTCAGACATAATTTTGATTATTATAAAAATTTCGATTGGACCCTTCTTTCCTCTCTAATTTTGAAAATTATCGTTTTAAAATGACTGTAAATTTAATTTTTCGCATTCTACGTCAAAATTATACAAAATTTCACTTCTCACCAAATAACAAAACCTGTTTAGAATCATGAAAGGAACATGTCTACCAAAAATTGCAGCTCCCCTCTTTAGAGGGCCCGCCCCCTTTCCTAAAATCCCATATCTCAGAAAATTTTCTCCAACAAAAGTTGTAGATTGAGATCTTGGAATTAATTTTGGTCATTAGAAAAATTAAGATTGGACCCCTCCCTCTCCGCTAATTTTGCAAATAATCCACATAAAGGCAATTTTTTGTGTTCTACATATGCCAGAACTCCCGAAGTATGCAAAATTGGAGTTTTATGAAATAACAAACATTATTTGGAATTACACGGACATCCTGTATGTAGATGCACTGAATAAGATCAATAAATTGCGAAAAATTTTGGTTTATTTTTACAAAAACCTGAAATAGATGTAATTTTTTTTCTCGCTTTTTTGAATCAACTTTTAAACAATTTGGAATCAATCAAACACCAGAAAAAACTTTTACGATTTCTTGACAACTGAAAAAAATTATTATATCATTTCTTTGAGAATCCGGATCCTCAAAATCTAATCCAGGTTATACATTTTACCCACTTCTACTTGCCATCTTGGCAAGCTTGAAACTACCTAAATTAATTCCTTGAATGATCATCCCATATAACAGCATATCGTAGCTCCTTGCCAAGGCGATCGTGATCCATGAGATAATTTGAGGTATGAACGTAATGAAAAAGAATAACTTTCTTCCAAATAAATCCATCAGAGCTCCCGAAAAAATACATGCGAATGGGGATAAAAATCCGATTGAGCTTGCTGTGTAAGAAAATAAGATGCATTGAAAGTACAATGGAATAATTTGAATAATGAAATAAGACACATGGAAGTGCTCACCTATTTGAGATTTTTGTTCGTCATTGATAACTATCTGAGAACTGGGTAGATCCAATTGATAGAATAAAAACACAATATAGCTTCTCCCAATTCCAATAGCCATCGTTACCTGATAAGGTATTAGTGAAAAACTCACCTATGAACACGATTGAATAATACCAATAATATCAAATTATGAATGATTTTTTTTTTAATTTTGAAGGTCAATAACACTCACTTCTTTAAGTAAAGAAGTCACGTAACATTTGAACTTCATTTTTAGAAAATTTTCATGGCCTGAGAAACTTACATCACTCCCGGTAGCTTAATTATGAGTGACTAAAATTTCTTGGTTAGAATTTTGTTAGCTTACTTATACTTTTTATCTTCAAATATTTACATTGTCTTATGATGTATAATAGATATCTTATCATTTTAATGGTATTTCTGTTCTGACAGAATAAGATATGATAAAATCGAGTATTTTTTTTCTTAAATAGATTACCTATTAAGAATTGCTTGACGATGACAATGTCCAAATACTGACCAGAGATTATTCAAAAAAAAATTGTTTAAAAATTGTTACGGGTGGTTTTAATAAAAATGTTGTGAATACGAATTTAAAGGAAGTATTTACCTACTTCAATAATTAGGTACTCCAGTTAGTACCTAGAACATCTTTTTCGAATTTAGTAAATCTCTAAAGTTCAAAAATATTTAAAAATAGGATGAATAAATATTTATAATTTTAGAAATTTTAAGGAATGTAGATCATCAGAATTTTAATAAATGATAAACCTGAAAATTTTCTAAGTTCGTAAAATCTTGAAAAAAAAGAGATTTTATACTTAATTTTTCAAATTTCCACGAATTTTTGAAATTGATAAATTTTTAAAAATAAAATTTTGGTAAATAGGTAAAACGTAAAAATTGGTTGATTTTTAAATTTTACTAAATTTAAAATACTTAGATTAGAATAAGTATAAAATTTTTAAAAAATCCTCACAGTTTAAAATTTTTAAAAACTTATCAAAAATTCATAATTTGATAGAAGTTTGAAATTGGGTAATTTTTTAATACAAAATTCATTCAGTTTGCAGAATTTAGGAAATTCAGGAAATCTTTTAGGGTAAAGTTCGAAAAATAATAAGTATTTAATGGGAAAAAATTCAAAATTTTGATGAAGCTAGGAAATTTTATCGTTTGAAAATTTGGTATATTTCTTAAATTTTCATAGGTATATCTGACTTGAATAATTTTTAAAATTCAGCAAGTAATTCATTAAGGTTCCGAAAATATTGAAAAATTAATAAAACTCGAAAATTTAACACGAAGGAAGTTTTTCAATTTGGTACCTACCTAATTTTAATAAATTTATTGAATTGGATGAGTTATAATTTTGAACTGGAAAATTTTTTTAAATTCAAAATTTGATAATTTTATCGTGGTTTGACTAGTACGTTGTACTGCAAATGAATTAGTTACTCGTACATGTGGATCTGCTACTAATGCTCGAACATTGATTTTTTTTATGGTGAGCAGAACGTTTTTTGGTGTGTTGATTTAGGTTTTTATGTTAAGTATATTTTGAAAGTGAAAGTATTTTCAAACCGCGGAGATAGTTCCAAAGTTTTGAGCGAAAAGTTTGTCATGATTGTTTAAAAAAATTTATAAGTACCTAACGAGTATTTCATTGGTTAGATTTTTTTACCCAATTTCATGGTATTTTCGTGGTTTGTCAAAATAAACTCAACTAATTGTCAATGCTGAATTATATACCTATTTACTACAAAAATTACTCTCGATCGTGATAATTTTCAAGTTCAAGTTTACAAAAATAATGTTGAATAAGATAAAGAGGAACATTGAATTCGCGTTATCTTGAATTCTAAAGTGCCAACTTACTTATAATATTATGTATTTAGGTATGATTTGTATGACGTACATACATTTGTACAGTACAGGTACATAATCAATTAGTGATGTACTTAACTTACATGTACCTATTTCATCACCACCTTGTATAGTATCAGATTATTTTTTTAAACGAAGCTGCTCTCCAATAGAACAAGTTTGTTTCAGTGGACTCATAAAAAAATCAATTAATTTGCAATTTTTTATACCCCCCCCCCCCAACTTAATTTTAGATACAGAAATTAGTTAGACCTGATGATGATTGATGAGCACTTTATGCTTGAAAAGCTTTGTCCAGAATAAACATTTTTAAAGAAGAAGAGCTTTTCTGATTTATTTACCTATTAAATCCCTTCCTTAGTATATTTCATTTTCATTATTTTTTATTTTGAGTTGTTGTAAACAATTTTAATATTTTTTCCTCGTGTTAAAAAAAAAAAAAAAAAAAAAAAAAAAAAAGTAAAATCATTTGTGTTCAAAAAATATTTATGAGACAACATGAAAATTACAAAATGTATGATAACACAAAATTATAATAAATGAGGTTTTAAGATCTACTACCTTAGATATGTACAAAAAAAAAATATAAAACAAAAGTATTAGGTTTAATTGCACTATGACCCCGAATTAGGCATAATCTTCCTTACTCGAGTTGTTTTTCAACCGAAGCCGACGGTTTCTTCTTCCTTTTAAAATACTGCTCCTGCACTTCATTTAGAGTTTTACCTTGAGTCTCTGGCAATATAAACGCTCCAAACAAGGTGATCAAAAAACAAGACGCGGCAAAAGCCCAAATGACAGCTTTGATTCCAAAAGTGTACATAAACTTTGGATACACCTTTAACGTAATTGACCAATAAACATAGGCAAAAACACCCAAAAGTCCATTCATCGTACCTCTCACTTCATTTGGAAACAGTTCTCCTCCGACAATAAATCCAATCGGAAGCACACCGACATTACAAGCCAAAGTATAAACGTAAAATGCTATTGGTACAATGTAGGCGAATAATTTCTCACTTTGGTAAAAAAATATCTCCTCGTAGACTCCTACAACTACCATACAAATTCCCATACCCAAGGAAGACACAGCAAGGATAGTCTTACGGCCCATCTTATGCATGAAAAATGGCGTAGCTACGCTACCAATGAACCCAACCACAGAATACGCGATGGTAATTTTAGCACTTTCCAGTGGTAATTCCAAACGATCGAAAATCATAATTGTGTAGGCGATCATTATCGAATACCCGGTGTGTTGCAGGAGAGCAAATAAAACCACTGTTATTAGGAGTGGTTTCCAAGCTCCGAGTACATTTTTGACTGTTTGACAAAGTGAAGTTTTTGTCTCCTCGGAGCAGTTCTTTTCCATGTCTTGTATTTCATTTGTGAGGGAGTCGACTTCTGAGCACCTCAGAGAGCACAACGTTTTCATTGATTTTTCTCTTTTCCCTTTGCTGTACAGCCATACTGGAGATTCTGGTAGGAGTAATGTGGAAATCATGAAAATTGTCGATACTGCAATGAACACGATGGCTGCTACGTTCCACATTACATTGTACATTAAAATGCTGCAAAACATTACGCCAACGTTGTAGGCAACTTCGGTCAGACCTAACAGGGCTCCTCTGTTGTATGGTGTGCAGATTTCTGATATGTATGTGGATACACAGAATGACATACCTGTCAAAAAATATCATTTTAGTAAAAAAAGTAGTTTGATATTATGACTGATGAAAATTCAACATCCAATTAATACCTAGGCCAATTCCTTGCAGGAACATGCCACCAAATAACATTTCAAAACTGGTTGCAAAACTGATGATAGTCCACGAAATAATGAAAGGTATGAACATAATAAAGAGAAATAATTTTCTTCCAAAATAATCCATTATGGTACCGGATAATAAACATCCAACCGGACTCAACAGACCTAAGGAGCTGGCTGCAAAAAAAATACCAAAAAAATATTAAAAATTCAGTGGATAAGCAAATTGATAAAAATAACATACTTAATTTATGTAGAACCGTGTCCCACTAAAAAAAAAAAAAATTGATCATTTCTAACAAGAGAACCTCGCCAACTCGTCACCTCCAATTAAGTTGAAATTTGGCTCACTGAAAGAGCATGCCACCTAGATCTCACAACCAAATTTTTAGCTGCTGAAGTTGATTTTTCGATTTTTGGAGAATTTTTGAAAATGACTAAAACCGCCTCCAAAAAAACATTTTTTGGAAAAAAAAATTGTAAATTTCAAGATAGAATCCTGAAAATCGGTTTTTACACTAAAATCGATCTCCCGAGTCGATTGAGGCCATTTTCAAAACGATCTGGAGCCTCCAGGAAAAGTTGACTTTTCTCCAGCGCACTGGAATAGCTCCAGATGGTGCTGTAATTAACTTCGGCAGCTGAAAATTTAACCCTAACGTTAGTATGATGCCATCTATCGATTGACGTAGTTGAATCCAAAATACGAGGTGACGAGTTCGCACGTGTTTTTTTTGACAACTTGAAAATTCTGCATTTTTTAAGAATTTCCAAAAAATCAATTTCTCCAGCATATCATCTGAAACTTCGTCTACCCCCCTAAAGTCGACCACCACCCCAATCGATTGGCACCATTTTCGAAGCGATCTGGAGCCTCCAGAAAATGTTGACTTTTGCAGTCTGGAGAAGGCTCCAGATCGCTTCGAAAATGGCACCAATCGACTCACTCGGGAGGTCGACTTTAGTGTACAAACTGATTTTCAGGATTCTACCTTGAAATTTACAATTTTTTTCAAAAAATGGCTTTTTGGAGGTGGTTTCAGCCATTTTCAAAAATTCGTCAAAAATGGAAAAATCAACTTCGGCAGCTAAAAATTTGATTGTGGGGTTTGGGTGGCATGCTCTTTCAGTGAGCCAAATTTCAGCTCAATCGAAGGTGACGAATTGGCGAGGTTCCTTTGTAAGCAAAACTGGTTGGAAATACGGTATTTAAAATGTTATATGACACTGTCAGTGAACTTTCAAAAAAGCAAAAAAAATTCTAACCATATTGAGATATCTATTTTTTTAAATGGAAGAAGTTATAGCCAGAGATGCGCAGATCCACTCATCAAAGGATCTAGATCCAGATCTTTTCCTTTAATCGGATCTGAAAACAATTCAGATCAGATCCACTTTGGATTTTAAGATTCACATCAGATTCAGATTCAGATCTTTTTATTTTTCTTAAATTCCTAATGTAGCCTTATGCTTTTGATATTTGATGAAACAAAAATAAAAATACTTGACCAATTTTATGATCATTTAAGTTTGCACAGATGAAAAATTTAGAGGAAAAAATTAATCTACCTAGGTAGGTAAGTACTTAATTTTTTTTTTAAAGTTATTTTTGTGAATCTGGATCTTTTGTTTTCAAAAATTGAAGGATCTTCAGATCCAGATCAGATCTTTTGAAAATGGAAGGATCTGATTTATAGTGTGACTTTGGATCTAAATTTTGAAAACTTCTAGAAATTAATTTCATTTTACTGAAACCATGAAAATTTTGACAACTGATTTTATCTTTGACAAAAGTTATCAAGTTTTATGATGTAGACTAAAGACTAAAGATTTGCTGAAAATCTCGTGAAACATACCCGATTAACTTTCTGAATTATCGAGTATCGAAACGAAAGTCGTAGATATATTCATTTATAGTACATACTTAATACGTTACTAGGTAGTCCTATGTTCGTATAGGTACCTATATTAAGTATCGAGTCCTCCGTACTGGCAAGAGACTCAAGTACTTATTGATTATGTCAACCTGTTGATTACTTATGTAAGTACTTATTATCATGTTAACTTCTACTTCGATCTTTATCTGTAAGTCGTGTGTGTATTAGGCACATGTGCCTAATGTATTGATATGCTGACGAGACATAAGTGGAAATTTTTTGATAGCTTGGCAAGAAGTTCAACAATTTACTGAGACTATTCAAAAAATGTTTACTATTGAAATTGAAATAGTATCTAGTCACAAATGTGAGTTTGGTACGATCGAAAGATATTCATATAAATATTACCAATGCGAAGTTGATGGAGAGGAAAACGTCCATTCAAAATTCTTGTAATGAACAAAATTATTCAAAAAGCTTCAATCCATGTAAAACTTTTAATTGGAAAGTTTTTTAACTCGAAGAAAGGGGAACGACCCATTGATAAAAGCAAATCTTTAAAAAATTACATACCCACTTTTTGTCTTATTAAATTGTCTGGTCAAATTAAGAGACTGAATTGTCTGTTTACAAAGACTATCTTTCCCCTTTTGGCCGCACTGCAAGCCTAACTGCGTCAAGGTCACTACAAAGTTGTACAATTAAAGTTCAAGGATGACTTTCGCACGTATTATGCAAAATTGGAAGGAAGTTAAGAAGAGAGGGAGGGAGGGAGTTATCCGATCGAAATTTTTTTCAGAGCTTAAATTTTTTGAAGGATCTCGATCACAAACTTTTACCTATTATTGAGCAATGTTCTTACTCAGGTTTTCTATATAAAGATGAGGAAATTTTTTAGGAGGAAGGAAACTTGGAAAAGGGGACCCTAAAAAAATGAATCCAAGCTCATTTTTAAGAAAAATACACCCTGGATTGTGAATAAATCATTAAATCCTTTTTTGAAACTTTTTTTCCATTGTGCTGACTGTCAAATTATTATAAATTGAATTGAAATTTTGTTGTTTGAAAATTGTTTTACTGGTTAGAGGGAGGGCCGAAGGTTTCTTTAGAATCAGTAAATTCGCCGAACTTAATTCTCTCTAAGTACAAGAAAGATCGACTCTCATTAAAATATTTTTATGAAACTTACCAATCCATGACTTCTGTTCAACATCGACAGATATACGTGACTCTCGAAAATCTAATTGGTGAAATAAAAATGCCAAGTAAGCTCTACTTGCTCCGACTAAAATGTAGGCTGTCAGTGTGATTAACGTGTACGTTACCTTTGGTTTAGGAAACAACAAAAAAATGAATGTAATTGAATATTTTAAAAAATTCCAGCGCATAAATAAATAAATTAAATTTTTTAAGAATGGGGAAAAAATTACAAATTAAAATATAAAATATCACTCACTTCTTTAGTAAAACCTGTTATTCGAAATCGATACTTCATCTTTTATGTTTTTAAAGTGACCACCAACTAAAATATACTATGAAAAGATAATGATTGTTTTCTTTCGAATGTAAAAAAAAATTGCCTCAAGTTCAACAGTTCATATTAATTGAGTACCATTGTTCATATTTTAGAAGAGTACACTCTTCTTCGTCAAGCTGCGAACGTAAATTAAACTCGAAAGCGATAAAATTGTTTAGAATAATTTTCCAAAAACGCGCTTATATGTGCTTATATACTTACCTGCTTTGCTCCCCCTCTTCTGCACTTTTTCTCAATTATCTTATCGGGGTTATTTTAATCAGTAGGTAGCAGGTACCTATACACTTATTGATGATTATTGTACTCTCTGCGTCCTGGGACTCTTTTCATAACTGCCCGTCGCTAGGGAACATTTCTTGTCATCAACTGAGGATTATAAAAATGGAATTTTTTTCTAAAAATGTATGGTGTAATTTTAAAAGACGATAAGTGCCAAAAACATGTTTTCGAGATAATCGCGTTTTAATGTTTGCATAGCTTGAAGATCTGCAGAGGAAGGTTGAAATGGTGAAAATGGCGTTATACATAGTGTACTTTGAACACGTTATCATCATTTTGAGCAAAAATCCAACCAATATCAACATCTTTGAATCGATTTTTAGGGGTTTCAAAAAGACGTATTGAGCATTACATTGAAATATAATAGTGTTTATTCTTGCTTATAGTGCCTGAAATATAGAAGATAGGCAAAAATTGAAGAGAACCTTTTTGAAAGGAAATTTAATTTCCTACACAATGGAGCTATTTTTTTATTCACTCAAAATTAAGTACATATTATTTCCTCTTATTTCTAAAAATTGATAAATTTTCAAAAATTAACAAAAATGTTTTATCTTTTTTGCATAGCGCCTGAAATATTGAAGATAGGCGAAAAATGAAAAGGACATTTTTGATTAGAAATTGAATTTACTATAATGTTAAAGTCTTATTTTTTATCTTTCTTGAAATTTAGCAAACTTTGCTTATTTGCGTCATCTTTAGAGCGAATTTTGAACTATTTAGAAGTAGATATTGACGTCTTTAGTAGGATCAGATTTGACGGCATGGACATAGTATACCATGATGGCAATAACAATGGCACTTAGCGCCTTTTAAAATTACACCATACAAATATCAATTTCAATTATTACGACAATTTTATCAGTGTACGCTTTATCGAGTCTCCCCCCTCCCCCCCCCCCCCCCCATTAAATGAGTTTACCCTTTTCCTCTTTACATAGGCAGGGGTTTTGAATACAAGCTCAGCCACCAGAAGAACAATAAAATAGGAATTTTTCGGTAGGGTATCTATCTAATAATCCAAAAAGACTAGGTCATAGGTATTACTGTTTAATATTTCCACGCAAATTTGTTTTTAGAACATTGAATATCTATTTAAGGTGTTATGACATAATTTACAATCGAAAAGTAATATAATTCGGAGCTTTAATACTTGAGTTTTTATGTGATAAGCAAAAATTTACACATTATTGCACAAGTAATACGACGCTGTTTAATTCAACTAATAAGTATACCTATACTTACTTTACATAAAAACTACGTTGCCCATGATGAAATACAAAATTCGAAAAATTGCCGCTTATGGATACATTTTTTGCCGAGTCAGGGCCACAGTACTTTGCAATTTTCAGAAAATCGAAATCAATTTTTTTTTTGAAAATTTCCTTTACAAAAGAGGATATTTGCCAAATTCTTTAAATAAAAAATTCCTCTTTTTTGAGGAAAATTGAACAGTACAATATTCCTGACATAGTAGAGTGTCAAATATGTGAATTCAGTTCCACTAATGTGGCTGAATCATTGATTAGGAGTAGGTACATACTTTTATTGGAATTGGAAAAAAATAATATTGAAGAACGTTTTCAATAGTTTTAAGAAGGGCCAAGGTATATAAAATACAAGAACATTTTTCTCATTTTCAAACAAAATTTATTAAATAAAAAAATACAATTGAAGCTCTAACTTGAGGTAGGTATATTATAGATATATTTGTATGTAAGTAACTAATCCGAGTAGGTAGTTCTACAAAATTCCAGTCTTTTCGTTATCAACATGAATTAATCTCTTTTCCCAAAATACTGTTGCTGAACTTGAATCAGACTTTTACCTCTAGTTTCGGGTAGCACAAAAATACCAAACAATGTAACCATAAAACAAGATACCGAAAAAGTCCATATCATGGCTTTAATACCAAAGACGAACATCAACTTGGGATAAAACTTCAACGTAGAAGCCCAATAAAGATAGGCAACGATACCGTAAAATCCATTCATGGTACCACGAACTTCATGAGGGAAGAGCTCACCGCACATAACATAACTTATAGGTAATACTCCAATATTACATAGCAGTACGTAAGCGTATAAAAACAAAGGCACTAGCCAAGGGAATGGTTTTACATCGCTATTCAAATAGATCTCTTCGTAGACAGCTATAGCCATCATGCTAATGGCCATTCCAAGAGCAGACGCCGACAATATAGCCTTGCGTCCAAACTTATGCATGAAATAAGGCGTAATGAAGCTACCAACGAACCCAGTAGCTGAATAGATCACAGTAATCATGGAACTTTCAAAAGGTATCTTCAGACGATCAACAATAGTGATGGTGAAAGCGATCATGATTGAGTATCCAGTATTTTGCATCAAGATGAATAACACTGTGCAGATCATAAATGGCTTCCAAGCTTTCAGACAATTCTTGAGAACTTGTTTGAGATCAAGTTCACTTTGAACAGAGCATGAAGTTTCCATTTCGCGAATTTCTGATTCAATTTTATCGCGATCTTGGCAACGAAGCGAACATAGCGTTTTGATGGATTTTTCTTGCTTGCCTCGAGAATATAACCAGATTGGCGATTCGGGGAGAACAAATGAGAGAATAAATGAGAATAGGGATGATGCGCTGAAAATGAAACCAACTATATCCCAGCGTAAGTTGTACATGAGTATGTTACAAATTAAGATTCCAGCGTTGTAGGTAATTTCTAAAATTGATAGAAGTGCCCCTCGGTGTTTGGATGTAGAGATTTCGGATATGTAGGTAGCGATGCATACTGCCATTCCTTGAAATAATTCAAAATATTAAAATGGGTTGAAAGATCATAGACCCGTTTGTATCTAAAACTGAAGTTCTTTGTAGTGCTCCTCAGACACCTGTACAAGTAAGGGATTTAATTACTTACCTCCTCCTATACTTTGGATCAACATTCCAATCAACAGCATTTCGTAATTCTTTGCAAAACCAATGATTAGCCATGATATGATGAATGGCACAAAAACTGTTAATATGAAAAATTTCCTTCCCCGAAAGTCCATTATGACACCGGATACCAAGCATCCCAGAGGACTCAATAAACTCAATGAACTTGCTAAAAAATAAAGAAGAATTTTTGAATTTATGAGCAGAACTGTAAGTTCATTCTGAGAATATTTCATAGGAGTTGGAGAGAATTCTAGAAATCGTCACAGGATTCAGAAAGGTGTAGGTATTGAAAACTCAGACTCTTATGCACCAAGACTTACCCATCCATGATTTTTGTTCGTCATCAATGGTTATTTTTGAATTTGGTAAATCTAGTTGATGGAAGAGAAATGCCAAGTAGCTCCGATTTATTCCCACCAACACATATATCAGCAAAGTTATGCAAACAAAACATAACTAAAAATATCAAACACACATAAATTAGGTAGGTCCTAGGTAGGTAGGTACTCGATACTAAGGTAAGAAACAGATTCTCTCCAATTTTTATTAAAGACAAATCTGTGCCCCAACCCAACACCACCTAGATGAAAAAGGCCTCGGCGCAGACTTGAAATTCTGAGCCGGCAACGCAGCCCGTAGGCTGATGGTTTACATTGGTCTTTTGAGCTTTTACAACTTTTGACTCGTTTGTGCTAGAGCTTTGGTAAAAATTTGAGGTTGTAGAGCGTGAAAAGTAGATTTTTCTACATGTCTCAAACACCTATGTGCTCACTCAAAATTTCGAGTAATTTTAATTCAAACATTGAGAAACATGATTTTTCGCGATTTTTTTTAGCTTTGAGCTGTCATAACTTTTTTTTGGTTGGGGCTAAAAATTTGAAAAAAATATGAAGAGATAGCTGATGAAAAGTAGATTTATCTACATTTTTAAAAAACGAAAAAAATCGCGCTATTTCCCATAAGATCAATGTAAACCATCAGCCTACGGGCTGCGTTGCCGGCTCAGAATTTCAAGTCTGCGCCGAGGCCTTTTTCATCTAGATGGTGTTGCCCAACCTTGAAAATGGAATGAATTTTGAAACTAACCTGTTTGTGGAATCCTGTTAAATCAGCTTTATATAACATTATCACATACTATTTTTTTAAAAATAATTTTCACTCGTTGAGTTTTCAACTTTGCAAGTAGGTACGTATATGTAGTATGATATTCGTATACAATTTTTGCTCTTTTTTTTATCTTATCATTTGAAGTCTAGCAAACATGGGAGCTTTTCGAAAAATAGTGATAAGTATTTTTAGGAAGCTGAAGAATACTCATTCTCAAGTACCCAATCATTTATCTACATCTACACTTTGCAGGTAGGCGAGTAAAAATGATAAATTAAAACGAAGTTTTATGGGGTGCAGGTAGATATTTTAAATTTTTATGGAAATAGGAAAATCATAACTGCTTGAATTTTTGGCTATTCTCGTTCTCTTCTTTGCTTCAACAATGATCACTGTTCCGCTCAAAATCAGGAATTACCTACTAAATGGATTATCACTTTTGATGAGTACCCGTCATTTTTTTTAAATATTAAAAAAATGAAATGAAAATAATTTATTGCAGGCATGCCTACCTACTCAATAAAAATACATACCTACATTTTTTTAAAAATTGTATCAAATCAACACCAAAAAAATTAAAAGTAAATTATAACTCAAACTTAATGTTTAGACGGGGAGAAATTATGAAAATAAATTAAAATGATAAGACGAGAAAACTAAAATTTGCCATAAGTATCTAGTTTTAGTTTCTTGAGATCATTATGACAATTTTTTTCTCCAGTTTTCAAATTGAGCAAGTTGGAACCAGAACGATGTGATAATTCCAATCACAACCATGTAAAAGTAATTGCTGGATGTGAGATTTGAAGGAACACGCTGCATTCTCCATCTCACTCAAGTCTGCTTGCCATTTCTCAATTTCTTTTTAAAATATGTTTCCTGTACTTCGTTCAAAGTTTTATCCTTGGTTTCAGGCAACACAAAAATTCCAAACAAAGTGATCATAAAACAGAACAGCGTAAAAATGCACATAGTCGTTTTGATTCCAAATGCAAACATCAACATTGGATAAAACTTCATAGTAAGAGCCTAATAAGTATACATAACTATACCATAAAGACCATTCATGGTGCCTCGAACCTCATGAGGGAACAATTCACCACACATGACATAACTTATGGGTAACACACCCACATTGCACAAGAATACATAGCAATATAATGCAACTGGTATAATCCAAGAATGCAATTTTTGTTCATCTGCTCAATAAATTTGTTGATACACTGCAATAGCTGTGGTACTGAATCCCATACCAAGTGCCTACCTATTTGTTGGTTGGAGTCCTAAGGTTGACTGAAACGTTGCCAATTGTACTATGTTTGGTTTTGTCCCTAAACTTTTACGATCTACTCAAGTACAATAATCATTGATGGGATCAGGCAGTGAATTTATGTCTGATAAATTGAATCCCCCAAGTGATTTAGACCTGATCAGTTTTTATTTTATTTACAGAACAGTTTTATAAAAAATTCAAGGTCTAAAATAATCCTATTGCTTAAATCGAACTCAAAGTAGTCTCAATAACTGATTTTTTAACTTATCATATGCTTCAATTCCTTTTTAGAATACTTCTTTTAATGTCTTACCTTTGGTTTCTGGTAAAAAAAATAAAAATAAACATATTAAACAAGGTGGTGTTATACAGTTCAAAAAAGTTATGCACCCCCTCCAAAATATATGTATACTATCAATTTTTTCTACACATGAAACGGGGTTATACAAGTTTTTGTGGGTAAATAAATTTTATAATGAAATTTTGATGAAAATCTTTTTTTCTGTCATTTTTTTTGTTTTGTAAAAACTTCCTTCTTTAACCAGTCCATTGACTTTAAATTGGGCGAACATTTCGATTTGAGAATTTTATCAATGGGTACCTTAGGTCACATATTACCCATAAAACTGAATAATAGATAATCGATTGCCAAACACTTTTTATTGGCAAAATTCTTACAAATCAATCCATTAGGTCTTAACAAATATCAGTTATCTATTTATTTAAAATATAATTGCTCGTTGCTCATTTGAAACTTCAAAAGTACCCATACGATTAAAACTTTTTTATCGCGAATTCGAAGAAATACCGAAGAAATCATAAACGATGTTCATTGTACATGTTCAGAGCAAATCTAAAGTAGCCAAAGGGTACACGTTCGCAGTTATCTTGAAAAAGCGTGATACAATCAAACTGTCATTTATTAAGGAATGGGTGTTACTCTCGTGACGTTTTTGTAATTAGATAAACTCGCGAAATTTCGAAAGACGGTTTATACTCGTCTCGCCAAACAGATGATAATTCGCAGTTCTTTGATGAAGAATGAAGATAGTTTCATAAGAAAACATCTCTTTGGGTTAATTTTAATGTAATAATCGAGCAAATATTAGTAAACAATTTTACGACGAGAGAATAACAAAGAGGTAATTTACTCTCTGAATGAAATAATAATACTCGGGTTTTCTTTGTTTTCTTGATCCTCGTTATCGTTTCTTTTTGAAATACTGTTCCTGCACCTCGTTCAACGTCTTGCCTTTAGTTTCTGGTAAAATCAACAAACTAAATAGCGCTGTCAGCATCGAAAACACAGCAAACGTCCACATAACCCCGGATGCCCCGAAAGTGGCCAAATACCAAGGTGAGATTTTATACAAAAGGGACCAGTATAGGTAGGCGAATGCGCCATAAAGACCATTCATGACACCTCGAACTTCATTCGGGAATAATTCTCCCGCAATGGTGAAGCCAATTGGACAGACACCTATACTGGCGAAGATGACATAGGAGCATAAAGCTATAGGAACAATCCAAGGAAATGGTTTCTCATCGTAGGATTCGAAAACATAGAGATAAATTGGTACAATAGCCGCACTCAACGACATGCCAACCCCTGATATTGCCAAAGTAGGCTTTCGATTGAACTTATACATAACATAAGGTGTAATGAAACCTCCGATCGAACAAGTCACAGAGTAAAGTAGAGCGACGTCTGTGCTGGGGTAAGGTATATTGAGCCGATCGACAATCATAATAACGAATAAGGTCATTACAGAATATCCTGTGTTCTGCGACATCAAGAAAAGCACGAAAACGATGAAGAATTGTCGCCAGGAATGAAGACAATTTCGAAATGTTTCGCTGAGCTTGATTTTCACTTGAGTTGATAATATGTAGTTTTCCATGTCATCTATTTCTGATTTTATCTCGTCCTGGTTCTGACACCTGAGGGAAGTCAAGGTATTGATCGACTGCTCCTTGCGTCCTTTGAGGTATAACCACGTGGGCGATTCGGGTAATGCGAAAGTCAGCAGTAGGAAGATGCCAGAGATGGTGGTAAAGATGATTGAAACGATGTACCATCTTATGTAATACATGAGGAGGTTGCAAAGTAGCACACCCAGGAAGAAGATTATCTCAACTGTGCCCAATAAAGCGCCTCTGTGATCAGCTGTTGCTATCTCTGATACGTAAGTTGAGGTACTGAATGACATTCCTGTGGATGAAGTTGTAGATATATAATGGATATTATCCTTAAGATGGGTAAGTAGGTATATGGTTTATTTCAAGAAGCGTTGGATGCCTACCTGTACCAATACTTTGAATTAAAGATGCTATGTAAAACATGGAGACATTTTTCGCCAACGATACAATAAGCCATGATATGAAAAACGGCACGAATGCCATTTGTACGCTGATTTTCCTTCCATAAGCATCCATTGTGATACCACCAATGATACATCCCAATGGACTCAGTAAATTTATACATGCGGCTGCACAAATGAAAATTATCAAATTTTCAACTATTCTTATAAATCAGCGGTAGAGTTATGACGAGTTTGTAATTTTGTTTCTTACCCATCCATGACTTTTCGTCATCATCAACAGTGATGGAAGAATTGGGCGAATCGAGTTGATAAAATAGAAACGAAAGGTAACTTCTGCCTATTCCATGAAACAAGTATGTCGAAAGTATTATAGTTGAATATAGAACCTATAATTGAATTGATAGGTATAAATGCTTGTATTTGTGAGCTAAATTTTAAAATAAGAAAAATGCACAATAAAAAATAAATCGGCACTTGGAAAATATCAACAAACCTCTTTGATCACTCCTTGCTTTGAAAACTTCAACATTTTCACAACTTCGATGTCACTGCCAAAAACGTTTGAAATTAAGTGAAGCACCTGTTTTAGACTTCATGTATAAATATTTCTGTTCAATAAAATATAATCTTATCTGGTTACTTACACCTTGACTTGAGTAACAATATTTTCAACCATTCATGTAAACTATACATGTATGTACAATTCCGAGGTAGGTACTGTAATTAATAAACTTTTATACCAAATTCCAACAAGAAATTTCGTGTCAAACATTGATTGATAAAATGAGCGTGAAATTGATAGCATTATGAACAATGACCTTACTTAATAGTTGTGAGAAGACCGATATGATTAATTGAGCAGTAGGCTTCATAGTTTAACCTGGAAGTTGAAGATTGATTTCATTGGAAAAATTTTTAAATCGTTACCTGCTTGAAATATAAATTATCTTGAAGACATACCTATAGGTAAGTATTCTTTAAATGTTTTATTTATTCAACAATAATCCCCCTCATCCTTCTTCAAATGAACACTCGCAAAATGATCACATGCTGAGAGATTTTTAATTGAGTACCTACCGATTGGTTTTCGTTGTTTGGCTTAAGAACTAAATTGTGAAATCTTAACTAACCCTAAATGGATATTGCATGCCCATTTTATGGTTAAATTAAGTGATGATAATTTTATTTATCTATTTTAAGCTTTAATTATTTCAGATTCGACCTATGCACTTTTATTCAATTTTTTTCTCAAGAGAATCTTTCTAGCCAGCGTCAAATAACTTTAACCAGAAAAAAATGCTTCGACTGTTGAAAAGAAAAGACTTCAACCAGAGAGAATGTTTCAACTTGTAAAATGGCTTCAACTTGATAAAATGCTTCAACTTACAAAATGACTTCAACCAAAAAAAAAATGCCTCACTGAAAGAGCATGCCACTCAGACCCTAGAACCAAATTTTGAGCTGTCGAAGTTGATTTCAAAATTTTATACTTATTACAATTTTGATTTTCAAAAGTTTTTGAATATTTTACTTAGGTATTTAAGTACCTATATTATAATATTTCTAAATTTTTGAATATTTAAGAGATTATGACATTAGGTATGCATGTAAGTATAATTTGCAATTTCTTTTCTTGTAAGTCTTCAGTTTTTCTTTTTTCTTTTTTTTAATTTTCAATCCATTAAAATTTCTCACTTTTTTGTGGTTTCTCAGCGCTTTCAAACTATGAGATTCTACTTACTTCAAATACCCACTTCAATAAATTATCAATTTTCTCCTCCACGTGACATCTAAACCTTCTAATGTAATGTTTTCTGGATTTTCTAATTATTGCTTATTTAATTTTTCTCAATTTTTTTAATTTTCTAGCTTTATGAAATTTTTAATAGATTTGTTTTCAAAACAGTTTTTTTTCAAAATTGCACCTACCTCAAATTATTTTATTTTTTTATTTTTTCAATTCCTTCAAATCGTCCACTTATAACTGTATGTGATTCATTAATTACCTACTTATTTCAAATATTTTTTATTTTTTAAATATTTTTATTTTAAACATTTTCTATTTTTTAATGACTTTCTGATTTCATATAATTTTGTGCTTCTTAAATTCCACGTCTTTTTTGAAATTGTAATTTATGTGTATCCTTAAATTATTCTTTTAATACCTTTCAATTATCCACTTCTTTGTGGTTTCTTAATTTTTAAAAATAGAAACTCATTTTTTTTATGTTTCAACTTTTCAGAAATTTTTATTTAGTTTCCATTCTAAAGGGTATGGGCGGTTAAGATAGGTGATTTGGGCCAAGAAACCGATTTTTATCAAACCTACCCCAAAAGGTCGACCATGATGAGTAAAAATTTTGACAAAAATTTTAGACCCCCAGCGCAAGTATTTTGGGGGTGAGGGCTCAAAACGTGATTTTTAGTCATTACTTTTTGGAGTTTCGCCAAATTAAGATAGAAATTTCGCATTTTTTCTATTAGATTCTATGTCATTAGGGGAAGCTGCAGAAATTTTTTTGATTTTTTCGGATCATTTTTCGCCGAGTTATAGCGATTTAAAAACTTTGAACCACCATTTTGTACAGAAGTTTCAGAGGTACAGTCGTAAGTTTTTTACTGAAAACGTGTCATACACCCCAAAATATTCTGTAAAAATTTCGAAAAGTTTGAAGTGGTGCAACATTGTCAAAAAAAATAAAAAATAACTTTTTCGTCCATTTTCCCCTCCCAAATGTGTCATTCCCGGTCGAAAATTTTTTTTCTTGAAATATATCATTATTGACACCAATATACAGCATCAACCCGAATTTGAACAAAATTCGTTCAATTTTTCCTTTTTTTCCAAAAATACCCAAATGACGCCATTTTGGGAACTCAAAACCTCTTCAAGGAGACGTAGGGGCCTAAAAATCATGTCTGGGCTTCTTTCAAGTCGATATCTCACATATACTGCAATTTCAGCAAAATCGAGCAACTTTGATTTTTTTCCACTTATTTCATGCAAAATTTTTGTCAAGTCCAAAATAATCAATTCTTGAAAATGAGCAAAAAAAAATCAAAGTTGCTCGATTTTGCTGAAATTGCAGTATATGTGAGATATCGACTTGAAAGAAGCCCAGACATGATTTTTAGGCCCCTACGTCTCCTTGAAGAGGTTTTGGGTTCCCAAAATGGCGTCATTTGGGTATTTTTGGAAAAAAAGGAAAAAATGAACGAATTTTGTCCAAATTCGGGTTGATGCTGTATATTGGTGTCAATAATGATATATTTCAAGAAAAAAAATTTTCGACAAGGAATGACACATTTGGGAGGGATAAATGAACGAACAAATTATTTTTTATTTTTTTTGACAATGTTGCACCACTCCAAACTTTTCGAAATTTTTACAGCATATTTTGAGGTGCATGCCATGTTTTCAGTAAAAAACTTACGACTGTACCTCTGAAACTTCTGTACAAAATGGCGGTTCAAAGTTTTTAAATCGCTATAACTCGGCGAAAAATGATCTGAAAAAATCAAAAAAAATTCTGCAGCTTCCCTTAATGACATAGAATCTAATAGAAAAAACGCGAAATTTCTATCTTAATTTGGCGAAAATCCAAAAAGTAATGACTAAAAATCACGTTTTGAGCCCCCACCCCAAAATCCTTGCGCTGGGGGTCTAAAATTTTTGTCAAAATTTTTTCTCATCATGGTCGACCTTTTGAGATAGGTTTGATCAAAATCGTTTTCTTGGCCCAAATCACCTATCTTAACCGCCCATACCCTTTTTAATTTCTCTGAAATTGCTATTTTTTTTCTTCAGCGTAATTTATTTGAATCTTAAAATACCTACCTTCAAATTTTCAACTTCTTAGTGGTTTCTTAATTTTTTCAAGCAAACAATTTTTGATTTTTTTTTAAATTTTGTAATAAATACCAGATTTTAATTGTTTATCAATTTTTTCAATCACTTAAATTATTCGCCATTTTTTCAAATGTCTCAATTTTCATTTCATTTTAATTTTCCTTTCAGTTTGTCTGTCAAGTTTTTAGTTGAATAAAATTGAAGATTTTTTATCATTTTTCAATTTTCTCAATTTTCTACTGATTTTTTTAAGTAGGTATCTAAATTCTTCCAATTTTTAATATTTCCAATTTTTTTTATTTCTTTATTGTTTTCTCAATTATTTCGAATTTTCAATTTTTGAATCAACTTTGTATTTTTTCCAAATTATCCAATTTTTATAACATTCAACTTTTTTTAATCTTTCTGAATTTTCCAAATTAAGTAGGTACTTACTTACTTGAAATTTCCGATTTTTTTTGTCATTTCCCAACTCCATAAAATTTTGAATTTTCGTACTTGATAAATTGAAAAAAAAACGAGTGGTTGTTTAATAATCTATTTGAAAAATGTTTATACATATAATATAAAGCTATTAAATTGGATTTCAAGTACTTACCCATACCTGTGCTGTTTATCATTTAAATAGATTGATGTACCAATAAGTTCCACCTCAGGCTAGCAGCTTGTACACTGATCTTTCTTCCAAAAGTGTCTATCATAATGCCAACAATGATGCATCCTAAAGGGATGAGTAAATTTATGAAGGTAACTGCAAAAAGTAATTCAAATTACATTCAAAAAAATGTGTTAGATATTTTTCTGTGCCATGAGCTTACCAATCCATGATTTTTGTTCGTCATTGACAAGAATGGAAGAACCCCGGTAAATCTAGCTGATGGAATACAGAAATGTTAAATAACTTCGATTCAACCCATTTTTAACAAATATCTTGAGAGAATTATGCTCGAATAAACCACGTTAGAGTAAATATTAAGAGAAAAAAAAGTATGAAAGATTAAGGTGCAAGGTAGGCTACTTATTATTCATTTCTAGTAATTAAATTATAACATACCTCTTTTATGATTCCATTTTGAATATATTTTGCTGACATTTTTCACTACATCAGTTTCGGTCACATTAAAAATTGAATTTGAACATTTATCGAGTAAATTGTAGGTTATTGAAATTTAATCAAATCGCCTAATCCAACCACAATACAATACTCGTACTACGAACAAAGAACGATACTATTAGCAAATTTTCTGATATGGCATTCGACATCTATCTTCATCAGGCATAAAATAGGCAACTTATTTATCACCTGCGTTGAAAAATTATAATTTTATACCGAAGAGTTCGTGTTTCTGTTTTTTCTTTTCTTATAAGTAGTTAATGAAATGAACAAAAAAATAATCAGACAGCCTACGTATACGTACCTTTTTTCGCAAAACATCCAAATTTCTCTCGTTGAACATTTTCACCGAAAAAGCAAAAATAAAATAGGTCAACTTGAAGATTTTCTTCTCAAGATTCCCGCGTATAAACTGTAAATATTCATAGTTACGTGTTATATGGATAGGTACCACTAAAAATTAACTCCGGCGAATTTTCGCAAAACTGCTACAAGCGTTTCAAAGCGTTTTTGTTTTATCTTATCAACGAACGCGTTATACAAGTGATGCAAAGAAAGTTTTCGAGACGCGTGTTCGTTGGTAATTTTTATACTCTCTCGTAATCTGGGTAATTTTTTTACACTTATGAGAATACGTGTAAGATGCATTGCGTTCAGGATCAATTATTTGATAATGTCGGATTCGTAGACTTGAGGTCATCATTCTAAATAATGCGTATGGGTAGCTGAATGGAGTAGTCTAGGTCTGGCTGAAAGATTCTCGTAGTTTATAAAATAATCACCGGTGATTTGTAAAGAAAAAATGTACGTACTCAAAGTTGTATAGAAACAAAAAATTCAAAATAATAAGTAGATATACCTACTGGGAGAACCGGATGAGTAGGCAAATTACCTGCTTGTTTTGGAACTGAAAATTTGCAAATTGTATGAATTACATGTCAAAAAATACAACATTTTCTGCAAGTCTTTATGGAAACTGTGAACTTTTTTCGAGTAGGTAATTGATTAAGTTTTTCATTAAAAATATATAATCATTGACAAATTGTTCTTATTTTTTCAAAATTATTTTTTTACAAAAAATGGGGACGGGGGAATTTGAGAAGTACATATTTACCTATCTCTGAATTACAAAATATTGTTAATTTTTTATTATTTTGAAAATTGTTTTCAAAACGTAAGAAACAATTTAAAATATGAAAAATTGCAATGTTTATAAAAATTTTGTAGGAAGGTATCAAAATTGCAAATTTTTCAAGCAAATTTTTGCACTTAAAAAAAATGTATTTTCTGAAACATTTTGTAATTTAGTGATTATTTATTGAAAAATAGTTAGAGACATTTTTTTGAATCACGAACTAAAAAAAAATGTCTTTGTATTTAAAATAAAAATCAGAATACGTTTTAAAAATTTACCCCCCCCCCCCCCCCAAAAAAAAAACACATCCCAAATTGATAATTTATTGGAGTTTTCAAAAATAAATATAAAAATATTTCAAAAATTGTTTCAAAAATTTTTCATGTGTTCTAAAAAAAAAAATAGAAAATTATTTGGAAAAGAAACTGAAAAAAATTGAGCTGATTTTTTTTGTGAAAACTGGAAATAATGGGTAGCTTTTAGCAGGGTTGCCATCAGGAGGGATTATCTCTCTTTGGTGGGATTTCTTAGCTGTTTTGAAATGAGGAGGGATTTTTGAAGGGATTTTTTATTTATGAGGGATTTTTGGAAAATGTTTAGTATTCTTCAAATTTTGATTTATTTATCTTTTTTCATTCATAAAAGACTAAGAAAACATGTATTTCATTCAAAAATCTAAATTTTTTCTAAAAATTGTCGCCCTTGCTTCGCTCGGACAGTACTTTGCATTTCATTTTTGAGATAAAATTGAGTAGGTAATAATGTCAAAAAAGAGGGAAATTCGAGATAATTCCAAGTTTGCTTCTCTCATTGTTTTGAGTGAAATATCTGAGAAAAAAAATATAATATAGAATATAGTGCCCTCTAAGAAATATGGTACGTATTTTTAGGATTTTTGTGAGTAAATTAGAGTAAATTCATTATTGGAGGGATTTTTTTCACAAAGAGGGATTTTTCATTTCTTCTAAATCACAAATTGCGGAATTTCCTGAAAAAAATGTTGGTAACGCTGGCTTTTAGTAAGTGTTTAGGTAAGTACTTCTTTTCTCGAAGAGTCCAACATTTTTATATTTTTTGAAACTTTCAAAAAAAGTTGAAAACCATTTTAAAAATTGTTTTGAAATATTTTAGATCATACGAAATGTTCTGAAAAAGGAAAAAAAATCTTATGAAGAACTGGAAAAATGAGGTATTGAGGATTTTTCGTATAATGAGTAAACTTTTTTTTCAAAATCCTAAATTTTTCATTTTTCTGAAATTAAAAAAAAAAAAAAAAAATGAAAAATATTTTCAAAATGTAAAAAAATAAATTTATACCTACAAAATCATTAAAAGTGACAATTTTTTGGAAAACTAAAAAAAAACAAGCAATTGTGGTAATTTTTTTGAAAAAATGTAAAAAATTACTCTAAAGAGAGCTTTTGCTCTCCTCATTGAAACAAGGTAACCTATAACCTAAATTCTTGAAAAAGACCTCATTGAATTGATCTAAAGAGGTTCTATTCACAATTTAAGTAAGTACTTCTAACGCAACTATACGAGTACCTTCCACCTTGAAAGTTCAACGTTGACTTTTCGAACACGGCGGGATATGATTTCAACCCTCGTAACTAATTTTCAAAACGATGCCTATAGCTTGAATAGCCATCGGGTACCTACCCACCTACACTTCACAGTCAATACAGGGGACTCTAGTCTGTAATAATGATTAATTATTACGCCCCTGCGCGTTATCGACGCACCAGTAGGTATGCAATTAGTTTAAAGCATTTTGAAAATAGTAGTTAGTACAATAATTGTACAGAACCCCATAGGTAATAAGTAGATAAACATTGTCAGTCATTTTGAGCACGGAGGTTCATCTTCATACACAATGAAAACAATATCTAAAATCACGCCTAATTGTATCATTTGTCCGTTACGATGTACCGTATAAATCGATGTGACCCGATACATCACGTGATAGATAAGAAGATAATCTGAGAAGTAATACTTTATTCGTAACATCGATTTCATATTTTTACAAGTACACAGAGAGAGAAAACGTTTCGATAATAAATATGTATGAAAATTCACATTGTAAAGTATAACTATAGTATTATCATCTGTGAAAATATTCATCGAGTATAATGATGTATACACTACACAGAGATTTACTTATTAGAAAAAAAAAACAAAAAAAAAACATACAAGCATAGGAACATAGGAACATGTAAAAAAAAACAACAATACAAGTTCCTCATGACGAAACGACGAAACGAGGAAGAATAAGAGAGGAGGGTGGGTAGTAGGGTCTCGAGCGAATATGTATAAAAACTGCAAGCCTGAATGCGATTGAAATTTGGCCACTATACGACTTACGACTTACGACTCAGCTCGAGGTAAATTTAATTTCTACGCTTTGTGTTGTTCCGCCATCATCGACGACGATATTAATTTGTGTCGGGTAAATTAAGAGAAATACTGCGTAGTACGTGGTTTATCGATGACGATACGACGGTGGCGCAGCTTGTGGTCTAGATCAGGACGCAGGACTCGCGCAGATTATACGTCTTGGTAGTGGTAAGACGAGTTAGGAATTTTTTTTTGAAGGCGGGATACGCAACAATACAATACAACTTTGCTGTTTATTTCGTTCGCATAGTTCCATTTAACGTTTCAAGTGAAGTAATAATTTCAAGTTTAAATAAATTCGTGATAAATGAATTGGAATTAAAACAATGTTGTAAAGGAAAAAATGCAATGAGCGGTTTTTTCGAACTTTTCTCAAGATTTTAAAAAGAAATTTCCAACAAAAAAATCAACTGGTGAAAAATGAGAATAGGTATATTTTTAAATCTTAAAAAATTTTCCCATAAAGAAAAATTCAAGAATTTTTGGGAAAACACAAAAATACGTACTTTAGGAAAAATTTTCTGAAATTTTTTGAAACAATTTTATGTAAAAGAATTTTTGCTGATGATATCAACATCTCCTTCAGATCACACAACATCACACTTGCTCTACAAGTCATCCAAGAAGCACTTAATCTTATTCAAAAATGGGCCGAAGAAAATGGACTAACTTTTTCTGAATCAAAAACTCATTGCGTACTTTTCACTAGAAAATATAAAATAAATCCAGAACCTATTCTCAAACTCAGAGGTCGATCCTTAGAATTTAAACCATCTACAAAATTTCTTGGCCTAATATTTGACAGTAAACTAACTTGGACCAATCATTTTCTCAAAATGAAAACAGATATCTCAAAACGTATAAATCTACTAAAAATAGTCAAAAATCGAAAATATAATCCATCCAGAAACCTTCTTCTTCACCTATACAAATCTTTAATTCGTAGCAAAATCGACTATGGAAGCCCATGCTTTTCAAACATCTCAAATAAAACATCTAATATCCTAAAAACAATCCAAAATTCCGCTTTACGAATTTGCATTGGAGCCCTTTACTCTTCACCAATAGATAGCCTTTACTGCGAAGCAGCAGAACTACCTACAGATTTCAGAAAAACGATAATAACAAATAAATTTCTTACATCAGCTCTAAGCAATCCATCTCATCCCCTCCAAAAATCCTTCTCCTTTTACAACCTTCAACATCATCAAATAGAAAACCCAGTTTCAAATTTCATTTTAATTATGAACGAAATCCAAATTGATATCAAAAATCTTATTCAAAACCCAATTACATATCCCCCCTGGTTACTAAAAATTCCACAAATGGATTTACATCTAAGAAATTATTCAAAAAAAGAAAATTCCAATACAATAATAAAAACCCACTACTTAGAAATGGCATCAAAATATAATAATTACAACTTATGTTTCACTGATGGTTCAAAAATTCCCTCACTTCATACAGGCTATGCTTTTTCAATAAACGACCAAGTTGCTAACTATAAGATACATAACATCTCTTCTATTTACAATGCTGAACTTTCTGCTATACAACACTGCCTTCAAGATATACTCACTTCCAAAATAACCAACAAAAATTTCCTAATCCAAAGCGACTCTTTAAGCTCCTTAATTTCAATTCAAAACATTTTTACAGATCATCCCATTGTACAAAACATTCACAAAATTCTTTTTGATTTACAAAATTCAAATTTCATTATTCAATTTGCATACGTTCCCAGTCATATAGGAATTCAAGGAAACGAAATTGTCGATACACTAGCAAAATCTGCCATAAATCCCTCCCCACTCTCTACCCTTTACACAGATGACATCAAATCTTTGTTAACCAAACAAATTTACTCAAGCTGGCAAAACTTATGGTCCCAACAAGTAAACAATAAATTATACCAACATAAAAAAAGAGTGCATCCTTGGAAAAACCTCTCACAATTAAATAGACAAGATGAAATCATTATAACCAGACTAAGAATTGGACACACAAAAATTACTCACAATTATCTTTACCAAAAAACTCCAAAACCTCTATGCCCTTTCTGTACTATTCAACTTATATCTATCCAACATATCCTGTTCGAATGCCCCAAGTTAAAACAAGAGAGACTAACCCTACAAATAAATGAAATCCCCCCAGTTATACCAGATATTCCTTCCGAAATTCAAAAATTCATAAACTTAATTAAAAAACTCAACCTCACAAATAAAATTTAAAAAATTCTTCCGATGGGTGTAATAATCCTGTAATTATAAACACCCAAAAAAAAAAAAAAAAAAAAAAAAAAAAATTTTATGTAAAAATTCTTTGTGAATGATATTTTCTTCAAGGAGAATTTTTATTTTAATTCTTATAACTTCCATAAAAAATTTCATTCAAAACGATTTTTTATTTTATTATTATTTTTTTTTTGAAGAAATTGAAAAAAACTAACATTTAAAAATCAATTTTCCAGATTTTTGAAAAAAATTTTAAAAAATTTTATGAGGAAAATTTTCAAAATAAAATTTGAGAAAAAATGAGAAATTATTCATAGAAAATGTTACAAAAAATTTGACTACCTATCTAAATATAATTTTGTTTGAAAAAAAAAAAAAAAAAAAAAAAAAAACAACAACACTCGAAGAATGAGGGGATTTTAATAAAAATGTGTATTTATGACATTATTAAAAAGAATTTCATTCCCTGAATTTTTCATTAAAATTTTCCCACAATTTTTTCCCAAAATTATTTTATTCTGTACCTAGTGAGATTTTCCCGCCAATTTTTATCAACATTTTTTATGGAGATTGGCAAAAGTTGTTTTGAATTTTTTTTTTTAGAAAAACTTTTGAAGTACTTTTAATGAAATAATTTCTCTAAAAGATACTTTTTGAGATAATTGAGAATTTTTTCCAAGATTTCAAAAATTAAATTTTCAAGAAACATCTTAAAAAAATGTGAGAATTCCTTAAAAAATTTATAAAATTTTAAAAAAAAGTTAATAAACAGTTTTTTCTGTATTTATATATTTTTTATATCAATTTCCATTGAGAAAATTTCAATTCTTATCAAGAAATTGAGTAAAGAATTTCTTGGAGAAAAAGATTCTTTTCAAAGTTATTTTTTTCACAAAATTCATGGAATTAATTTTTCTTTTAAAAAGTTGTTGATTTCATTTCTTTTCACCATATTGAAACGAACTTTTCAACAGAAAAAATCTGATGAAAATTAGGGAAATGAGAGATCTTTAAAAGATTTCTGGGATTTTTTTTTAATGGTCAACTCTAAGAATTTTTGCAGAAATCAAATTTCAAGAATTAAATTTTATACAAAAATTCTTTTATTCTTTCAAAGAAAGAGATTTTTTGAAAATTGTATCTGGGAGTTCCTAGAATAATTTTATGCAGAATATTTTTCTCAAATGAAATTTTCACGTTCGTACTGAAATTTTTTATGGAAATTTCTTTTACCTACTAAATTTTTTGAAGAAATTTTCAAAAAATGAAAAAATTATAAGTTTTTTAAGGTTTTTGAGAAATTATTGAAAAGAAAACTGTAGAAAAATTGAAGATTTATTCAAAATTCGTATCATTTTGTTTGAAAAGATCTTTCAAAAATAGAGAAATTCTTCAAGTGTATTATTTAAGTAAGAGGAGGGGGTACATTCTCTCACTTTTTCATAAAAAAATTTCTCGAACGGTTTATCATTCCAAATTATTTTTTAAGACGTGATTTTTCAGAAATTATTCTTCAGTAAACAAATTTTGAATTCTTTAAAAAGAAATTCTTAACAGGAATATTTATAGAGAAGTTTTTTTTTTTTTTTTAAATTTTAATTTAATCAAAACAGAAATTTCTCAAGATACTTATTTGAGAATTTTTTATGTTTTCAGAAAATAAAATTTTCAAAAAAATGCGATGAAAAATGTGAGTTTTGAAAAAAAAAATCATAAGAAGTTTTACAAATGAAAAAAATTGATTCAGTGTTTTTCCAGAATTTCTTTCAAGAACAATTTTTCAATAAGGATACTTCATTATTTTAGTGAGAAATTTTATGAAGAGTTTTCTCAATATAAGTAGGTATACCTAAGCCTATATTTTTTTTAAGTTTAAAATTGAAAATTGTTCAAAAAAAAAAAAAGATTTTTTTTAGAACTTGATTCAGATTTTAATTTGAAATGGAGAGTCTTAGGTTCCAAAAGAAAATCAAAAATGTGAAATTTTTGAGAAAAATTGAACCCTAATTTTTTCAAAACAAAAAAAAAATCATCAACAAAATTTTTCTGAAATTTCTTCTAAAAACTTCTTTTTTTTTTTTTTTTTTTAGAACTTACCTCTAAATTCTCAGGGTAATTTTCAAAGATAAAAGTATTATCAATATAATTTTGTTGAAAAATATTTTTTGAGAATTTAAAAAAAAATGTGTTTTAGAGAATTTTTTTTCAAATTTTTCTTGTGAAACTTTTTTCAAAATAATTAGACTCTCCGATGAGATTTTTTCAAGGAGAATTTTATAATGAAGAAATTTCCATTCTTATCGGGATTTTGTAAATGGGGAATCTTATGAAAAGAAAAATCTAAAATTTATGTTTTTCCACAGAATTTTTAGAGAAATTTTTTATGAAAGAATTTTTTTAAAAGAAAATTTTTAAGATAAGGGTAAATTTTCTAAGAAACAAAAAAAAAAAAAAGTTATGATTTTTTTTGGAAAAAATTCTTCTCAAAATAATTTTTTGGAGAATTTTTTTTGAAAATTATGTATTAACACTTTTGAAGGGTTGAAAAAACTTTTTAAAATCCGAATAAAGATGTGAGAATAAAAAAAATATATTTTTTGAAGATTTACTTTTTCTAGAGTTTTTTCCAGGGAATTTTGTTGGGGAAAAAATTGGAACAATGCAAATAACAGTACGAAGTGAATTTTACCATACCAAACTCAATCTGTTCCGCATCCCGCACTCAATAAAAAAATTCGCGGACGAGTAGACGACGTAGGTGGAGAAGGGGCTTGGAGGGATTTTTTAGGCTTGTTCTTCGACATAGGTATTGTCTTCAACGTGCTTGTTTGTTTTTTTATTGAAATATTTAATTTGTATTTCCGGCAACGTTTTGTTACTAGTTTCGGGCAGAATGAACTTACCGTAGGCGATCGTTACGAAGCAGACGATCGCGTAAGACAGTACGGTATTCACGATACCGACCATGTCTAAAAATTTGGAAAATGTTTTCACCACCGCTGCGGATATGAGAAAGGAAAAACAACCGTAGATGCCATTTAGTGCGCCTCGATTCTTGGTTGGGAACAGTTCGCCGGATAATATAAAAGGTAACGGTAGCACTCCTAAGGTGCTGGCGATATCGTAAACGTAGACGCTGGCGAGGACGATCCAGAAGTAAGGCTTGGTCGGGGCGTCGTAAAATTCCATCTCGTATACGGTTACGGCCAACATGGCGATGCCCATTACGAAACTAGTTACACCTAAAAGCACTCGTCGGGGTGTTTTTTGTACGGCGAAAGGTGTGAAAAAGCTGGTTATGAAATTGGTCGTCGAATGATATATGGCCGCCAAGGAACTATCAAAAGGTAACTTCAGATGGTCGAAAAACGTCACAGTGTAACTTTCCAAAATCGGGCAACCGCAAACGCGCTGTAAGGTTACCAGGCCTATTAGCATGACTAGCGGTTTCCACGATTTCATTACCGATTTCAAACTCCCCCTCAGCGTTTTATCTTTACTCGAGAATCCCAACGAGTTCTCAATTTCGGCGATTTCACGTTCCGCGTCGCCGGCATTGCCGCGTATCCAGGTCAGAATACTCAACGCTTTTTTATTCCGACCTTTGGTCACCAACCACGATGGTGATTCGGGTAAAAAGAAGAATAATACGAAGCAGCCGCACGAGGCCGTTATGAAACCCAAAGCTGACACTCTCCAGCCGAAATTATGCACTAGCAGGTTGCAAATTAGGATACCGAATGTGTACGTTGGCTCGAGGAAGCCCAAAAGTGGTCCTCGGTGCTCTGGCGAGCATACCTCAGCTATGTAAGTCGAACTGCAGTAACATGCGCCTGTAACATAAGAAACAAGTTCAAGGACGTTATTTAATATATTCGTACGCGAAAGAAAGAATTGTATCGTATCTTAAAATATACCTAATAAAATGCGCTGCGAGATAAGCCATATACAAACAAGGATCCCTAATCAAGTTCAATTTATAAATAAATCGTGGGCGATGTCGTAGACATCTCATCATGTGAATTATCGTAACATGTACCTAAGTGTATGTGTTACGTCTTGTCACTGGCAGAATAAATATGCATTCGAGTCCTATCTTAGGAGAAAAATCGTACCAGAGCAATTGCAAAAAAATAAATTGAGAATTTTTTTATCATTTTTGTAAACAAATATCAATACGTTGGAAAAATTGTGCTGGTATCTCCGCTTGTCTTCAGTGGTATTACGAAGGAACTATGCCGTCTGTGTTCTGATTTTTTACGCTCTTATCGAGCCTTATTATCTCCCAAGCAAATTAGTTTCGCGGATGATTTATTAAATATACTTATAGAAATATAGAAATCGAATACTTGGCCAAAATAAATACGTACAACGTTATCAATGTGAAAAGATTGGCATTTTATAGGGAAATTTCACCTTTGTCACGAGATATAATGTAGGTTTGTAAATTTCTTTTGACGTCATTTATTTTCTCTTTCGTGAAAATTAAATTTCAAAGAAAATTATATTAATGAATGTAAAACGTGCACTTTATGTAATCGATAGGTATGCTTGTTCACATTTTTTGTTTTAATTCGTAAAAATTACGTTTAATTGGGGTGAAATTTTTTCAAGCTCGAAGGAGAGGAGAAGAGGTAATGTTCATTACACATCGTCAAAAAGCAATCAAATGCTGCATTTATTTCGATGTTTTGTGAAAATGATAGTTACAAATGATTTGAGTGATTCCGATTACATATATTGGTATTTGAAGTTAAATTAATTTATGTGATCAAGTGTGAAGTCTTGATGCGAAAAATTGAAATATTAGGAGGGACTTGATTAGTGATAAGTATGAAAATTTGTACTCAGAAAATTAATAGAAAGATGCGGCTATTGAAAACCTTATGTTTGCAAGAACCTTGAGGAAACTAAGTGGCTTACTTGTAGGCCGGAATACAAAATACAACAAGTGCTAGTACAACCTCAACGTAGCTTCCCAGTCCATTTCTGTAGAGACAGCCCTACCAGTATTTGTACTGTGCGGGCTGGCCCAAGCTGTTGCATTTTGGTTCAAATTTCAAATCACTTCCAAACCCAAAGTTAGCATTAGCTGTTCCATCTTTTGATACCTTCCCTTCCAAATTTTTATCGCAAAATGGCTATTTATGACACCCACACAGGTGCATGATTAAGTAGCTAGTGCTGCGCACTGCGTTGCCCCACCCCCAGTAGATCAAATGGCCAAAACGTTTCAGGTGTGTGCCTGTAGAGCGTGCTAAATGGGATATTTGCCCTAAATGCCGAACGACTGTAAAGGCCAGCCAAATCAGTTCTGCTGTGGACACAGTCTCCTCATCACAATGAGTGGTCCGGTGGTTTTATTGTGAATTTTGTGATATTTTGAAGTTCTTTTTGATTCTAACAGTCCCTGCGCTGAGTCTTGTACTAAAGATATACTGTTAAAATTGTGTTTTATTGTTTTGTTTGAGACTTTTATTTGCCCTCATTTTTGAAATGTCTCTGAATCCGCGTGATATGAACATTTCTGCTGCTGAGTTACGGCGTCTAATGATAGATGACTGTGTCACGCCCGTAACACAGCCAGATCCTGCTGTCGCCACAGCTGGCCCTTCTAATCCTATGGCATCCAGTGGAGACTGGAAAAGCTGCAGTCGACAAGGTTATCTCGTCACCACTCCCGCACAAAATGGCGCTTATCCGTCTGTTAACAAACCTCTATATGAAGTTGACAACTTTTCGGCTTTAACACCAACTCAGGATAGCCTGAGCCAAAATTTAGACTTTGCCAGATTGACACAGCTCCTCGACACGACATACGCCAAACTAGTGGAAACTGATCCGCGGCTCCGAAGGCAGATGCCATTTTGCCTGTTTCAGCACTACATAGTAGAGGCAGTTACTGCGCATATACTCGATCTGGCTACCTTTAATGGTGACCGCCGATTTCGAAGAGATAGTGGTGCGCGCAATTTACTAGGCGGAAAAGATTTTATAATGCCTGCGCCTATCCACGAATATATCGCCATGGTAAATAATGCGAAAACGGCCAATGGTGAACGCGTATTGATAAATCAACCAGCTGCAGCAACGCCCAGAGTTCCCGTCGATGGTGTAGAGTCTGGAGGTTTTGGAGAACCCAACGCAAAAAACCACAACGCGTATGAGTGCTATTTTGCTCCGCTGGTATCCCGTAGACTAATCGAAGCTACGAGGGACAATGAACCAGAATGGGAACCATGCCCGCGATGAGGGACTTACTAGGATACAGAAAGCCCGAGCATCTAACACAGGAAGGGCTGCAATCCATAGATGAAGTAGCTTTCGTCAGTGATGCATCAACCGCGGGCCTTTTAGCCCATTCGGGCCATGTCATAACGAAGTGTGCTGCTGTAGTGCGAACACTCGAGAATAAGTTCCCGATGAAACGGGGATTTCCAAAGTTTCAGACCGTGGCTGGTGGCCTTGGATTGTGGCCTTGGATTCTTAGAAACCATTGAACTGCCAGCCGAACGGCCTACAATTGCGAACATTCCCGTTCAAATACTATCACCAGAGAAACAATGCGGTCAGCAGACAGGCCGAACGTATATATGTGGGTTGAAGCGAAGCCGAATGGAACAAGCACCGGGATTATGTTACAAATACCCAGATTGGATCCAGTCGCGTAACGCGAACTTCGAAATGGAAGCTGGTTTCGCTCCCATAATCGGTGCCAACCGGACATCACTTTGTAGTCGGCTCTGGAGTGAGGTGCCACCGAGTATCAGTCGGGGGGTCTTGATGGACAGATGGATAACATCCAATTTCAAAGTCTAAAGAAGATAACCTCTTTGTCGGTAACATCTGAAATACCCGTGTTTCACGAGCGAATGAATTTAAGTTTCTGGTGTGGGTATTTTTTTGTAAAGTAAAATATTTCTCAAATTTTTTTAGATTTTTTTCAATTTTTTGAAAATTTTTATTTTGTTTCTTAATGCATATTAGGTAGATACAAAATTCTCACAATTTTTTTTTAAAAGATTTTTTGGGAGGAAGGAGGTTGGTTGAGAAAATTTCTCAATCTTTTAGGAATAAGTGAAATTGGATTTTTTTTTTTTTAAGTAAAGAAACACGCAAAAAAGTTGTTCTTTTTTTTGAAAAGGAACCCTGTTTTTAGGCAGGAAATTGCTCTTATTTACCTACTTCCAGAGGCGAAATCTAATTTTTTTGAGAAAAAATCCTACGTCTCACTTGATTTTTTTAAAATCAGAATTTATCGTAAAAAAATCAAAATTTTTCAACAGAAAATAATTCTCAATTTTTGAAGAAAAATCCTAACTTTTTGTCTTTCTCTCACATGCTTACTACCGTCATAAGAACAGACACGACAGACATAAGAAAGCTTACAGCTGCTTACGACGCTGAACTTAAACTCACCCGCAGCCACTCCAGCGATAAAAGTGCCAACATACAGCATTTTTACATTTACCGCGAATCCGATAATTGCCCACGCGACTGCAAAAGGAATGAATATCAGCTGTAAGGTTGTCTTCCTGCCGATCAGATCCATTAGCATTCCGCCGAGCACGCAGCCGATAGGATTAGGTAAAATTGTCAGTGTGGCTGTAAAATCAATTTAAAGCGTTAAAAACTCATAATAAAAAAAACGCGTAGCAGTCAAGATGCTCCGCGACAGCCGAATTTTTTTTTCCAAGTTAGTGTACTCCTTTAAAAACTTTTTCATTCATGGTATTTCAGTTTCAATATCAGTTTTAACTTCAAATTCAGTTTAAAAATGTCAGGTTTTTGTCTTCAGTTTTAGTTCCTCTCTGCATTGAAGATTTCATCTTCAGATGGGGGCTCCGCCCCCATACCCCCGTTGAGCCTTTGCCCCAACCACCTCGTCACTTTCAACTCTTCAGATGGGGGCTCCGCCCCCATGCCCCAATGCCCCCGATATGGGTATAGCAGGAGAGGGGGAAGGGAGTTGGGGGCGAAGCCCCAACTCCCTCCTCACTTTCAGCTCTTCAGACGGGGGCCAACACACCAAAAAAGGGGTTAAAATGTGAACATTTCTGACTTTTAACCCTGTACGAGGGTCAAATGGGGCTCAAAACTCGAAAACCCCAAAAGGCACATTCGGGCTGTAGGCTGTTCAACGCATCAGAAAAGACAGGTTAAAACTTGAAAAATATTGATTTTTGACCCTGTATCAAGGTCAAAAGGGGTTTAAAGGTCAAATCCTACAAAAGGCACATCAGGGGCATGAACTCAAACTACTATGAAATTTTGGACTCCCTACCCACATTTGGGGGGACTGTAGCCCGATCAACTTGAAAAAATGACCCCAAAATCCACTTTTTAGGCCCTAAAATGGGGTGGGGATGACTTGGAAAGCTGAAATTTGAATACAGTGGAGACAATCAGAGTCTCTGTTTTTGGTAGAAATTTCAAATCATTTTGTCACATTGGGGCCCTTTTAAAGCCCCCCCCCCCCCACAAAAAAGGCCCACCCCAATTTTTGGGCTCAAGGGTCAAAAACCCCAAAAGGCACCTCAGTGACCCTTACCGATCCGATCATGAATACCAAATTTTGGATTCCAAGGTCATTTGGTTTGGGCTGCAGGCTGATCAACGTACTGGGAAGTGGGAAAAAACGTGAAAAATCTTGATTTTTGACCCTGGACAAGGGTCAGAGGGGCCCAAAAGTTGAAACCTACAAAAGGCACATCAGGGGCACAAACTTGATCTATGATGAAAATTTTGGCCCCCTGTCACTATTTGGGGGGTCTGTAGCCTGGTCAACGTGAAAAAAATGACCCCAAAATCCACTTTTTGGGCCCTAAAATGGGGTGGGGATGACTTAGGGGGCTTAAATTTGAATATGTTGGAGGTAATTAGGGTTCTCATCCCTGGGGCAAGTTTCAAAAAATTTCATGATTTTGGGGCTCCTCTGCGCCCCCTCAAAAAAGGGTCATATCCCCAATTTTGAGTTGGGGCCTCAAAATTTTTATAGCATCGATCCGCCTCAGAGGGAACTCTAAATAGCAAGTTTAATCTCATTCGACCCATTGGACTCTCCGCCAGAGTCCCAAAAGTAGGGGGAACATTACTCTTAATATATATATATAAAAAATATGTGACATGTGACAGATCGTCATCTTTCTGTCCCAAACGTCAACAAATGGGGTCAGAACTTTTCTACCCCCCCCCCCCCCCCTCCTTCTAAATCAGGATCGGACACAATAGCCATCATTTTAAAAAAAAAATCGGCTAAAAAGTTTGGACAGTGTGGATGACTCGACGTGTGTCGCATATGACCATATTGCCTTCGTACATGGGAAAAAAATCCGCATGTTGCGGATTAAACCGGTACGTTTCACATGGATGCTGATAGTGACCTATGTAAAGGTGATACGAGTATTTCACGCATGCATGCGACCAACGAAGACAAAAATCTGTGGCTGTGTACTTTACCACGATCATCTTCATAGCGCGGATGGGTATATTAAAATTAATTTGTTTGTAATGTATCTAGCCAATTATGCACATGTGCACGAGGAAGTTATCTAAATACGCATACTAACACCTATAATTAGATGTAGGAAGCCTGTTGTCAAATTCAGATTGCAGTGGAATGAATAAGAAGACTGGATTGGAATTTGCCTACGTTGGTGTGATGATTTATTTGTTGACGATTTTCCTCGTGATGTACCCAAGTATACCTAAGAATTTATTCGAATTCGAGCCAAAGTGCCAGACGTAGAAACTCAAGGATGATTTCGCAACATTTTACAAATTTATTCCAAGTGTGTTTTCGCGAGCTTACAACAAGGTACTAGGTACTTGGCCAAAATATTTTCCAGTTTTTACACGAAAAATGAAATAACACGATATGATACGATAGCGAGAGGGTAGAAAAAACATAGGCACCTATTGTTGAACAAGGTTACCAAATGCCTTTCTTAGCTATAGTAGGTAGATGCTTTTGTATATTTATAAAATTTACGTGTATATATATAAAGTATTAATGATAAAAATTAACTACCTTTGTGTGGTGCAAGACTTGTTAAAATTAAGTATCGTACAACTACCTGACGTAAGAAGATTTGCTAATTAAGATAGAAGATAAGCTGTATTACCCAGCATAAACAAAGATGAGTGTAGAAAGAAAGAAGAGGAAAAAAACTACTTTAGCGAGTGAGATTTAAAAACTCGCGTTATATTTTTGCCTGAGAGATGGTATAAATTTCAACTTTCCAGTACAAATATATCATAACGAGTGTTTACTGCAGGCTGTATAGTGTATAATTCACTAATGGGAATTTTTTTCGCAGAAAAAAATTCTAACGATGATGAAATGTTTTATTTTGGAATCCTAGATTCCACCCTATGATTCCACAAAGTTATAGTACGAAGAAACGATGTGATGATATTTTGATTGATGAGAATCGAGATGTTGATAAACGCCATATACTCGTATGTGCTGAGACTAGATGATCAAGAAATGGAAACCATTGCGATCATAATAAAAAATAAACACATAAATAAAGAGCATACCACCCCACACTTCGAATGAAAATTTTAATTGCCCAATTTGATTTTTATGATTTTGAAAATTTATCAAAAATATCCGGAATTGTACATGGGCATTTTGATTTTTTATCAAACGAGTGGATCTTGAGGTGAAAAACTAGAAATTGTTTATATTACTTAAAATCAACCTCTTATCAAGTAGGTTGAAAATGTTTTCGAACGAATCAAAAGTTTTCAGTAAAATTTCTAATTTTTCTGTAACCTTTTGAATTGCTGAAGAAGACGATCTTAATCAAATTTGGCAGTTGAAAATTTGATCTACTTATCGATTTGATATTGCGAATCAACTAATATGTATATGTAGTTGTCTTATAAATTCGTTATCGAGTATCTACCTAATTATGTAACTGTATTTCAAGCATTCTAAAAAAATTCGAGCTTTTATAGGAGGTTCAAGATCGACATCAAAATAACCTTAAATAGGAATATTTACTCATTTTCAAAAATTTGTTGAAATTCGAAAAATTAACTTGATCTGAAGAAATTTTGGTTTCAAGACAAGGGTGAAAAGTTCTATTTATGTGGTATTTATTTTTTCAATTAGCATAACGATTTTTTAAGAAAAAAGATTCAGGAATGTTTTTCAAAAGGACATCTTGAAAGTATTTTTCTTTGTCTTTTTTTTTTTGGTAGAGGAATATTTTTACATAAAAGGAGTTTTTATTTTTTACAATTTCTTGCAGAAAGAATTTCTTTCAAAATATTTTTAGACAATGAATCTTTTTATCAACGATTTTTTTCTAGACAATTTTTCTATACACGTACATCATACCTATTTTTTCAGGAAGATTTTTTGATATTTTGGAGTTTTCTTTTAAAATAATTTTTAAGAGGATTTTTTCCGGAATATTTTTTTGAGAGAATTTTTTATTGAAAGAATTGCTACAAAATATTTTTGTTTATTAATAGGTAAGAAAAAATGGTATTTTTTTTTGTTTTTACCGATTTTGTTTAAAACATACCTACCCAATTTTTAGGGGGAAAAAAAAAATTCAAAAAATCTCTTTCAATATGATTTTTTTCTACTCGAGACATCGTTTCTGGGAGATAGTTTTTCAGAAAAATTTCTTGGACTTTATTTTTTTGTGGATTTTTCATTAAAAGCAGTTTTTAAAGATAAATTATTTTTTGAGAAAATTTTTTATAATAATTTTTTCTTACATTTTGGTAGGTACTTTCTCAAAAAAAAAAAAATAAATAAAAATAATAATAATACCTAATAATAATAATAATAGAGGAAGAGGTCTAAATGTGGTACCCCCTTTTGTTTTTGATTGCTGTACTCTTGCTGAGTCACCCAAAGTTGAAAGTAAATAGGTCAATGGAATCAGGAACTCATCCCCAATCACCTCCCGGGGTCAGTTTTTAGTCAAAATCACCCATTTTGAAAATGGGGTCTAAATGTGGCCACCCCTTGAAAATTTTCTAAAAATGAATGAAATGACATATAATACCGGTTGGACATAAAATTTTGTTGGAAAATATTTATTTTTTTGGATAAACTGAGACTAAAAAACACTTTGAAAAATATTTATTTTTATAAACGTACATCGAAGAATATCTATGGCTGGATTTTTTGTCATTATAGAAGCCCGCTGCATTTTGATATACTGGAAGTCGTTGAACCCAAATTAGGCAGAAAATGAAAAAATAGTTCATCAAAACCCGATTTTAATAAGTTTTTATGTAAATTTGCAAGGGGACCACATTGTCATCAAAACACGCTTTTATCAATTAATGAATTATGAGCTCAACTATGAAAATTTTTCAAATACGATTAGCTCATCTTGAAGAGTCGTCTTTGTACACCAAATGTACGAATTTTTGTGAAAATCGGTGGACAATTGCTAGGTAAACCAATTTTTCTATAATCATGTAAAAAAAACTTTGAAAAAAGCAAAAAAATTAAAACAACGATAACGTTGTCAACAACTGCAGGTAAACTATTGAAAATATGATGGTATTTGTTCCTTAGACCATCAAAACATACTTCATCATTTTCCCGCCAAGTTCGCTCATAAACACTCTGAACAGAACGGAGTGCCACTTTACCAGGGGGAGTTCACATTTAGACCTCTTCCTCTAATAATAAATAAAAAATAAAAGAACTTTTCCACTTTTCTTTTATTACCACTATTTTGTAGAGAAGTTCTCTGAGAAGATTTTTTGTCTTAAGCTTTTGTCTAAAAAGTTAACTTCATTTTTTAAGAAAACATTTTTTAGGAGGATTTTCCAAGGAACATTTTTGTGTGGATTTTTTCTTGTTGGAAGCATTTTCATTTTTAGAGGAAGCGTGTGTTTTTTTTTTTTTTTTTTTTTTTTTAAAGTTTTTACCGATTTCTTGCAATTTTTTAAAAAGATTTTTTTTTCTGACCCAGGTTTCTTGTTTAAAACTGTTTTTCCTTTTATGATTTTGGAAAATTCATTTAAAATGATTTTTACAAGGATTTTTTCAGGTAAATCATTTTTGAGAGTTTTTTTATCACTTTTTTTTTGAAAGGATTTTTTTCAAACGATTTTTTGATGTTTTTGGAATTTTTGTTAAAAATAATTTTTTGAGAGAATTTTTTATCGAGTCATTTTTTTTATAACATTTTTTTTTTAAAGCATTTTTTTAGCACAACTTTTATGTGTGTTTTTGTCTGTCTAGTTTCAGATATTTTTTTAAGGAAAACCAAAAAAGTTTTTTTTTTGAGAAAGTTTTTTTCAGGGAAAATATGTTGAGAGGATTTTCGAAAAAATCATTCGAGGAAGTTTTTATTCAAGAAGAATTTTTTGGGAAAATTTTTTTGAAATAATTTTTTAATGATAATTTTGTTTGAAAATATTTTTTTCAGTACTGGTTTTCTGATGTTTTTCATAATCCTTTGAAAAGATTATTTTAAGAAAATTTCTATCAAAAGAAGGGTTTTTTAACCCTTTGGGACCTGAGAAGGACCTGGAGGACGGAATGAAAAAATTTTCACAACAAAAGATGTACCATTAGATCACTAAGATAAATGAATAAAAAAATTTGAGGCGGAGTAATTCCTCATTTTGGAATTTGAGGACACACTCAAAAATTCTTTAAATAATTTTTTTGATTTCCAAAATAAAAATATGCTAAAATATCCAAAAAATACATTAAATTGCTATGTAGCCTAAAACAAAACCAACCATATGAAAAAATTTTGTGTATCGCACGCCAACATTTTTTTGCCTCAAAAATTATTTTTTGAGAAATGAAAAACGTAATTCAATTTTTTGGAGAACCACAAATATCCTACTCAGAAAATTTTCAGTACTGATTAACAGTGAAAGACGAACTAGCCGAATTTTCATCTAAAACAAATCTCACTTTGGAATTTGAAAAATTTAAATTTCAAGGTCATTTAAGTTCTTATCAAGTGTTGCATCAAAAAGTTAAAAAACTGATCAAATTTTCAACTTCGATTTGCGCCAAACACTAAAGGTTAAAAAAATTTCATAAATTTTGAAAATTTTTGGAATTTTCATTTTGGAAATGTATGATGAAATTATTTCATTTTCAGGAAAACTCCAAAGAATTTCTCCGATTTTTATTTTTTTTTTTCAATTTTCTTTTTTTGGAAAAAAATTGATACTGAATGACGTCATGAGAAAAATGATAGATTTTTTTTGTAAAAAGTCAATGAAAGTTCAGAAATTTTTTGTTTTTTGGAAAAAACTTACTATTGAAAGACGGCATGACATAAATTTTATTTTCTCATCTCATTAATTACCAATGAGAAATTTTTATGAAATATGAAAATTTTTATATTCTGTGAAAGTCGAACTTTTTGTGGAACAATCTAGGAGAAAATTTTTTCGAATTTTCAATTTTTCTTTTTAGAGCAAAATATAACGTCATAAAAAAGGAGATTTTTTTTATATTATTAAATTACCAATGAAGGATTTTCATGAACTTGAAAATTTTTCATATGTAATGAAAATTGAACTTTTTTGAGAAGAGTCTACGAGAAAATTTTTCAAAACATTTAGTTCTTCTTTTTGGAAAAATATTAAAATTTGTTCAAGCGGAGCGCAATATTAACTTGAATGACTTTGAACTTCGAATTCCAAAACGAGATTTATTTTAGATGAAAATTCAGGGCCGTCATGTTCCTCGTTCGTCTTCCCCTGGTAATCAGTACTGAAAATTTTCTGAGTTGGATATTTTGTGGTTCTTCAAAAAATGGAATTACGTTTTTCATTTCTCAAAAAATAATTTTTGAGACAAAAAAATGTTGGCGTGCGACACACAAAATTTTTTCACACGGTTAGTTTTGTTTTAGGTTACACAACAATTTCATGTATTTTTTGGAAATTTTTACCATATTTTTATTTTGGAAATCAAAAAAATCGTTTTTAGAATTTTTGAGTGTGTCCTCAAATTCCAAAATGAGGAATTACTCCGCCTCAATTTTTTTTATTCATTCATCTTAGTGAGCTAATGGTACATCTTTTGTTGTGAAAATTTTTTCATCCAGTCCTCCAAGTCCTTCTCGGGTCCCAAAGGGTTAAGGGGTTTCTTCTTGAAAGGATTTTTCAAAGATAATTTTTGCTACATACTTTTTTTCTTCTTTTTTTGCTAAAACCTTTTGTCAGAAAATCCCTTTTATAAATTTTTTGCAATAAGGATTTTTTTGAAGATGTTTTTGATGTTTTCTACCATACAATACATCTACTAATTTTTTCTGAAACAAGTTTCTCATTTCGATTTTGAACTTCCCGAAAGGCACACTCGATCGATAATATCGGAAGATGTAACGTATCGATAAAAAATCGTTTGAAAATCTATAGATGTTCTCACGATATTATAAAGATTTATCGGTACAACTTCATAGGCAAAAAATCTAAAAACTATCGAATTCGATATTATTAAGATTTTATGACGATATTCGTCAACGATACTATCGACAAAGAATATTAAATTTATCGATTCCGATTTTCCACCGATTTTGTGCAGTTATTTGAAACTACATTATCGACAAAGAATATTAAATTTATCGAATTCGATTTTTTAACGATTTTGTAAAGATATTTAAAACTATATTATCGACAGATTATATGAAATTTCTCGGCTTCGATATTTTACCGATTTTTTGACGACATTTGAAACTATATTATCGACAAATTATATTAAATTTATCGAATCCGATTTTTTACCGATTTTGTAAAGATATTTGAAACTATATTATCGACAAATAATCTGAAATTTCTCGAATTCGATTTTTTAACGATTTTGTGAAGATATTTAAAACTTTATTATCGACACGTAATCTGAAATTTCTCGAATTCGATTTTTCAACGATTTTATGACGATATTTGAAACTATATTATCGACACGTGATATGAAATTCCTCGAATTCGATTTTTCAACGATTTTGTGGCGATATTTGAAACTACATTATCGACAAAGAATATTAAATTTATCGAATTCGATTTTTTAACGATTTTGTGACGATATTTGAAATTATTTCCAAATTGGTGAAAATTTTTCTAAGTCCAACACGTCTGGAAGTACTAAACTGCCTATTATAAGCGTTTTATTGCTGATTCCTCAACGATAAGGTATGGCATAGTAGTTAAGGAAGAGGATTACCATGCAGGAGGTAGAAGGTTCAAGCCCCACGGGTGGCAGATTTTTTATAATTTTTTTTGACTTTTTCTGAAATGATCCTCTTACCGTAACATGAATAATGTGTTTAGGCATAGTTTAATGTATTAATTATGCTAATTAATGAGTTTTAATTATAGAAAAAAGCTAGTAAAAGACGAAAAATCGGAATAAAAAATCGACAGAATATCGAATTCGATAAAGTTCCGCCTAAATCGTGAAATTATCTTTCGATATTATAGATATATTATCGATAAAATATCTTACTATAATCTCGAAATATTTGCTAACTATAATTCGTCGATAATCTATCTATATATCGAAAGATAATTTCACGATTTATGCGGAACTAACGCGACACTTTATCGAATTCGATATTCTGTCGATTTTTTATTTCGATAATTTGTCGAGTGTGCTGCTCGGGTTCAGGATTTCCAAAAATTTTCTCAAGCAAAGTACGAAGAAAAATTTCGCAAATTCTTGTCTTATTCTGCACCGCACACGAAATCCTATTTTCAGATAAAATTCGATTTTTTCATCCTTCACTTTAATTTTGATGAGAAATGATTGTAGAAATTCCTAATTTAGGAGCTTTAAAAAATTCTCATGTAAAAAAGAAAATATTTACCTATCCATGAAGCTTCTTCCTCTGTAATTAGTATATCTGAATTTGGTGATTTGAGCTGTGGCAGTTGGAAGGCTACAAAACCTCGACATGCAGCCACCATAATAAAAGAGGTGAATGTCAAGCATACTATATACCCCTGAAAAAACAACAAAAAAAATCAATAATTTTTTATTTTAATTTAGCAACTAGAAATACTTACATATTTTTACTAAAATTTGTACGTAAACTTATAATAATAAAATAAGACGTTTTAATGTAAAGTTATAACGTCGTACTTACGCAATGGGCAATGAGCAAAGTTCATTAGGTACCTTATACTACAGTACGATAATCGTACGTTATTCCTGCATATACTCTTTCGATATCTGCCCTGATAATCTTATCTAAATTTATATAAGGATGCACCGTTATACATTATAAAAATAAAGTTCATGTAACGAGTACACTCTACATAAGCATTATTTGAGGAAAAGACTATCTTAACTTTTAATTTCGTGAATTTTGCCCGGTCAACTTCCGCTTTATTAAAATTTATACAGACAGATGAGGTCGTCGAGTAATTGAGTGTAGGATTAAGAAAAAATCGAGCACACTGCACGACATGATCTATCCTTGGAATATTTTTTGGGAAATTTCAACTCGAGAGAGATTATAGTTTACATCAGTATTTTAAAGTGCCGTTAACAATAAATTTACGAGTCAATGACCTCTCGAAAAACTCATCTCGTCTGTTTTGGAAAATACTTTGCAAAAAATATCTCCGAATCGTACAACGACTAACAAAAAACAATAATCCGAAGTGGAATTAAATATTCGCATAGATGACCCTATACAACACAGCACTTATTATCTCCCTGATCCTCTCCACTCGCTCGTACAACTCGATCAGACTAGCTTTATTTATGAAAATATTAATATCTAAAAGAGTAATTAATTACCCTTATCGAAGAGGAATAAAACATACGAGTAATATAGTCGACGATTTGATAACCCTGTAAAGTAAATCCTCTCCACTCTGACGTATTCATCCCGCCGATTCGATTCCTCTATAGAGAACCATGAGAGGAGGATGAAAAGCTAGGTATTCGTTGTCAAGGATATATAAATTAGCTTCATTGAACAATCAGATTATTCGCGTTTGTTTTATGCAGCTTTCATACTCTTACATAAGTTTTTTTTTTTTTTTTTCAAAATTATAAGCTCGTAGTCTCGTATTGAAAGGTTAAAAATCCCATAATGTAATCAATTACCTATTAATTGTCGAATCAATTACCTATTAATTGTCGATTAGATTGTGGAAAAAAATTATCAATGTTGAGGATTTTTTTTCTATTACGTTGATAATTTTTTTTTTTCTATTTGAAAGGAAACTTCATATTCAAAGTTATCGTAATTACAAAATTAATATTGCACGAGGGTATCGGAAAATTTTTAATGTTGATGCTTGTAGCCTTGGTTACCTTAGATAAATCTGCCAAGATGAGAAAAATTAGCGTATTTTATTTTAATGCACTCGGGTATCACATTTTAATTTGTCAACTCAAAAGCTGTATCGAATTTGTACCTGGTGGCTGAAAGGTGCACATTGCCTCGATATATGTATTTATATAATTTTACATAAAATGACAAATATTCGATATGTAGGTACCTATATTTTTGATTATGCAGACAGGTTGAAATAGAAAAATTATGGATTCGTTTGGGCTTCAAAAAAATGATTTAAATTCACTATTAAAATTTCAAAAAAAAAAATCAAATTTTTTTCCAAAAATTCCATTTATTTTAGGCAATTTTTTTCAATAAAAATACAACATGATTTTTGTGATGAAATTCAATACTGCACAAAATATTTAAAGAAAAAAAATCATTCTTTCAAAAACACACCAAAAAAATAAAATAAATAAAATAAAATACATAACACGAGAAAATGAAGAAAACAAGCGATTAAAATAAATAATAGGTACCAACTTCTTTAAATATTTCGGACCCGAAGAACGTAGCCATTTGCAAAAATGCGCGACTTTTTAATGAAAATGAAAATGACGGAACATGATAGTAGTAAAAATCATTTGAACGTGTTTCGGTGGCATTAAGTAAACAGAACTAGTCCGAACGAAATATGTAATTACGACTGCGCTTTCTTAAATAAAAAAATTCTTTATTCTGTTACTAATGAACCAACGTCGAATACTGAACGAAAAAGCCAAAGCGAAGCAGCAATCTCGAGAGTTTAAATTGTTATATTATTTATCAATCGATTCGTCAGCAACGTTTAAATTATAAAAAAAAATTGCACGGCTTGTTGCGTACACGAGAGCTTAAGGTATAGGTAACGTGCACACGTTTGAGAGGGGGTAGGAAGATTGAAAAAAGTCGATTTTTCGAATCTGTAATCTCGAGTGGTGGAGACATGGCAATTAAGTAGACGATTAAGTTTTTTTTGAAAAATTTTTAGCTTCGATAACGATATCGAGACGATTAATTAATTTTTTTTCTCATTTTTTTGGCCACGATATGGTCTTTTTTTTGTGGGCGAAATTAGGGGTAATTTCATCGAGCATTAAACGATTCGAAAGAGCAATTATAGTATAAGAGAAAAATGTCGTCGAGTTGAAAAATACTATAAAGTGTACTTATCTGAGTTGTTTTAATTTGTACTAGACAACAATAAAGATTAGAATTATTGACAATTACGCTTTATACGCGACCATAAAGATTTTTTAAATTACTCGCTTTCTTCTTCGGCTACGATATGATAAAAGTTGCGAAAAATATCGTCTCACGTGCGCCGTTAAAAATTTATACCACGATTATTATATCTGCCGGGGCGTGGGGCGTGCGGCGTGCCGATGCCGATGGCCATTCCGATGTAGGGAAATGCCCCGGAGTGGGTGATGTTGCCGAATATTTTGCCAACCGAGTTTAATTGTATCGTAATTTTCGCGCATCGTACCGTTAAAGAATCAGTTTCGTCGAGATCTTTATCAGTAGGTATATTTTATGCTTAGTCAAGTCAAAGGTAGGTATAAGTAGAGTCAAGTTTCGTGCGAAAGGTCATTCGATTGTCAAATGGCATTATACCTATCTATTTGTGATAAGATTACAAATTCTATACAACCCATAAGAGGGCTTACTCGCTTACTTGTCTGCATATTGTGTTTCGAGTGGTTGTAATTAGGGGGGAAATCGATACTGAACAATGAAATTGTAGTGGCTTTTTGATGGGAAATTTTTTTTCAAAATGTAAAATTGCAATGAAAAAATGTTGAATAATAATGAATAACTTTCAAGATAAAAAAGCTAAATTTTTTACTATTTCAGAAATTTTTTTGAAAAAGTGATAACAATTAAAAATCTTTGAAATGTTTTATCGAAAATGAGAGCTTTTTACGAAAATAAAAAAAATAAAATTTTTGAAAAAAATTAAAATTTTGGCAAAAAAGGGAAAATTTTTGACAAAAATTGAAATTTTGAGTTAAAAATGAAAGAAAAATACTACGTAAGTAAGATGTGAAAATTCTCATAAAAATCTAAAACATTAGTCCATAAAAATGCTGACAAAGCAAAAATTAATTATGAAAAGAATCAGAATTTTCTTTTAAAAAAAGAGGCACTTTTTTTTCTCCAAAAATTTGAAAAATATTTCAATTTTCAACTTAAGAAAAATTGAGAATTTTTTGGATTTTTTTCTCCAAAAGAATTGGATTTTTTTTTGAATGAAACATAAAATTGAGATTATTTCATTGGAATAATTGAAGATTTTTTTCCTCCAAAAACGAAAATTGAAAAGAAAACATTTTCCCCCAAAAAATCGAAAGGTTTCTAATTTTCTTAGTTTAGAAAAAACTTATTTTTACGCAGACTCCAAAAAATTAATTGGTATTTTTTATTCCAAGAAAATTAGGACATTTTTTCTCCAATAAAGAAGGGTGGTATACTGACCAAAAATATTTTCTACTCCAAAAATTTGAATGATTTTTTTCAACAAAAAAAAAAAAAAAAAAAAAAATACCTAGGTATATAAATTTTTTAAACCATGTTTTATTTAAAAAGTCAAGATAGGTAGTTATGCTCTTATTTGGATATTTAGAAATATTTACCCATATTGAAAAAAAATAAGATAATTAGTAAATTTTAGTATTTAAAACAACAACATGTTATGAAAATTATTACTTTTGGACCTCACCGAACGGGTAACACCGTTCGAAGACCTCCCACCTTACCTAAAATTTAAATCATCGAGCTTGATGAGAAGCCTAGGCTGAAGATGAAAATGTTTGCTTATCATATCTAGTTTCGTTGTATAATACTTGTTGTTCCGGTCTGAATAAAAGGTAATATGTACTGTATAATGTATTATTAGTTAAATAGGGTAAAGGGTGGGTAATTTGATAGGTACTTTGGGGTGAATGAGTCCTAAATTTTGTGGGCGATCTCGGTGGTAGCGTAGGTGATTTTTTTTTTCTTTTTTTTTATAAATCGATAACGGAAAGTGGATCTAATCAGATCAAAAATTTTGAGCATGTCCGGAAAGACGAACCCTTTCCGGCCTATGAGACTCACGACTAATCTATCCGGAGGTAGGTAGAAAATTAGAAATAACATCGTTTTAAAATTTTACCTCAAACAACAACAGATTTTTAAAAATGATATGGATTTAATTTTTGTATTTTTGGAGTTTTCAGAGGGTAGCTCATTTTACTTTTGAAATTTTGGGTGTAAATGTGGACTCAAAATCCAAAATTTTACATTATAAACAGTTTGATTCATAAGGATTTGAATTTTTACAAAATTTTGTTTTCGTCAAAAATTTTCCTATTTCAGCCAAAAATGCTTAATTTTTTCAAAACAAAAAAAATGAATTTTTCAAAATCTTAATGTTTTAAAATTTTATTCTACCTATAAAAATTTCAATTTTATAAAACTTCAAGTTTTGTTGAAAGTTTTATTTTTTTTAAAATTCATTTTTTTAAAAATAAGTTTTACGTACCTATGCACCTGATTTTTTAAAATATTTTAATTTTTACAAAAATTGAAATTTTGCTTTCACAAAGTATGATTATAAATTATTATGAAGTGGAAATTCTAATAATATCCCAAAATTTCATGCTGTAGAAAATATTGATAAAATAAAAAATTCTTGTGAATTGAAAATATCAAAATTTTTGACATAAAAAAAAGTTTTGACGGATTGAAAAATTTTGACAAAAAAGATTGATAAAACATAACATTTTTACGTTATGAAATCCTAATAAAAATTCAAAATTTTCCCTTATTATGAGAATTTTGATCAAAAATAAAAATTTTGACGAAGTAAAAAGTTTTTACAGAAATAATTTTGAAAACGATTGAATTTTTTCACAAAAATTACCTACTTACAAATTTTATCTAAAATGGAAATTGTTTGACAGCAAATTTTTTATCTTATAAAATTTTTTGAAAAATACAAAAATTGACAATGAATGAAAAATAGGGAAAAATTATGAAGAAAAAAAATTATCTGTCCTAATTTTTTGTTCTGCCTAAAATTATTTTTCTGTGCATTGCTCATCCTGGCTTATAAGGTAAAAAAATACCCGTAATTTCGTCATCAAGTTACATACTTTTCAGGGTAGAATTGAAAAGTTCCAAATGTTTCTTCTATTTTATATTTTTTTTTTTTTTTTTTTTTTTTTTTTGCCGGGGAGAGGTTGTCAGATGAATTAATTATCCATCAGGTCAAAAGGCTGAAAATTTATAGGACCTATTTTATCATGAACTTGCTAGATTTTTGTTCAATCGAACCTAGATTCACGTCATATTTCTTTCTTGCTTACTTAATGCCAATCTCTGTTCAAGTTCAAGGATTATTTGAATATGTAAGAGTAGGTACTAGGCAGTACTCATAATACATATATTCACGAACCGTGAATTAAATTGCAATTTTCACAGATTAACGAATTTATCCGTCACCGATCAGTTTTAAAAACTGATTGAATTTTCAATATAGCACATATTGAATGTTCTTTTTTCGCGGTGTGACTCGATCAACGTGCTACGATGTGACGAATTTCATTTCTTTCTCGCCTCCGAGCTCAACAGCTCTTTCTGAAGTCGACAGGAATGAGTTTTATTATAGTAGAAAATAAACGGAAGGAAGTGTTGAGAAATCTTTGTTCATATATGGAAAATGTGCAAAAATTAAATCCTCGCAATTGAAAAAGGTTGTTGAAAATCTCCTTGACAAACCTTGAAATTATTTACCGCCGAAACATATTCGTCAGATTTCACTTTTCATCATTTCTTTCCCTTCTCTCCCCTTTCATTCGCTTCCAAACACCCATGTCCCATGTATTCGATTATTGAATATTCTCCCGCGAGAAATATTTTATACTTGTTGCTTATCCGTGTGTATAACAAGTTGCATTTTTTCCGATCAAGGCGTTTTTGTTTTTTTATCAGATGAATCATCTTGAAAAAAAATGATTTTTTTGAAGTGAGGGGAATAGATTTCTTAATTTTTCTGGAGTAGGTAAGTATAAGTAGGTATTCCTCTTTTTTTTTAGAAAAAATTTTCCAATTTTTTGGAATGAAAAATCTTTTTATTTTTTGGAACAATTATGAAAAATTCTCGTTTTTTTTTTAAAATAACTACCTAGGTAATCAGGTTTTTTCTTTTTTTAAGAAAATACAAAGTCTTTCTATTTTATTGGAAAAAAAAATTTCTCAATTTTAGCGGAGAAAAAATTTCAATGTTTTGGAGAAAAAATTCTCATTTTTTTGGAAATGAAAATAAAAATTTCTCAAGTTTTTTTAATAAAACTTTTTTGACTTTTTTTAGTGAAAAAAAAAATTTACTTTTCAAGAAGAACAAATTGATATTTTAATTTTTTTGAAAAAACGTATCTTTGTATCTTTTCTTGATTTTTTGGAATAACAAATCTTTCAATTTTTTGAAATAAGACCTAAATGCGTTTTCAATTTTATTGATTTTTTTTGGAGGAAGTAGGTACCTAAAGATATTCCTCTTTTTTTTTGAAATGAGGAATTTTTTAATTTTTTGGAACAGATAAAAAATGCTTGTTTTTTAGAATGCCTATTTAAAGCAATTTCCTTTTTTTTTTTTTTAGCATGGTATATGCTTTTACGTGATGACCAAAATGGAAAAATCTGTACCGAAAATCTGTTTTTTTTTTTTTTTTTTTTTTTTTTAATTAAAATAATATTTATTCAATTTTTTTGGAAAGAAGACTTACTTAGTACCCGGTAAACACATCGCCTGCTATTCGTATGCTAAAATCACAGAGACGAAAATCGTGGTCTATTCGCATACGAATAGAATGCGAAATCAAAGCAAAAATCGAAGAAAATTTTCTCAGATAAATTCGTATACTATTCGTGAGCGAATATCATGCTAAAATCGTATTTAAAAACCTGTAGATGTTTTGTGGGATTTTAGCGCGATATTCGCTTGCGTATCGCATGCCTGAAATTACATTGAAAACAGGCAAAAAGTTCGTACAATATTAGCGCGATATTCGCATAAGAATCGTATGCTAAAATCGCAGTGGAAAACGTGCAAATATTTCTTACGATATTAGCGCAATATTCGCTAGCGAATAGCATGCGATTTTCACTACAACTTCTTTCAATACGTTTTACAAATGAGAGAAGTCAGTTTCAAACATGAACGTGTACTTGAATGTATTGCACTGACATTTAAACAATAAAGTAAAGGTTTTTCTGGGTTTTTTGATTTTGTTGGGGAATTTTGTGTTTTGTTTGATGTTTTTTCTTCTTTTTAAGTAAAAACGCCAATGATTTGATTTCAAAGTGATAAGAATGGAGACGAAGGCAGAATTTCTTGGACGATTTCCACTCACAGTAAGTTAATTATTTTGAATTTATATCTTATTTGTGATCGCGTGAATCTGTGTGAAATTAAATTTTATCAAATCGTAAAAATTTTAGACGTCTTATCAGTGCTATAAAATTTTTCAATTGTTCCTCTTCCTTCTCCAATTTGAACGCAGTATTATGCAAAATTATAAGGAAAGGAAGAGTCAAATCGAAATTTTTGTAATAATCGAAATTATTTCTAAGATTTCAATCTACAACTTTTGTTTGAAAAAATTTTCATTTGGGATTGCGGGACAGCCCTTCTTCCCTCTCACAATTCAGAGTAATAAATATACGTTTTTATACCTATCTAATCTATTTATCTATCTATCTACATAGTATTGGGCATAATCAGAGGGGGGGGGGGCTCAAATTGAGAAATTTTTCAAACAAAAGTTGTAGATTGAAATCTTGGTAGTAATTTTGATTTTCCTAAAAATTACTTTATCAAATTCCACTGATAGGTACTCCAAAAACTTTACGATTCGGCATAATTTCATTTTCCACAGATCTGCGATCACAAATATGATATATTTTCGAATAATTAATTTACTGCTGAGTGGAAATCGTCAAAATCATTTGACTGCTTTTTAGAGGCGAATTAACAGCGAATAGAACGCTGCATTCGCTGCTAATTTCGCGTACTATTAGCGTTCGAAATTAGCCTCTAAAAAAGCGGACATTTTTGATATGCTAATAGTACGCTATTTTCGCATGCTATTCGTATACGATAAATGCGAATTTAGCGCTCTATTAGTACGCGATTCGCATACAGTGTGTTTACCGGGTAATTTCTCAATTTTAATGAAGATTTTTTTTTTGGAGGAAAAATAATTTTTTTTTTATTCAAGTACCTAGTAGGTACCTATTTTTTTTTTTAAATATTTATTTTTGGAGTAAGAAATCTTTTAATTTTTTTGGATTAGGTAAATAATGTTTTATTTTTTTTCAATTTCGTGTGTTTTTTTAAATAAAAACGTTTCATTACTTTGAAGCAAGATTTTTTTTATTTTTGGGATTAGGTACTTGAAAAAAAAATTTGGATTTTTGTTTTGTTGAAAGAGGTAAAACAATTTTTTATTTTAGTTTTTTAGTTTTTAACACAATAAAATTTTTCATTTTTGAATGATTTTTATCATTTTTGAGATTTTTTTTTTTTTTGGAAATAAAATGTATCTATAGTTTTTGATTTTTAATTTTTAGAATTTTTTATCAGCTCCAACATCCTCTTGAAGAAAATTTTTGAGGAATCGTTTATTATTTTTCAAAACCCTGAGCGCCGCTGTGTTTTGAGTTATCAAATCTGATTGAAATCAATGAATAAAAATTTTTCGACATTTCGAATTTTTCTTTACGATGGCTGTTCATTTTTCATCCCTACTCCGTATTTTCATGCTGGTTCAATTTTTAGTCTCATTTTATTTCCTCATAGGTGTAGGTAATACAAATTATTTTTTAATTATTTCGTGAAAAAAAATTATTATTATGTTTCAATAAATTCAACACTCCACATGCACGGTGCAATAAAAAATATTAATATTAATTACCTGAAAACGTATTTTCTTTAAATAATGACCCCCATAAGGTAGGTAGAATATTTATCACGTACATATTACTCACTTGTTTGTATTTATCTACATATTTAATATTCCAAAATGAGTTGATAATTAAATGACCGGTATTACCGATGGAACTAACTAACCGCATCGTGCGAATGTATTTAAGCTGACATGACACGTTAAAGGTAAGATAAACTAAACCGGCAATGAGCACGTGCGAAAATGAAAACAATTTATCAAAAGAAAATTTGATTATTCGAAAGATGCGGTGTGTAAGCGACGATGCAACATAGAGTTCTCTTATATGAGATTCAAGGTTTCGTCGTCTTTCATCCAAATACTCGAGACTTTTTTTCTCTCGTTTCAACTTCTCGACGTGTGTGCAGAAAAGATTGTAAAATTTGACGCACCGCTGAAAAAAATAAGCTAGCGTGAAATTACGAATTTCTTACGATAAACATCGCGTTACACGGAAGTATAATTGTACAATGGTATTAATATCGCCAAAAAACAAACCCTTCTGTGAGAAAAAAGAAACAAACAAATTACAACTTCATTAGTCGTCTATTTTACGAGTATAATGGGAAGATTAGGATTCAAAATTGGTCGAAATACTGAAATAAATTGTCAACTTGAGGAAGCATGACGACTGAGAAGTATTTCAGATTGAAAAAAAAATCCAAAATTTACGTGGTTATGAAATTTGAACGAGACTAACAGGGGAACCTGGCCAACTTGTCACCTCCGATTGAGCTGAAAATTGGCTCACTGAAAGAGCATGCCACCCAGACCTCACAACCAAACTTTTAGCTGCCGAAGTTGATTTTTCGATTTTTGGTGAATTTTTGAAAATGGCTTTGAAAAAAAAAATTAATTTCAAGATAGAATCCTGAAAATAAGTTTATACACTAAAGTCGATCCTCCGAGTCGATTGGCATCATTTTCGAAGCAATCTGAAGACTCCAGAAAAAGTCGACTTTTCTCCAGCACACTGGAATCTCTCCAGACGGAAAAAGTCAACATTTTATGGAGGCTCCAGATCGCTTCGACAATGGTGCCAATCGACTCGGAGGGTCCACTTTAGGGGGTAGACGAAATTTCGGGTGATATACTGGAGAAATTGATTTTTTGGAAATTTTTAAAAAATGCAGAATTTTCAAGTTGTCAAAAAAACACGTGCGAACTCGTCACCTCGGATTCCGGATTCAACTACGTCAATCGATAGATGGCATCATACTGACGCTAGGATTAAATTTTCAGCTGCCGAAGTTAATTACAGCGCCGTCTGGAGCTATTCCAGTGCGCTGGAGAAAAGTCAACTTTTCCTGGAGACTCCAGATCCCTTCGAAAATGGTGCCAATCGACTCGGGGGTCGACTTTTGTGTACAAACCGATTCTCAGGATTCTATATTGAAATTTACAAATTTTTTTCAAAAAATGTTTTTTTGGAGGTGGTTTTAGCCATTTTTAAAAATTTGCGAAAAATCAACTTTGACAGCTAAAAATTTGGTTGTGAGGTCTGGGTGGTATGTTCTTTCAGTGAGTCAAATTTCAGCTCAATCGGAGGTGACGAGTTGGCGAGGTTCCCTTGTGAGGAGCATTCTAATTCATGTGATGGATAAAAATTAAGACAATAATTATATTTTGAAGGATGAAAGCCTCGGTGGCACCCTTAGGGTGCAGCTGAGTACAATTTAGACTAAAAAAATCGATTAAAAATAAATTTTAAAAAAAATTGCTCACAAGAAATATGCTTGCACTGCATTGGTAAAATAACGGTCGATGATAATTTGAATAGGTACCTACTTTATAAAATAAAATTAACACAAATTTATCAATAAATATCACAGAATTTCAAAAACATCGTACTACTCGCTAGAATAAAAATAATATCAGGAAAGAGGCGAGAATACCTCCCAAAAAAAAATCGGAAAATTGACTTCGCAATTCTCACTCGTCTGAGCAAATCGAACTCTACGACTACAAAACTTAATCCGAAATCCGAATCGTCCGGGTACACTTTCCAAAAATTTAAAATTCAGAACCTTTGCACAACATTGGGAACACTGTTGACTTCAGCTTGCAAGTCTTTGCGAGGAAAATAGGTATCCTGAATTTCCCTGAGCGTCTTGCCTCTGGTTTCTGGCAAAATAGTCACTGATAATAAGGCAATTAGAATGCAGCTGGTGGCAAATATCCCTAATACTGATTGAAATCCGAGATAGAAACACACTGTGAAGTAGGTTTTGTTCACCAGAGACGTTATAATATTACTGGATATGTTATGGACTGCATTCGACAACCCACTGATCTCGGTTGGCAGGAGTTCTCCTGGTAAAATGACAGCGATCGAGGTGATGCCCACGGTTGTAGCAAAAGTATATCCATAAATGCCAATAGTCGGAGCCCATCTGTAGACTTTACTATCGGAGAAATAGGCAAACAGGTAATATTCGTAGACCCAGGTAAAAATCATGAAACATCCGGCCATCAGACTGGTAACGAATAGCAAAGATCGTCGATTAAAACTGTGAGTGAAATAAGGCACTAATAATGTACTAAGGAACGATACGATGGAATAGATCAAAGCAGCCCATTCTTTCTGAACAGGAATTTTGAACTGGCCGAAAAATTCGGGCGTGTATTGGGAAAGTGGAGTAAATCCGGATGTTTTATGCAGACTAGCGAATAATATCAGGATACCTATTTGCTTCCAGGCTCGCAGCAATGATATGCACGAGTTGGCTTTTTGCAGAGGATTTTTACCAACTATGGAATCTTCGATTTTCGATATTTCCTCCTTAATGGTGTTCTGGTTTTCTCGAGTGCTCTCCAGGACTCTACGAGCGTCGTCGGTTCGACCTTGGATGATTAACCAGTAAGGCGATTCGGGCAGCTTTTGAGTTGATAGGAACATCAAGACTGAGCTGATGAAAAAGTATAAAGCTAGGTAGCGCCATTCGAGTAGGTTGAATTTGTATATGACGCTGCACATGACCACGCCGAACCAGTAGGATACGGAGAGCAGTGAAAGGAAGAATCCTCGGTACTCGGAGACGGAGATTTCAGATATGTAAGCTGATGCTGTCATGGCCATACCTGGAGAGAAAATTTATCATTAGAGAAGATTCTTTTATGATACAACGTATTTTTTCTAATTGATTGAATCTGTTGACGAATAATTTTGGGACTTATGTGTTATGATATTCATGTTGAATGATTTCTATGTACGTAAATCTCATTTGAACCACAGTTGAAAAAAAAATCCAAGTTTTATAAAAACCTGATAAAATGTCCAAAAGTTATTTAATTTTGAAAAAAAAAGTTTCAGAGTGTATCTGACATAATGTCAAGAAGTTTCCAATTTTTCTAAAAAAAAAAAATCCAAGTTTAAGAAAGTCTGATAAAATGTCTAAAAATCATACGATTTCGAAAAAAATTGAATTAAATGAAATAATTTAAATTAAAATCATTAATTTTTCTAATTTTTTTCTGAATTTCAGAATGTCTAACAAAAAAATGTTTTAACGTTTAATTTTTCTAAACATTTTTGAAAAAATACCTACACACAAAGGAGTAACATCAGGTTTTGTACCAAGCGTACATATTTTAATGCACGCACTCCCATCCCCTCCAAATTCTGGATTTTATTGAAATAAAAAATACGTACTTATATGTAAGCACAAACATTTCTCAATTTTTCTGAATAAAATTTTGGAGCACAAAATATACCTCAAATTTTCACTAAATTTTTTGAAAGTTGAATTTTATTTTTTCTTCTCAAACTTTTTGAAAACAAAATTTAACTATTAATTTTTTTAGAGTAAAAATGTTTACCAATCTTGGAGAAACCATTTACTATATATTTTTTGAAAATGAAAAAATCGAGTTTTTTGGGGTCATTAACTTATAGTAAAAAAGTAATTTCAATTCTTAAAATAATACTCAATATAGAATCATTTTTGGAAAAATCATCGAATCATAGAAAAGAAAAATTATTTTTTAAAATTAAGTAGGTACCTATATGCCAATTTTTGAAAAGTTATCGTTTTTTTTTTAAATATACTCGACCTACCTATGTCAAGTTTGAAAAAAAATTTGATCGTTAAAAAAAGTACACCCATCTATCAGTTTTTGGAGAAATTAAAAATATTGAAAAAAAAATTCATAGGTACATCATGGAGAACGTACAGGCATTTACCAATTTTTTTTACAAAATTTGTCAATTAAAAAAAAGATTAAAAAATACAATTTTAGAAAAATTGGTTTTGAAAAAATATTATGTCACTTTCGGAAATTCCGAGATCAAAAAACGACATCAAAATTCGGCAGGAAATTCCGACACCAGATTGGGCTATGTTAAGTTAGGTTAGGTGATATACGTAAGACTTCAGGTATTTCATCAGACATTCTGAAACTTGAAAAAAAAAATTTAATTGACCTTTCAATTTTACACATTTTTTATTTTGAACATGCAAAAGAGTTTTGGATACTCTAAAACTTGGAAAAGTTTTAATTATGATATTTTTTACTTTTCCATGGAAAAGAAATTGATTTTTATTGGATGACCTTTTAGACATTTTTTTTTCTCGTTTCTATGGAAAATGACTTTTTGTTTTTTAATTGTCAGTTTTTTTCTTATTTTAAATTATCAAGTTTTTGAAAAATGGTCAATATTTTGAAGATAAAGCAAGTTTTTAAAACAATTTCAATCTTTTGAAAAAAAATTTGGTTTAGGTATCACATGAAAAAATCATCATTTCATGACAAGTAGGCAAAAGTAATATCAATTTTTTTTTAAATTGTAAAAAAATATCAATTTTTGAAAAGTTACACCTACTTTTAAGAAAATTGTCAATACTTTTAAAAAATATCAACTTTAAAAAAAGAACATGAAATTTTTGAAAAATTACATGTCAACTTTTGAAAAAATATCCTTTCTTAAAAAATGACAATTATTCAGGAAAATAATCAATTTTAAGGTAATCTGTCAAGTTTTTGAAACAGTTTCACTTTTTCTATCAAGTTGGTATCATTTTATTATAAAGCGTATAAATTTTCAAAAAAATCAATTTTTTAGTCAGCATTAACCTACTTACATCGATTTGTGATACCAATAACCTTCTAACAACATATCATCTTATTTGAAAACATAGAAAATAATTTTATGAAAAAATTTTCAATTTTCAGAAAATTTTATGTCAGCTCTTTAAAAAAAATTGTTAATATCTTTGGAAGAATTATCAATCTAAACAATTATTACCTAATTCTTGGAAAAAATATAATTTTTTAGAAAATGTTATGTTGCATCAATTTTAATAAAATAAAATAATTTACGTAATTTTTAGAAAAATTGTGATAAAGAAAAATTTTAAATTTTCATAAAATCAACAGTCAAGTTTTGGAAAAAGAATATTTATACTTACTTTCAAAAACAGTTATTAATTTTTTTTTTTTTTGTACCAACAACGAAAAGTTAAAGAGTCATTGAAAGAAAAATCCGAAACTAAAAAAAAACGTAAGTACCCGAGCGGCACACTCGATCGATAATATCGGAAGATGTAACGAATCGATAAAAAATCGTTTGAAAATCTGTAGATGTTCTCACGATATTATAAAGATTTATCGGTACAACTTCATAGGCAAAAAATCTAAAAATTATCGAATTCGATATTATTAAGATTTTATGACGATATTCGTCAACGATACTATCGACAAAGAATATTAAATTTATCGATTCCGATTTTCCACCGATTTTGTGCAGATATTTGAAACTACATTATCGACAAAGAATATTAAATTTATCGAATTCGATTTTTTAACGATTTTGTAAAGATATTTAAAACTATATTATCGACAGATTATATGAAATTTCTCGACTTCGATATTTTACCGATTTTTTGACGACATTTGAAACTATATTATCGACAGATTATATTAAATTTATCGAATCCGATTTTTTACCGATTTTGTAAAGATATTTGAAACTATATTATCGACACATAATATGCAATTTCTCGAATTCGATTTTTTAACGATTGCGTGAAGATATTTGAAACTATATTATCGACACATAATATGCAATTTCTCGATTTCGATTTTTTAACGATTTTGTGACGATATTTGAAACTATATTATCGACAAATAATCTGAAATTTCTCGAATTCGATTTTTTAACGATTTTGTGAAGATATTTAAAACTTTATTATCGACACGTAATCTGAAATTTCTCGAATTCGATTTTTCAACGATTTTATGACGATATTTGAAACTATATTATCGACACGTAATATGAAATTCCTCGAATTCGATTTTTCAACGATTTTGTGGCGATATTTGAAACTACATTATCGACAAATAATCTGAAATTTATCGAACGATTTTTCAACGATTTTGTGACGATACTTGAAATTATTTCCAAATTGGTGAAAATTTTTCTAAGTCCAACACGTCTGGAAGTACTAAACTGCCTATTATAAGCGTTTTATTGCCAATTCCTCAATGATAAGGTATGGCATAGTGGTTAAGGAAGAGGATTACCATGCAGGAGGTAGATGGTTCAAGCCCCACGGGTGGCAGATTTTTTATAATTTTTTTTGACTTTTTCTGAAATGATCCTCTTACCGCAACATGAATAATGTGTTTAGGCATAGTTTAATGTATTAATTATGCTAATTAATGATTTTTAATTATAGAAAAAAGCTAGTAAAAGACGAAAAATCGGAATAAAAAATCGATAAAAAATCGACAGAATATCGAATTCGATAAAGTGTCGCAAAAGTTCCGCCTAAATCGTGAAATTATCTTTCGATATTATAGATATATTATCGATAAAATATCTTACTATAATCTCGAAATTTTTGCTAACTATAATTCGTCGATAATCTATCTATATATCGAAAGATAATTTCACGATTTATGCGGAACTAACGCGACACTTTATCGAATTCTATATTCTGTCGATTTTTTATTTCGATAATTTGTCGATTGTGCTGCTCGGGTATGTTAGAAATATTATTTATACATTTTTTGTATTTAATTTTTAGATTCAATTGGATTTTTGATAATAATTTTTTTTTTCGAAATATCTCGGTTCCAATATCTAATACCAATTTTTGGAATAATTTGATGATCAAAAACAATGTTTCGTTTTCAAGGCGACGAATAGGCAACCTATTTCACGCCCGGCCATTCTACATTTTATTAAAATCCAAGGAGCATATCACGATAGCTCGACGACTTTATCTGATAAAAAACCTCGTCAAAGCATTTATTTTCAATCAGCCTGAGAATTTTTGATAGGATATTTTGGTGTGAGATAGGTTGCCTATGCAAAATTTAATCATCGCACATTTTTTTTCTCCTAATCTCTTCATAATGTTTACTTTAAGTGCTCCAGCCTCACACACGTTTGTTTTTTATATCTGTTACGTTTTACCTATATTTACTAATAAGAAATAATTTTTTTCGTTCAAATTGATAACACATTCATATGCAACATACGTGCTAAGCATTAATGTTTTAATTACCTATAGAGGTAATTATACTACGAGTTCCTGTTTAGGGGCTACTATAAAATATTTTCAAACACCAAGGTCTATTAATTTTGTACACGAGGGGGAGAAAAACGTCGACAGATTATACAATTTATACGTAATTTAGAACTCGGTTGTGTGTGTGTGGGTCGTTAACACGTTGATAATATAAAAACGTTCATACCTGCAGCGACTCCGTGCAAACAAGTGCCAATGTATAAAGCTTTTAAATCGTGCGCGCACGAAATTAACGCCCAGCCGGCGATAAAAGGTAGAAAAATACAAGAAGTTGACCATTTTCTGCCAACGGAATCCGTCATGTATCCTCCGAGCAAAAACCCCACGGGATTGCTTAAAGAAGATAAACTACCTGTAAAATTTAACGAACGTCAAGTTATGGATCTTTTTTTTTTGCACAATGTCATTGCACGCTTATACAGTACGAACATCGAGCATAGGTAATTCGAGGGGTAAAATTTATTTAAAACTTTGTGCTCGGGAAATGTGCTGAGGGATTTAACGCGTGCAAGACGTTCGAGTTTTTTTTTCAAAAATAAAAAAAAAGTTTATTATGGTGTGGAAAATTTTACTGTATACTTTTTACATCGCATTCGCATTGGTATTTTCGACGTGAATATTTTTTCGAACAATCAGCATTATTTTTATGAAAAGTTGTATAAATATTTGACGTGTGTGGCAATATTATGCTGGATTTTATTTTGGGTTTCGATCGGATTGCGAGAACTGAGAAGAAATATTTGAAAAATAAAGGTGGAATTTTTGAACAATGTTGGGTAAGTATGTTCTTTAAATAGCTATCGTACTTTTCAAATTTTTTTGATTTCTTTTTTTAATAAGAAAAAAATTGTAGTTTTGAAAAATTATTTTCCATACGAAAAAAAAGTCAAAATTTTATACTTGAGCAATAAAGCATCAAAAACTTTATCCCAAATTCTGTATTAAAATTTCCAAAACGAATTCAAGAGCTGATGCACCAATCAACAATTCCAAAGATAACATCAAGATTACAATGTAAATTTTTTCAAAGAGTACTCGAATGCAGGTGCAGGCGGACGGGCTCAAACGATAAAGTAAGGTGAACAAGATATTACTAAATGTACAATGTCACGATTGTATTTTTAGAGAGATTTGAATAATGAAATATTTTTAAGAAATTTAAATCTTAATATGAGTGAGAAAAATCGACAAAAGAATTTTCAAGAAATTTTAGAATAAAAAAAAATAATTAAAAAAATGGAATGGAATAAGTAGATATTAATTCCTACAAAATTTATGATTTGAAAAAAATTAATTTCTGAAAAAACATTTTTGAAAGTAGGTAGGTAAGTACATTTTTAAAAAGAATGAAAATTCAAAAAATCAGTCGTCAATTTTCAAAAAATTGATCATTTTAAAAAAAAAGAACTGAAAAAAATTATAAACTCTTGAGATTTTGAGAAAAGGAATAATTTGTGATAACAACGATTGTGATAAACTTTGCTTACTTTAATTTTTCGCAAAATGATCAGTTCTAAAGAAAATTATCAATTTTTACTCAAACTATATCAGTTGTGTTCATTAATAAAAATAATAATCATTTTTTCAAAAAATTGTTCACTTTTCACAAAAAAAAAAAAAAAAAAATTTTTGTAGCTAAAGACTTGTTAAATTTTTGAAAAATTGATGATTTTTTTTTTTCATAAAAATAGGTGATAATTCTTAAAAATGACCATTTATTCAGAAAATCATAGATTTTTTGACAAAATTATCAGTTCATTAGAAAATAATAATTTTTTTGTTCCCACAATAATTATTTACTTATTTACCAAAAAATATAAACCATCAATTCATAAGGAAATGATTCATTCAAAAAATAAAAGATCGTTTGATTGATCGACTTATAAAATTTAAAAAAAAAATTGATCGATTTACTTATTGTGAAATTATTAATTCATGAATCGAATAATGAGTCTCAAAAAAGCATTCATTGGTTGAAAAAAAAAATATACTTTAGTAATCCTTCTTTCAATACTTGAATATCGTTTTTCTAAAAACTGATGATATTTTTGATACCTACGAATATCAATTCTATTAGAAAATGATACATTAAAAAATATATATTTATTTACAAAAAAAGTTATTTTGTTGAAAATTTTCAATTTTTAGGAAAATAGATGAATATTTTGTGATGAAATTATAATTTGTTCATTCATTCAACCAAAAAAAAAATCGTTTCTTGGAAAATTGACCATCTTCCAATAAAATCATCAACTCAAAAATAAAATGAAAAGTCTCATAAAATAATTTTTTTTGTGTGAAAAATATAATTTCGTCAAGAGGTACTATTTTTTTTTTTTTTTTTTTTTGAACTGATGATAAATGTTTTGGTGAAAATGTCATTTCTATAAACAAATTATCAATTCTTCTAAAATGATAAATTTTTTATAAAAATATCAATCAAAATGTTTTCTTAAAAAATTTGAACAAAATTTGTGATTTTTGATTTTTAGGAAAACTTTTGAAATATTCTCTCTAGAAATATTTTAAATGAAAATTTTTTGGAAAAATTAGAAAGTTTGAAATATTTTTTAGGAACATTTTTAGAATATTCCCACTTATCCTCATTTAGTTAATTTTACAAAAAAAATTTACAATAAATTTTTTTATAGGTACCTAAGTAAAAATATTTTCAAAACATTTTGTTTTTCAATTAGGATTTTTTGTATCCATTTTTCAAAACTGTCTTTCCCAAAAAAAAAATTTTTAAAGACCTTTAAAAAAACTTGGATATTATTACTTCTCTTGCCCATTGGAGCAAAGAAATACATATTTCAGGTACAACTCAAAAAAATATGTAACTTATCCCAGCCCTTTTTTTCCCAAAAATTTGTAGAAATTTTTAACGAAACTAATTCATGTAGGTATCGATTTTAAAAAAACCGGATGCTACTAAAATTTATACAATTATTGGAAAATTAACCATTTGATTAAAATTTTATAAAAAAATTATCAAATTTTTGAAAAATTAGGCAAATCAATATTTTTGACAAAATTTTGAAACTTCGTAAAATTTTCAATTTTTAGAAAAAAATTTAATGCACGAACAGGAGAAAAACTTAAAAAGATATGAATGTACTCCTACCTACCTTTGAAAAAAGGTCATCATTTTCAAATTTATTTATTTATTTATTTTATTTTATTTTTTTTGGAAAAGCACTAGGTACTTTATTTCTACACCAAATTCCTACGTTTCTCGAAGAATGCAAAGAAAAAAAAATTAACAATGGGTACAAAAATTTCTTAAAGCATTGCAAATTCTTTAGAAAAAACTAATAGATAACTGCGAATTAACCGCTTATCAAAAGATTCAATAATTTCAAAACTCGAACCGCAAACAATCACATTCGACATCTGATTTGAAAAGTAGGTCGACCACTCGATATTATATAATTTAGTCAATTGATCATCACTGACTTCGCTATACATACATGTAGATATATTTTTAGTAAAAAAAAATCAAATCTCTATAGACTTACTCAACCAGGAAGCTTCTTCGTCGTCGATTCTAATCGCAGAATTATCCTGTTTCAATTGCGGCATAAGAAAAGATATATAAGTACGAGCCGAACCGCACATCAAAAACGAGAAACAGATTATAAATATTACACCAGTCTGAAACAATAAACATGATTTTTTAAACGCTATTTTCGACCATATACCATTGCGACGATTATTTGCAACATTTTATAACGAACCCCTTTTTGATAAATGATGCCAACGAACAACATTATACCATAAATAGAACTAATAAGTACATATTGAAATTAGTCGATGTTTTTTTCTTTCTTTTTCACAACATAACTCCATTTCTTTTTTTTATTCACAACAATAGGCTAAGTACACCAGCAGAGTTATGTACAAACAAATACGACTGTGGCTGTGGAATGAGATTTACTCGGTTCTAGGTGACGATCGAATGAAGTGACAATTTGATTAAAATAGACTGATTAGGTGTTTCACATGCTAAAATGAAATTATATAAGGCTCGATGCATTTTCATTTTCTATACCTAATTAGGCCTACCTACGTAGGTATGAGCAATTTAAAATTGTCATCTAATCGCGTCTGTCTTTATAAAAAGGTGAAAATAATTACTGTAATTTTTCTCGCTGCGTTTTCGAGCAGTCTTGGCTTGGGATATACTGCTAGACTGGGAAATCCGTCATGGTTATGGATTTACAGATTATAAACAGTGGGTAAGAAATACTGATAAAGAATAAGGAGATTATGATTTCATATCTGTCTTGTATTTTTATTTTACGAAATCTGACGCAAAACTGGATCGCTTATTAGTAGGTATGACTGTGGGGTACTTGCTTATTATAAAGGCTCAAAAGTTATGGTAAATTAAATTAAACGATATAAATCGTTGAAAGGCATATTTTTACAAGTGATCTAATACACTAAGTCGTATAAAAAATTCCAAGACCTATGAATTCTAAATGCGTAAGTAAATACCATTATCATGCGTATAGGGCTTGGTATCCAACATGAGCATAGCTCGAGATCACTATCAAATGATGATTAAACTACTTCATCTACCTATTTCAACGGTTTCATTATTCTCGAATCTTCGGGAGTTATGTGCCTTATTGCAAAAATAATCAAGATCGATAATGAAATGAAAATTAAACGAGAGTAGTGAAATGGATACACAATGGTGATATTCGTATTCAATTTTAATTACCTACTTCATGATTTCACAATTCTTACAATTTTTATTGATCGTTTGGTAACACTGTAAAGTTACCGGTATTGTTTTACTTTTCTTTGAGATTATTTCGTAATTCAAATATTTATATTTTTTTATAAATTTAGTAAATTAAAAATTGAAAAAACTTCACATGAAAAATATTACACAACCTCGATTAATCTGAAACTCCCATTCAAACTCTGTTTCCAGTACAAATTTTTAAAATGAGATGTGAAAGAATCACCTTGAGTTTAAATTTTTAAAAAATAAAATAAAAAATCTGAATTTTTTTATACCTATAAAAAAAAAAAAAAAAACTTTATTTTTGGAAAGGAAATCTTGTATTTTTTTAGGAGAAAAAACACTCACTTTCAGAGAGAAAAAATTCTCTATAGTTATTGTCTTTTTTTTTTGAAAAATACTTACATATTTTTTGGGATAAAAAAATACCTACCTACCCGGTAAACACACTGTATGCGAATAGCGTACTAATAGAGCGCTAAATTCGCATTTATCGTATACGAATAGCATGCGAAAATAGCGTACTATTAGCATATCAAAAATGTCCGCTTTTTAGCGGCTAATTTCGAACGCTAATAGTAGGCGAAATTAGCAGCGAATGTAGCGTTCTATTCGCTGTTAATTCGCTTGCGATTAGCGTTCGGAATTCGCCTCTAAAAAGTAGGCAAATGATTTTTGACGATTTCCACTCAGCAGTAAATTAATTATTCGAAAATATATCATATTTGTGATCGCAGATCTGTGGAAAATGAAATTATGCCGAATTGTAAAGTTTTTGGAGTACCTATCAGTGGAATTTGATAAAGTAATTTTTAGGAAAATCAAAATTACTACCAAGATTTTAATCTACAACTTTTGTTTGAAAAATTTCTCAATTTGAGCCCCCCTCCCTCCAATTATTCCCAATACTACGTAGATAGATAGATAGATAGATTAGATAGGTATAAAAACGTATATTTATTACTCTGAATTGTGAGAGGGAAGAAGGGCTGTCCCGCAGTCCCAAATGAAAATTTTTTCAAACAAAAGTTGTAGATTGAAATCTTAGAAATAATTTCGATTATTACAAAAATTTCGATTTGACTCTTCCTTTCCTTATAATTTTGCATAATACTGCGTTCAAATTGGAGAAGGAAGAGGAACAATTGAAAAATTTTATAGCACTGATAAGACGTCTAAAATTTTTACGATTTGATAAAATTTAATTTCACACAGATTCACGCGATCACAAATAAGATATAAATTCAAAATAATTAACTTACTGTGAGTGGAAATCGTCCAAGAAATTCTGCCTTCGTCTCCATTCTTATCACTTTGAAATCAAATCATTGGCGTTTTTACTTAAAAAGAAGAAAAAACATCAAACAAAACACAAAATTCCCCAACAAAATCAAAAAACCCAGAAAAACCTTTATTTTATTGTTTAAATGTCAGTGCAATACATTCAAGTACACGTTCATGTTTGAAACTGACTTCTCTCATTTGTAAAACGTATTGAAAGAAGTTGTAGTGAAAATTGCATGCTATTCGCTAGCGAATATTGCGCTAATATCGTAAGAAATATTTGCACGTTTTCCACTGCGATTTTAGCTTACGATTCTTATGCGAATATTGTGCTAGTATCGTAAGAAATATTTGCACGTTTTCCACTGCGATTTTAGCTTACGATTCTTATGCGAATATCGCGCTAATATCGTACGAACTTTTTGCCTGTTTTCAATGTGATTTCAGGCATGCGATACGCAAGCGAATATTGCGCTAATATCCCACAAAACATCTACAGGTTTTTAAATACGATTTTAGCATGATATTCGCTCACGAATAGTATACGAATTTATCTGAGAAAATTTTCTTCGATTTTTGCTTTGATTTCGCATTCTATTCGTATGCGAATAGAATGTCGTCTCTGTGATTTTAGCATACGAATAGCAGGCGGTGTGTTTACCGGGCTACTTACTTGTTCAATTTTTTTTTGGCAAAAAAATAAAAAATCTTTCAATTTAAAAAAAAAAAAAAAATTTCTATAAAGAAGAAAAATTTTAAACTTTTTAAAAATAAAAAATATTTCAATTCTTTGATGTCCGTACAAAGAATTTCTGTTCTCTTGAGAAAAAAATTTTGTCCAATTTTTTCATACCTAGCAAAAAATGTTTGAACGTATAAATAAAGAAATAATTAAAAATCGGTTTAAAAAATGGCAGAACCAATTTCTTGCATTGAAAAAAATCTGAATGTTAGAACAAAAAATGTATAATTTTTTGAAATGAGCATAAAAAGTTTTCCAATTTTTTTTAGGGAAGGATTTTCTCTTTTACTTTTAAAGAAAAATCCTCTATTTCTGAAATCAAATTTTCAAAAAATTGCATTTCTTGGAATAAAAAATTCTTCAATTTTTTTTGGAAAGATTTGCTCACTTTTTTTTAGAAAATTCCTTAATTTTTGGAAATTGTTGTTCATTTTATTGAAAAAAGGGGCTAATTTCTTTAAGAAAAACAATCCCTAATTTCTATTAAAGGAAATTCAACTACCTATAAAGTGTAAGAGAAAAATTACTTAATTCTTTTGGAGGGGGAGAAGTTCTTTAATTCTGCACGGTAATTTCTCAATTTTTTTGGGAAAACAATTACATACTGTTGCTGAATGTTTTTGAGGAAAAAAATTCAAACTTTTTTGGGAAAATAATTTTTTCAATTTTTCGAAGAGAAAGATTTCTCAACGTTTTTGGAAAGATTTGCTTAAATCTCCTTTTTAGAAAAAATTCCTTAACTTTTGGAAGAAAAATTCCTAATTTTTTGGGAGGAGAATTTCATATTTTGAGGGATACATTCCTTAATTTTTCAGGTGGAATTCTTAATTTTAAAAAATCCTTTTTTTTAGCATAGTATATATGTTTTTACGATGACCGAAATTGAAAAAAACGACACCAAAATCCGTTCCAAAATCCGTTACGAAAATCCGTTACGAAATTCCGTCACGAAATGGGGTTAGGTTAGGTTAAATTAAGTTGGTTTGGATGACATAAAAAACTTGGAAAATTTTTTAAATTTGATGACTTTTATACATTTTGTCAGACATTTTAAACTTAGATTTTTAGAATTTAATGACTTTTAAACATTTTGTCAAACATTCAGAAACTTGGAATTTTTTTAGAAATTTGATGACCTTTTAGACATTTTTTTGTAATTTTATGACTTTTAGACATTTTCTAGACATTTTGTCAGACATTCTGAAACTTGGAAATTTTTTTAGAAAGATGACTTTCAGACATTTTGAAACTTGGAAGATTTTTTAAAAATTTTATGACTTTTAGGCTTTTTGTCAGATATTCTGAAAAAATTGCAATTTTTTTATTTTCATTCGGCTTTTTTTTTATTATATTATACTTTTTACTTTTTAGATTTTTAAATTTCCATGAAATTAATATTCGTGACTTTTAGACATTTTGTCACAGAGTAAAAGCATATACTATGTTTCATACTTTCAAACGTAGTGTGGAAATAGAGCTAACCAGGGGGTCCAGGGGGGCGAAGTTTTTTTGAAAAATCAACAGTTCAAAAAAATTAAAAATTCATTTTTATTTCCCATTTTTGGAAAGAGAAATTGTTCAATTTTAGAGGGAATAATTTCCTCAAATTTTTGGAGACAACTCCTCAATTTTTTTGGAAAGATTTGCTCATTACCTACTCAAAGTTATTTGAAAAAACTTAATTTTTATGTACCTACAAGGAAATTTTTTTAATTTTTGAAAAAAATTCTCTAATTTTTGGAGGAAAAATTCATTAATTTTTTTAGGAAAAAGTCTCGTGTTTTAGGTAAGAAATTCACCAATTTTTCAGATAAGAAATTTACCCAATCTTCAAAACAGAAAAAGTTTTTCAATTTTTTTAGAGAAATAAAAAAAACTCAATTTTTGGAATGAAAAATGTTTTAATTTTTTTTAAAGTTAGCATAAAATTTTTTTTTCATTTTTTAGGAAAATATTTCAAAGAAATCGATCCTACTTTTAAAGAAGAAAAAAAATCACTTTTTTGATATGAAGTTCAAAGTTTTTGTCTCAATTAAAAAAAAATACTTTCACTTTTTTAGAAAAAAATTTGTTTTTTTAGGGAGAGAAATGGCTGATTTTTTTAGTTAAAAATAATTTTTTTTTTATTAGAGGATCTTATTCTAAAAGTTTCAGAATTATAAGGTAAAAATTTCTTAATTTTTTGAGGAAGAAAATTTCCTAAATTTGTTACGTCTGATTTTTTTGGAGAAAAAACCTTTTTGCAGTTAAGAAAATTTTCATAGGTATTTTTTGTTTTTTTTAAATTTCTGTGAAAACAATTTCTAATTTTTTTTTGAGCAAACAATATTTTTAATTTTTCAAATAGTAAGAAAACTCCTAAATTCTTTTGCAATACAAAAATTTTCGTATGTTGAGGAAAATCATTATATTTTTTGTAAAAAACTTTTTTTCACATTCAACATTTAAAAAATTTTAATCGATTCGCCCTAGGGAAAAATCTAGCTACATCTTTAAAAAAATTGAGAAAATTCAAACTTACCCGCCCTATCATACGAAGTCTCACGAATTGCAGTTTTAATTACGATAAGTCAATGTCACTTTCTTGGCACCTTTTTCTTCACGCTCTCAATGCCTAAGAACCGCAATATTAAAAGGAATGACCTAAATAGTAAGTTTTGGAACGGTAATCGAAGTTTGAAAAGTCTACACCGACCTAATGAATAAGTAATCAAAACCATAATAAGATAGAAAAGAGAGGGGCAGAATATCGATTGTCGATCGAATCAGAAATCTTGAAAGTAGAAACATTTCACTCTCAAAGTTGATCGCGGTGTACATACGAAGGAAAAATTCGGCGAAAATTAAGCGTTAGAAAAATTAGTACTCGAGTTAAAAAAGAATTAACGTGAAATAGATTCGAATGTGTTATAGAAAATTTACTTACATTTTTTACAAACGTTCTGGGTATGGCTTTTTTCACTTGTTGACTTATCCATGATATCATTTTCATTTTCACTTTCACGTTCCAAAAAAACCACTCGTAACCTGGTGAGGAAATTAGTGAAAAAAATTAGAGCATCGTGCGAAGGAAATTTTACGGAACGAAATACGTCGAAAGCATTTATGTAGAGTAGATACTAGTTCGATACACGTTTACGCGAGATATATCTCGAGACGCACATACTCGTATTAGGTACTAAATAATACCTCTAAACAGATTAGATCGACGAATTCGCTATGAAGCACGAAAAGTAATTGAAAAACGTGAGATAATGATTTTGAAAATTGAGTAAAAAAGAATCGGAGAAGAGAGCGTAGGTAAATATTGCGGAAGATCTGATCGACGGTATCTCATCGAGATATCTTATCTATGGTGAAATATTTCAGAACGGAACAAAGATCAAATTTTCTATCAAAAGGTTTGACAATTTAGGAATAGGTCGTTTTTTCTGGATCAAAAATTTTCACCGAGTTATTTTTCGTATAAAATTTCATTAAATGGCACAAATGTACTCGTAGATAGCACATTGAAACGAAGATAATAACTTTTAGGTAGGTATCTCGTTTCATTGAATTCTCCTTTTTCTGAAGAGGATTAAGTACAAAATGTCGGATGTTTCTTTTTTTATCTTAAAAAAATTAATAGATAGGTTGGCTGGGAAGTGTAGGGTAATCTGTGCATCAGATTATGTTTTTATTAAATATTGGAAATTCAAGGCTATGGCAATGTTTTGATGTTTGGGTTCCAATTTTTTCCAGCGATGAGAATTAATCTCGCGCGTTAGGTCAACTCAGACATTAAGCAGATTTATGTAATATTTATTATCTAATGTTGGTATTCGTGAGATCGAATGCAAACGTACAAATTTTGGTAATGAAATAATTTGTTGTATCGATTAGATACCTACTTGATTTACGTACAATGAAATTGTACCTGAGCTTATCTAAATACCTACACCTGCTGTTCTGCATGCCTATTTATGGTACGTGCATGTGCGTTTGTGTACTTTTATGTACTGACAAGAATAAGATAAGAAATAATGCGAAAAATAGCCGAGTACTGAGTACTATTACTACCTACCACCTATAATAGTTATTTATGCAACTAGTATCATAAAGTTGATCATTATGATACGAGATGTGAGGTTTAGCGAACGAGGCGAAGCCGAGTTCGGTAAATCACATCGAGCAGCAAAATTTTATCTGCGATTTGAGTGGCATAATGAAAAAAGAGTTGCATAATGAAATCCATTATGCAACTCTTTTTTCAAATTTGAGTGTCATAATGAAAAAGCAGTGGCATAATGATTTCATTATGACACTAGTGTCCTAATGAAGGACTTTATGTTACTCTAATTCATACATTTGGAAATCATAAAATTAACTTTATAATACGTGAGCAGATAAAATGATTAAAAGCTGGTAACGTGGATGAAAACTGGACTAGCGTGCGTTATCGATATTTCGTATTGAACTCAGATGCCCTTGATAATGAGTCAGGTACTCAGGTAGGTGCTCGTATTTGATCTGATGCATCTTCGTATTGGTATTACGATAAATTACTAATGATATATCGATATATCTTTTTACACATTTTTGACGCTGCTTTCAGGGAGATTCAGAAATCACTAGAAGTGATTTTGAGTAGAGAAAATCACAACGAAATGTACCTATTTATCTTGTGAGCTTTGTACATGAAATGGGGTTAAGACAAGATGTTGATTTTTTAAATCGATCTAATGATTCATAATATGACTATAGTTTTTATGAATAGCAGGCCGAAAAATTTAGATAAGAATTTTTTTTAAAAACAACTTTTAATGGTTTTCAAGATGTTAATGAGTTTTTAAATTTAAAAAAAAATGTGACGTTTTTCCAGGGAAAATCCTGAATTTTCTTGGAATGAAAAATATTTTTAAAAATATTTTTAAGAAAAGAAATTCCATTTCTTTTCATAAAAAGTTTCAATTAAAATAAAATCTATACCTAACCTACGCCGATTTTCTCAAAAAAAGTTTAAATTCTTAAATAAAAAAATTAATAAATGAACTTATGAACTTTCACTTTTTCGAATAAAAAATCCAATTTTTGTAAGGAACAAAATCTTTTAGCTTTTTGTAGAAAAAGTTTCTTCGTTTTTCTAAGAATACAACAAATTTTAAAAAATTTTGCAAAAAAAAACTTCTATTACAGGAGGAAAATTCAATTTTTTGAAAAGAAATCTCAAATTTAGCTCATTTTTCTGAGGGAAAATTTCTGCATTTTTGAAGTAAAATTTTAAAATATTCTTTCAAATAAAAATAGTTTATGCTCACCTTAATTTTTTTTGAATCGACTCAGAAAAATTTCTCATTTTTGAAGTAAAACATAAAAAATAAAACAAAGAATACAGGCTTTACTTATTTTTTCCGAGAGAGAGGGGGGGGTCAAAATCTATCAATTTTTCAGAAAAAAATCTCAGTTCTTTTGAGGAAACTCTCAATTTTTGTTTAAATTTTTTGAAGAAGAAAAAATCATTCTCACATTCGACATTCAAAAAATTTCAAGTTGCTTTTATCCTTAAAATAGAAATTTTGTGGAATCAAAAATTGAACCGGTTTCCCAAACTGTTAAAATACCTACCTACGAAAAATATTAAAAATAAAAATTATTGAGTTGAAAGAAATTAATTTTTACAGGTACCTTGAAGTTTTTGAACCAGTTTTATAGTTCTTTGTGATGTTGACGATTTTTCAAAAAATTATCAAAAACTGAGCTGGTATGAAAAATCTTGAAAAGTAAACTTTAAAGGATCAAAAAATGAACCGGTTCAAAAATAACCTATAAGGAGTCTAAAAAAAAATTCCTCCTCATTTTTGAACAAGTTAGATGGGCACATCAGCTTATCTGTAGATAGGTTGTACTAAGTGTGCTTTGGCATAACTTACTCCCCCCTCCTCCCAAAACTGAATTTTTTCGGGTATCACAATTTTTTGAAGTAGCCTATACAAAATGTTTTAATCGAAGTTTTTAATTATTTAGAGAAAAGAATCTCAATCTTTTTTTTAGAATCAATCTTGATTTTTGACCTTAATTTTTTTGAGAAAGAAATGTTTTTAATTTTTTCTAATACATTTTTGGAGATTTTTTGGAATTTTCTTGAAGTAAAAATAATGCTTTACCTAATTTTGGTAAAAAAGTATTTTCACTGTTTCGAGAGAAAAAATCCTTTATTACATACCTACGTATTATTTATTTTTATTTAAGAATAATTTAAACTCCATTTTGGAGAATGAAGAATTTTTCAATTTTCTTATAGACAAAAAGTATTCAATTTTGTTGGAAAGAATAACTAAATTAGAAAAAAAAATTATTATTATTTTTTTTGGAATGAAAAAATTTCTTGGTTTTTCTGAAGTAGAAAATTTTTAACTGAACACAAAGGTTCTCAAGATCGGTATTAGTGATTTTTAAAATAAGTATGTAAATTGCAAAACTCTTGGAGCATCAAAAGTTCAACTGGTATCCCAAAAAATTAAGGTAAGAGGGAAAAAATGCAATGGTTAAAAAGTTTTAAAAACGTGGTTCTTTATATACTTATTGATGTTTTTGAATCAGTTCAATGGTTCTCAATATACTAAGTCAGTGGTTCTCAAGATGCTGAAATTTTTTCAAAAAATTCGAATACGAAAAAATCTCGAAATAGAATTATTTGCAGCAACAAAAAATTAAACGCTTTTGACTATAGTAGAAGAAAATTCACGATGACAAATTTTTACATTCTACTTGAAAAAAAATTTACAAACTGAGGAATTGAAAATCTCCAAAACGGATTTGAATTTGATTATAAACCCATATACTGCAAACAATTTCGCGAATTGGTCTAGAGAGAAAATCCATACCTGCATATTCGGTTTCGGTAATCCGCGCTGGTATTTATTTTCTTCTTCTACTTGTACATAAGGAGAGGAAATATTGCATTAATGAAGAATTACGATAGTTAAATGTTCATTACTGAATGAAATAGAAACACTGGCGTTTTATGCGAAATCCAAAACCGTTAAAGCTTCGCCAAACGAGCACGAGTTACTAATTTAAGTGACATATTTTTCCGCATTCTATTCGAATTTCTTTTGTTTGATGATTACCTATTCGAAAAGACGAACGTGACGCGTGACGTGTGTAGTTGGTAGCGGAAAAAAGAAATGAAATGAAAACGATAATACTTTATTACGGTTGTATGCGTTTTACTGTACATAGTTTATAATTATTTCAATCTATGTACGAGCATTTATCGTAATTTACCGGCTAGAGATATTGGATATGTGAATATACATATGTACATTAACTTTGGGTGCTTCACCTCCTAATTTGCTCATAAAGCGGAAGACATGCTGAAAAAATATCATTTTTATTTACCTACCTACCTCTTCAAATGAGGAACTCTAAATTCAAAAAAATGACTCATTGTGCAAAAAAGTAAAAAAAATTGAATTTTTTTAGATATCCCTCCCTATTGCATGTAATGAGCGATTTCTAAATCACGTGAATCATCGAAATTTCAATAAAATTCACATTTTCAGAGAAAATTCATTAGTCACGTTTTTAAAAACGAGAAATTTTATGCGTTTTTTGCCAGCAAATCGATTAATATTTTTTTTAAGCGAAATTTCGCCACGAAATAGGTACCTACGAGACGATTATTCTTACAACGTCATCTATTGTATTTTCTTCTTCTTCGAGCTTAATCTTGACACGCGGTCCATCAAGGCCAAAAAAGACACCAAATGTGTGACTAAATGTCATCGGCTGCATTAAAAACAAAAACTAAATAAATGAGACGAATAAATGAAGAGGAGAAAAAATTGCGTTGATATTTACGACAAATGTCAACTGAGCGTAAGCATTTTCTTGCGTTTCAGCTCATCCATCTTTCTTAATCCATTTGTCGTGATTTGTTCCATTGCATTAGACTTTTATTTTACCATTCGCGCTTTTATAGCTTTTTTAATATTTTAAGCGTCTTATTAGATGCATTAATTTTATTCACTTTGTTGCGTAAGTTTTCATTCATGATAAGTTGACGTTATGACATGGTTCAAAAAATATTATTTTCAACTTCAGTATGATACGGGTATAACATTCAATAGGTACGAATACGTATTTTTACTCCTCGTTTAAATTTGTAACCCAAATAGCAACTATAGCAACGTCGATCGTCTGGGCGAAGTAATTTTCGTCAATAATTGACAAATTTTAAATTTGTCAAAAATTTACAAATTTTGATTTTTGTCAATAATTGTCAAATTTTGATTTTTGTAGAAAATTGACAACCAACTTCTGATTTTTTTTTTGTCAAAAATTGACAAATTTTGATTTTTGTCAAATATTGATAAATTATGATTTTTGTCAAAAATTGACTAATTACAATTTTTGTCAATAATAGACAAAATTTGATTTTTGTCAAAAATATGCAAATTATGAATTTTGTCAATAAATGTCTCTTTTTAATTTTTGTCGAAAATTGACCAATTTTGATTTTGTTAGAACCTGGCAAATTTTGATTTTTGTTGAAAATTGACAAAATTTGATTTTTGTAAAAAATAGGCAAATTATAATTTTTGTCAATAATTGTCTCTTTTTAATTTTTGTCGAAAATTGACCTTTTATCAGAAACTGGCAAATTTTGATTTTTGTCAAAAATTGATAAATTATGGTTTTTGTTGAAAATTTACAAATTATGAATTTTGTCAATAATTGTATCATTTTGATTTTTGTAAAAGATTAACAAATTTTGATTTTGTCAAAAACTAACAAATTTTGATTTTTGCCAAAAATTGAAAAATTTTGAGTTTGTCAAAAATGGAAAAATTATGATTTTTGTTGAAAATTGACAAATTTTGATTTTTGTCAAAAATAGGCAAATTATGAATTTTGTCAATAAATGTCTCTTTTTAATTTTTGTCGAAAATTGACCAATTTTGATTTTGTTAGAACCTGGCAAATTTTGATTTTTGTTGAAAATTGACAAAATTTGATTTTTGTAAAAAATAGGCAAATTATAATTTTTGTCAATAATTGTCTCTTTTTAATTTTTGTCGAAAATTGACCTTTTGTCAGAAACTGGCAAATTTTGATTTTTGTCAAAAATTGATAAATTATGGTTTTTGTTGAAAATTTACAAATTATGAATTTTGTCAATAATTGTATCATTTTGATTTTTGTAAAAGATTAACAAATTTTGATTTTGTCAAAAACTAACAAATTTTGATTTTTGCCAAAAATTGAAAAATTTTGAGTTTGTCAAAAATGGAAAAATGATGATTTTTGTTGAAAATTGACAAATTTTGATTTTTGTCAAAAATAGGCAAATTATAATTTTTGTCAATAATTGTCTAATTTTGATTTTTGTCAAAAATATGCAAATTATGAATTTTGTCAATAAATGTCAAATTTTGGGTCTTGTCAAAGATTAACAAATTTTGATTTTTGTCAAAAACTAACAAATTTTGATTGTTGCCAAAAATTGAAAAATTTTGAGTTTGTCAAAAATGGACAAATTATGATTTTTGTTGAAAATTGACAAATTTTGATTTTTGTCAAAAATAGGCAAATTATAATTTTTGTCAATAATTGTCTAATTTTGATTTTTGTCGAAAATTGGCCAATTTTGATTTTGTCAGAAACTGAATTTTTGTCAATTATTGACAAAATTTGATTTTTGTCGAAAATTGAAAAATTTTGATTATTGTCAAAAATTGACAAATTATGATTTTTGTTGAAAATTGGCAAATTTTTATGTTCACCAAAAGTAAAGATCACTAATTTTGATTTTTACCAACAATTGAAAAATTCTCATTTTTGCCAGAAACTAATGATTAAACGTGGTGGAACAAAATTAAAAAGATGTGGACTGATGTTTAGTACTAAATAAAGCTAACTACTGGACTCCTGGTAGTATTTTGAAGACTAGATACACCCTTGGAAAGATGAGATCCATTTGCGTATCTCTTCTTTCCAAAGGGATCTTGTCCCGCTGTTATTTACATATAAAGGATCTTTTCTTTCCTTTTATTATATCTGTATCTTTATATCCAATGTAGGTATGTTCTATATGCTACATCTATAGTTGACACGTTGAAAAAAAAAAGGCAGCGAAAACAAAACGTGTGTAATAAGTTATGACGGTAATTTCGAAGATTAAATTGTACGGCACTGAAAGCTACGCTGCCGATGAAAAATCACCAGGTGGTCTTGGTTATGGAGCGCGACATCCCTCAACGGTAATCACTTATAGTTAGCGAGCTTGTGCAGGATGCCGTTGCGGGGTCGGGGTGGTCAGAGGGTGGTGTTACTTTCATAATACTAATACTTACTCCTATATATATGTTTTTCTTAAATCATATGGTCACAAGCGCTTACCTCTTCCATATGGCCTTTTACCACTATTAAAAACACCAATGACTCATTGCTCCGGTTAATAATGCTCATCGATAGCAGATAGTTTCCAACGAGATATGTCTAGGTACCCGAATAAACATCGTTTGGCACTTCTTATACCGATGTAATATGTCCTGTATAATAAATCAATCAGTTAGTATACTTTGTCCCGCAGCCTCGTCATGTTTGCTATTTTCGTACCACTGTATCTGTTAGAGCTTCCTTCGGTACGCATAGTTACTGTGTGCTTTATATTATAAGTAATACAATACCTACGTATACAACCCTTATACATTTTAATTAGCAGAAAATTGTTCTAACTCGATGGTCCGGAGCGACGTTGCATTTGCCATAATCATATCAAAGCTATGTGACCTAACTTTGTGATGCTTTGAAAGTGTAAAGTCATGTTCATGACGTCGACCTTTTCCATGAAAAGTGAAATTATATAAAGTGTCCGATAGATTGATCGTTATTTGGCCTAATTTTGTATGGATGCATTTTCCTAATTTTGTCAACGTTTTTTTGCTTCTTCAAAATATTGGAAATATTTTTGAAGAAAGGGAAACAGAATGAGCAATATCAGTGGTTAACTCGTTACTCGGTCAATTGCACCGCGATTTGGAGACGATGATTACTTTCTTTTCTTCTTTTTTGTTGAAAATTAGCTAAAGCCGTAGGCATAAAAGGCCCAGCGAAAGAAACACAAACGCGATGGTCTATTGGATTTTATCGGAACAATACGCGATATTTTTATTAAATATAGAAAAAATAAACCTTACGCTCGCACAATGTTACCTTCAAACTAAAGAATTCTGGCCGCTGCGAGCTATTAACGTCACTGCAAAAGTGACTTCTAATGTTTACAGAGGCTAAGCTGCGTAAAAGCTTATGGCTACCAAGGTTTTCATTTTCGTCTTGAAATTTTCAAAAAACCTAATAAAAACCATCACTTAGTAGGGAATGGTTCAGCTTTACGTGACCCAACAATTTCCACCATTAGAGTTCATCCTGCGCTTCTGGGGTCTTCTTGAGATTTATTAATATTATCACATCATTTCGTTATACGCGTTTTATCCGCAACACAAAAATGCAATCGACACTCGTAGTGAATAATTGAGGGATAGGGGTGTTTTCCGGATGAAGAGGGGGACATGAAAGGCTTACGAATGGGAAATATATTAGCGGATTTGTTGATGTCACCAAAGAAAAGAAATATTAACAGGGAAAGGCCATTAAAATTTTTTATGATGTTTTGTAAGAAAAGTACTTTTATGTGATGGAAATTTTTATAAAAATTGAAAAATTCTAGAAAGCTGAAAAAATTTTCAAGATTTTAATTTTGATAAAATGAAAGTTTCAAATTTTTCTAAAATTGGGCTTCTGATCATTTATACCTAGGTCTTATTTATTTGTTTATTCAATTTTTTTTTTTTTAATTTAGTGTGCCAGGAAACGACAAAAACTGAATAAATTTGTACCTACCTAGAATAAAATATTTCGAATGTAAAAAGGCTGCAACTAGAAAAATTTAAAATGCGAGTAGGTAAATGTTTTAAAGTTTTAATAAATTGAAAATAATTTTGATAAAATGGAAAATTTTAAAAAAATAATAAGAAAAAAATAAGAAATCTGCAAACTCCGCAAAGATTAACAAACATGAAAAGCTGAAAACTAAAACATTGATAATAGGTACCTACTAGAAACTCAAAAAATTGAACCAAAAAAGAATTAAAAATGATGGCGAATGATGAAAAAAAATGAACACCTAATTTTAAAAGATATGATTCTTTGAGAAAACCAAAATATTACACAAAATTAAAAAATGCTGAAAAATTGGAGGAAAAAATGATAATACCTAGTTAGGAACATAATTATTATTATAAAAAACTAGGCAAATTCCAGAAAGTGGGTAGGTAAGTATAAAAACGGAGAAATTTTAGGAAACTGAGAGTGAAAAAAGAATTTAAAAATGCTAAAAAGTTGAAAAAATGGCAAAACCAAAAAAAAAGTCTTATATATATATAAGGTAGTTGCACCAGTCGTTGGCCACGACCCAGTGGTGGGTCACTTGAGAAGAAAAATGTTTATAATTAAGCGTATTTTTAAAATAGCTTCAGAAATTTTTTTTAGAGCAAACCTGGAACATTTCTGCATAGAACCACATAAAAGTTTTGAATCAATTCTGTTCAAGTAATTAATAATGATCGTCTGAAATTTTTTTGTTAGAACAATTTTCAAAATGATGCCAATTCTAAAGATTTTTGTTAAGCCGAAGTGTTGTCGAAATATGAATTTTACACTATTAAGATTAATAAAACTTGAAATATAACCATTTGGACCTGAATCAGAAGAGTTTGGAGATTCCATTTCTTCATTAAAATAAAAAATATTGCCAAAATTCTATCAAATATGGCGGTGACTATCTACTGGAAGGAAAAAATGGTGTTTAGCCAGTAGTTGATCATTTTGATCAAGTACTAGACTTACGAAATTTTTGTAAAGTTCTAGTGGTTGATCATGCAAAAAATTGGTAAATATTTACGAAAAATGATAGTTTCTCTTTCTCATGGCTAATGAGTGACACTTTTACCGAATACTTATTGATTTTTTTAAAAATTAAATGGTTGAGAGCCGTTGTCATAATCTGATTGACCAACTACTGGGTGATCAACTACTAGCGCGTGACCAACTACTGGGTGGTCAACTACTAGATTATCTTGACCAACTACTGGACTTTTCTATTTTTTCACTTAAAATGGTCGTAATTTTCAAAGAAATGAAGTAAAATTAAAAAATTATAGCGCATTTTGTAGTAGAATACACAAGGAATCGTTTGGTATATTCACCATTTCGCCAACGTTATTAGTTTTTAAACCAGAATGTTTTTTATAAGACACTTCCACTATAAGGGTCCACCACTGGTGCAACTACCTTATACGTACTAAATGCAATTTGAAAAATTTACAAATGCTTAAAAATGGAAATTTCAAAAATACCTAATAATCTGAAAAAATAGTCGAATATTGAAAAAATTGCAAAATTTTGAAAAAATGAAAATTTTTGGGAAAATAACTAAAGTTGAAAATGTGTCAAACTTTCAAAAACAAAAAATAGACGAATTTGAGAATCTGAAAAATGTATCAAAATTTGAAAAACTAAAATTATTCGAAAACGTGAACTTGAAAAAAAGAAAAGAAATACAAAAACAAGATGAACCAAAAAAAGCTAAAGAAATCAACAAATTTGCAGAACTGAAAATTTCTGGAAAAGTTGACAATTATTATTGGTAATAACTGATAAATTTTAGACAATCAAAAAATTAAATAAAAATTGATAAATAAATTAAAAAATAGCAATGTTGGAAAATATCATGTAAAAATTCTTGAAAAATTTTTAATGTGAAATTAATGGATTTCAAAAATTGACACGATTTCTGATGTAAGTATTTTGATGAATAAAATGAAAATTCATCAAACTGTCTGAATTAATTAAGCTTTTTGACAAATTTTTAAAATTAATGGCATAATTTTTTTATGTTTCAAGAAGACATCAAAAAATTTCCGTTTTCCTTCGAGGAAAAAGTAAAAATTTCAAAAAATATCTTCTCACAAATTTTTGGAAAAAAATTGAGTAAAAAAGAAATGTTGTTAGAAAAATTATCCCAGAGTAATCCTCTGAAAAAAATATATTAACTTACAGTTAGTTAAGTACATAAAAAAAAAGGTTCAAGAAAAAATATATCGAGGTATTAAAACGAAAGTCTTGAAAAAAAATTTCCAAAATTTTTTTTAAGAAAACCTCTCTTGAAAAAAAAATTGACAAAATTTTTTGATAACTTTTCAACTTTACAAACTACATAGAAGATTCATAAAAGAATTCTCATTTTTCCAAAATTGAAATTTTGGAAAAATGAGAAGTAAAAATTAAAATCATTTCCAAGCATTGCAATATTTTTTTTTTTTTTTTTTTTTTTTTTTTGCTTTTCAATAGTTTTTTGAAGTAATTTATTCGAATTACTTGTGAAAAAAGCGACGAAAAATATACCCCTTTTACGATGATCTTTTAACCAACGCATTAATAAGAGTATACGCAAGGTGTCCTTGTTCAGAGTAACCAGACTTGAGATTTAGGTAGGTATGGTATAACCGACTGCCAAATGGTTTTTCAAAAATTTGAAAATACAGTCAAGACAATGAACGAACGAATGAAGTAGGTGTAACTTTTTGAGAGAAACAAAAAATGTTGAGTAAAAATTGTCTATCTTCAAAAATGAAGGGACTACAAAGCTTTGAAAATCGGTATTTTTGAAATTCAAGTCTTGAAGATAGGCAAATTTTTCACATGACTTTTTTTTTATTTCAAAAAGGTACGCATGTTTCATGTATTGTCCTGTCCTGATGGAATTTTGCAATTTTCTCGTCTCATCTCTGCACCGTGATAAATTGAGGTAGGCAATATTTTTGACTGGAATTTCGTGTTGTTATAATTCCTTCAACTTCAGAGATAGGCAACTGAATGTGCTTAGAATTTTTTTTTACTTTTACAAAGTGCTATCCACTGCAGGGGTCTAGAAATTTTTTGAAAGCAGTTTTGCCAACGGATTTTGCTTGTCAAAATACGTGTTTTTAAAGCTTTGTAGCTGCTTCACTTTTAGACTTAGGCATCATTTGTACAGAAAGTTTTTTGTCAGTGGTCCTTGTTTATACCCAAATCTCAAGTCATATTATTTATTATGGGGACACCCTGTAGATACTCGGCCCATAGAAATAAATTATGCCTTTTCTCTCCATCGTTAACTCATCCAATTCAAACGCGATTATACGAATTTGAAGTACGCTGAAGAAATTCAGATTGACAAGAATACTGTATTGGGAGAAAAAAAATGCTACATTCGTGTTTTAAACAATACATCTTACACCCTTTATTTTAACGCAATCGAATTCAACTTTCCAACCACTCGACCAACCAATTATACGGTCGAGATGGAAATACTCGACGACTGGAGAGGTTTTTTTTCACCGTACCCACGCACTGAAGTGCTTATAGGAGGTTTTCTTCGTTTCCTTAAATTTGCCAATTTTTTTCGGAAAAAAAAACATTCGTGGCCGTAGGCGACTAGGTACCACTTAGGTATAGATATGGATGACCAAAAGATACAATTTATATTTTCTTAGTATAGATAAACTGTCTATGGAAAAAAAAGGAAGTAATACGTGAGACTGAATCAATATTCGATGTAGTTTGATGAGGTGAGAGAAAAAAAAATTAAAAATGTATGAGATTCGACGCCACACTAGATATATACGAGGCACTACGATATTTAATAGAGGTGTGCCCCGAGCAGACGAAAAATCAATTTATTTTAAATTAAGGTCGAAAAGTAGTTATCTTTTAGGAGCGAGAATTTTTATCAGTGGTTTTTTTTTCATTTCCCTGGTATACTTTATGGGAAAAAGAAAAATATAATTCATAACCCTTGCAGCGAAATAGAAATTACGCTTTAATGGCGTTCGTCGCTGACAATCATGATTTAAATATTAGCCCACGGTATTTGCCGTGCCTAATCTTCGGATTGACAATTCATCTCGAGCGTCTATTACTTGGTAGGTTGCTTGGTGAAATGTTTTGCAACGTGATGAGGGTTTTGGACGTGTGGAAAATGACGAGCAATCAAATATTGGAATTTTCAAAACCAAGGCACCAAGACTAGAAAGGATCAGATCTTGTATCATTCAGAGTGCAATGCTCGAATTGAGCCGGAACAAGCTGAAACAGAGTTCCGGTTCGTAAAAAATAAAAATTCTGCATTCTGGTTTGTAAAAAAATTTAAAATCTTCATTCAAGTTCGTGAAAAATCCAAGTAGGTATCTACCTATGTTTCATTTAATCAAATTTGAAGAAAAAAACTGTGAAAATATTCTCAAATTTTAAAAGAAGAATTTTAAAATTATTTTGTAAAAAAATATTTTTTATCTTGAGAAAAAATCTAGGTATCAATTTCTTTGGAGAAGAAAATTTCTCAGCTTTTCTGAAGTAAAACATTTATCAAATTTTTGGAGGAAAATTAAAGGGAAGCTTAAATTTTTTTGCAGAAAGAAATCTTCATTTTTTTATTTTGGATGAAACCGCTCATTTTGAGAGGAAAAAATTGTCAATTTTTTTGGAGAAAAAATCATCTCTCATTCTCGGAGAAAATTTGTCAATTAATTTCAATCCCAAAAAAATGTAAAAAATCTTACATTTTTTGAATTTTTTTTTTTTTTGTTTGTTTAGGATGAAATTGCAATCATGTTCAGGAAGAAAAATGCTAGTTTTATCGAGAAAAAAATCTTGATGAATCTTAATTTTTTGTGGGGGAGGGGAAGATATTTTTTCGAAGTTTTGCAGAAAAAATTTTTTAAATTTTTTTATAGAAGAAAATCTCACATTCTCAGAGAAAAGAAAAACTAAATATTTTATTTTCATTTTTCTTGGATAAAAAAAACACATACTCACCTTAATTCTTTGAGCCCACTTTTGGAAAAAACCTCAGTTTTTATGTTGAAAAAAAATATATCTACCTAATTTAAAAAAACTGATCTTTGTAAAAATAAGTTTCAGAATTTCTGATGAAAATAAATGTCTATAAAGTCGTCCAATTTTGAAGAAAAGTTTTAAAATTTTTTCTCGATTTTCATTTAAAAATAAACTCACTCTTCAGTTCTTCTGAAGTAGGTAAGTGAAAACTATTTTCAAATTTTTAAATAAAATTTTTTCACTTTTTATCTAAAAAAAAATTTTTTAAATTATTTTTTGAGAAAAACTTTCTTTTTATGCAAAAAGAAAGCTCTCATTTTTTAGAATTAAATTTTTAATGAAGTATTGCTAAACATTTTGAAGGAAAAACCTTTAAATTTCTGAGGGAAAAAATAGGTACAATTTTTTGGAGAAGAAAATTTCTCAGTCTTTTTTTGAAATAGTAATTTTTTCAAAGTTTTGGGTTAAAAAAATCTTTCAATTTTTTTTAGGAATAATCTCTAGTACGTATTTTTGTTAGGTATCAAAAAAAATGTGAATTTATTTGAGAAACTAGATAAATATTATCTTGATTATTGACAAATATTTTGGAGAAAAAAAATTAGTTTTTCTGTTTGGAATGAAATCTTTCATTTTTTTGGGGAAATTTTTTCAATTAATCTCAATTTCTCGAGAAAAAAAAATCTAAAGGAAAAATACCTACCTGTATTTTTAAAATTTTTAAAGAAAAAAATTCTGAAAATAATGTTCAGTTTTTTGAAAGAAAAATTTAGGATGAAATTTTTCATTTTTAGAGGAAAAATTCTCGTTTTTTTTAGGGAGAGACCTTACCAAATCTTAATTTTCTGGAAAAAAATATTTTTCAAATTTTTGGATAAAAAAAATCTCCTATTGTTTTGTAGAAGAAAATCTCAAATTTTTATAGAAAAAAAAAGGATTTTTTTTTGAAAAAAAGAAAGAAATCTTTCAATTTTCTTGGAATAAAAAATACCTCAGTTTTTAGAGCCACCTTTAAAAAATTTTCATGTCTTGTTGCAAAAAAAGGGGTTTAAATTGGATGAATTTAATTTATTTTTTTCTAATTATCTAAGGTTTAAAATAATATTTAAGTATTCATTGGATTAATTTATAAAAAATTTGTTTTAATAAGTCCAACTAAATATTGATAAATTGGATCACTTTTTTTCTTCAAAATCGTGTAAAATATCGATCACTCAGCCAAAAAAAGATCTAAAATTACCAAAAATGGAAGGGGGTCACAAAATATTAATAAATTGAAACAATTTTCAATTTGAGATTTTTACATGATTTGAGCAAACTTTTTGAATCAAAATTTGTTCCCCTTCGTAATTTTACTCAATTCAAGCACTGATTCAGAAATGATCTACGATGATTTTATACATTAGGTGGGGTATAGTTAGTACAGGAAAGCATGAAGAAAAGAGTATACGAAACACCATCGTAGGTACAAATATCTACCATGTACGTTATCTTTGTCGCGAGCTCCGCTCCATAAATCCTCCGCTCTAATAGTCTCCCAACGTTCGCTCTCAAGTCTTATTAATTATTATTAAACGCCAGTTACGTCCCTAAATGCATTAAACGTGATTTGTAATGTTATTCGAGCGTTACGACTAAATTAAGAATTTTTTACTCTCTCTCTTTCTCTCTCTCGCTCTATGGAAGCTTTTACGCTGCTTTTCTGTGAAAATTTCACCCCTTTAACGGTCCCCAGTACGCTACCGCCTTCGTCACCACTTCGTCCTGAATTATACATAAGAATACGTTATTTGCTTTTAAAAAGCAGCGACGCACTTTTTAGTTATAAAATTTTCATTACTCTAATTAATGTTGAACGCCGCGTTAGTAATACTCAAGTTGTTCGGTTCTTGAGTTTACTCATGGGGTGGATCTTCTCGTGTAGGTATACTCGTATATCGCGTGTGTTTTTCATTTCGAAAATTTAAAATAATTGATTTATACCTGCCACTTGTGGTACCCATCTATAAAGTGTGTTGGAGAGGGGTGATAGGCACTACTTCGTAGATCCAATCAGCGATGGCGAGAGGGGGTGCAAAAAGTACACTCGCACCGGGCCCGGATTTTTCCTAATGATCCAAGCTCTCCGAGCAAACGATTTTTACGCTAGGTAGGTACCTACTTCAAAAAATTTGGAGATTTTTTTTCTTCAAAAAATTGAGAAATTGCTCTTCTTTAAAATAAAATTTACTTCGTAACAATTTAAAAAATTTTTCACTCAATAAAAAATTATATCTACGTAATAAAAGACTAACAATACAAACAATTTTTTTCAAAAAATAAAATCTTTTTGCTGCAACGAATTTTTTAAAATTGTTAAAATAGCTCGTTGGAGTATAATATGTAATTTTTTTAAAGTAGGTAGTAAATTTTTGAGATGAAAATTCTGAAAATTCACTTTTACTCTGAAATCGATCTCCCGAATCAATTGCAACATTTTTCGAAGCAATCTGAAGCCTCCAACAGAAGTTGTCGAATGCGGTATTTTTGTCACTTTCAAAAATTGGATAAAAATCAAAAAATCAACTTTGGCTGATCAAAATTTCGTTCTGAGTCTGGGTGAGTTTATTTGCCAAATTTAGTTTTTTCTTAAAATTCAACCCTTTTTCGGATTTAGTCATTCCCTATAACCAAAATGGGTTTGTTTTCGACAAAGGGGAGTCTTTTTTAATATAATTTTTACTCTTTTTTATTCAATTACCTACTATAAATTTTTTAATAATCATTTCAAATTTTAAATATTTTGATTTTTTTCATCAAAATTTATACAATTTATTGTCATCCAAAAAGGCAAAAAAAGACCCTATCATGTTTTCGAATTTGAAAAAAAAAGTTTTTTTCTTAACAAATTCAATCACCAAAAATTTTTATTTTTGAAAAGTTAAGTGGTCTTAATATGACACACATTTTAGATTTCTACACCAAATTACAAAATAAGACTAAGGTAAAGTACCAGTAATGACACACTTACCATAACTGGCACACCGCACCTAGCGCCCACTGTATTTTATCGAAGCGAACTAAAAAAAACGCGTAGCAGTCAAGATGCTCCGCGACAGCCGAATTTTTTTTTTCAAGTTAGTGTACCACTTTAAAAACGTTTTCATCCATGGTATTTCAGTTTCAATATCAGTTTTAATTTCAAATTCAGTTTAAAAATGTCAGGTTTTTGTCTTCAGTTTTAGTTCCTTACTGCATTGAAGATTTCATCTTCAGATGGGGGCTCCGCTCCCATACCCCCGTTGAGCCTCCACCCCGACCCCTAATCACTTTCAGCTCTTCAGATGGGGACTCCGCCCATACCCCCGTTGGGGGCTTTGCCCCAACCCTCTCCTCACTTTCGGCTTTTGAAGGCGGGGGTCAACACACCAAAAAAGGGGTTAAAACGTGAAAATTTCTGATTTTTGACCCTGTACGAGGGTCAAATGGGGCTCAAAACTCGAAAACCCCAAAAGGCACATCAGTGACCTATACTTACACTACATCCCAAATTTCGACCTTTTAGGTCTTTTGGTTCGGGATGTAGGCTGTTCAACGCATCAGAAAAGACAGGTTAAAACTTGAAAAATATTGATTTTTGACCCTGTATCAAGGTCAAAAGGGGTTTAAAGGTCAAATCCTACAAAAGGCACATCAGGGGCATGAACTCAAACTACTATGAAATTTTGGACTCCCTACCCACATTTGGGGGGACTGTAGCCCGATCAACTTGAAAAAATGACCCCAAAATCCACTTTTTAGGCCCTAAAATGGGGTGGGGATGACTTGGAAAGCTGAAATTTGAATACAGTGGAGACAATCAGAGTCACTGTTTATGGTAGAAATTTCAAATCATTTTGTCACATTGAGGCCCCTTTAAAGCCCCCCCACAAAAAGGGCCCACCCCCAATTTTTGGGCTCAAGGGTCAAAAACCCCAAAAGGCACCTCAGTGACCCTTACCGATCCGATCATGAATACCAAATTTTGGATTTCAAGGTCATTTGGTTTGGGCTGCAGGCTGATCAACGTACTGGGAAGTGGGAAAAAACGTGAAAAATCTTGATTTTTGACCCTGGACAAGGGTCAGAGGGGCCCAAAAGTTGAAACCTACAAAAGGCACATCAGGGGCACGAACTTGATCTATGATGAAAATTTTGGCCCTCTGTCACTATTTGGGGGGTCTGTAGCCTGGTCAACGTGAATAAAATGACCCCAAAATCCACTTTTTGGGCCCTAAAATGGGGTGGGGATGACTTGGGGAGCTGAAATTTGAATATGTTGGAGGTAATTAGAGTTCTCATCTCTGGGGCAAGTTTCAAAAAATTTCATGATTTTGGGGCTTCCTCGCACCTCCTCAAAAAGGGGTCATATCCCCAATTTTGAGTTGGGGCCCCAAATTTTTTTTTTGCATCATTCCTACTCCAAGGGGACTCTACACAACAAATTTGACCGAATTCGACCCATTGGACTCTCCGCCAGAGTCCCAAAAGTAACGGGAAAATTACTAATAAATATATATATGTATATATATAAATATGTGACATGTGACAGATCGTCATCTTTTGGTCCCAAACGTCAACAAATGGGGGTCAGAACTTTTCTACCCCCCTCCTTCTAAATCAGGTTCGGACACAATAGCCATCATTTTTAAAAAAAAATTCGGCTAAAAATATATTTTTTTCCTTGGTGACTAGTTGACTACTGAAGACACCAGACTAGTTTTTTACCGGTTGGATGTCATACGTGAATGATGAGATTTTTTTTAGTGAAATTTGCTCATAATTTTCAATTTTTCCTATCCGAAAAAAGGCATTATAAAAAACAAAAAAAATAGATGGTTCCAATGGGCTTTAATTTCTCAAATTGTGTTTTTAATTGTGAGGAAAGATTGTTAGAACAATTTTTGGTGGTTTTAAAATTTTCAGTCAAGAACTCTCAGTTTTAACGACCTACTGTGCCACAACTGGGCACTTGTCCGGTTGTGGCACAAATCTGCAAAATTTTGAAAATTTTGTGTGCCTCGCCTAATGAACCTAAAAATTTCAATTTCCAATATGTTTTTAAGGTAGTTGAGCACTATGCAATTATGCATAGAATCAAAAAAATTGGTCCTAGGTCAATTAGGGCGCCCATGGTGAAGCTCCAAAAAAGTGTGCCACTTTACGGTACTTTACCTTATTTAAACTTTTCGCACCCTTTGCTTTTGAGGCGCTCTAAATTTCTCCCTTTCTTTTTTTTTAATATTCAATTTGTACATTTCTTTACAAGAATGACGCAACTCTTCAAGCTTGGCCGTGATCGAGTTCTGCAGATCCATAATCTGCTCCAAAAAAAAAAATCAGATGCATAGTAAATGTAACAACTTTACAGATTCTTAACCCCGCAGTCAAAATAAAGGACGCTCTGCTGACAAAAGTGCATCAATTTTTCAAAACTGGCACTATTAATCATTAGAATTTTTTCAGGTGCAAACCTGCTGGCAAAATGAAATGCATATGGACCTTTTCCAGCTTGGACAAATCAGTGTATTTATGTTGATTAATTAGGAAATTCTCAAGTTTTAATTTAAAATGTGTATACGTACTTACTTACATCACTTTTTTTATATTTATAGGTGAGAACTAGGTCATTAATAAAGAGTAAAATAACAGTCACCAGTACTTTTCTGTACCTGGGCATTTTCATCTTAAAGAGTTGAATTTACAAAAAACAAAAAAAAAAACAAAGATGAATATTGAATGAAATAATGTGAAACAGCGGAGTAACATTTCAAAATTTCAAGAAGATAAGATTACAAAAATATCTGATACCCATACCTCTGTTACAACTATTAATTTTGTCTATTTTGTGGTACGTATGATATTTTTATTGAAAGAAAAAATCGAAGATCGAAAAAAGTTATTAAGGCCTTAGTTTAGTTGATAAATGAATACTTAGGTAGTCTAATGAAATAAAAATCCATCGGCAAATGATCAAAGGATCTTTTCCTCATACAACAAACATGCTGTTTTCTTTAAAAATTGAAATCAAAAAATTTCAATTTTTGTTTTGTTCCTAGATTTTATTCATTTCTTTTTTAATTTTCGTCTAAAAATCTGTTTTCAATCTTTCATCAGGTATGAAGTTTTCTTTGAAAAAAATGCGTTGTTTCAAATTTTGTTTTATATCAATGTTTCCAAAATACGTAAGAAAAATTAATAGGTAGGTATACCTACTTACTTATTTAAAATGTTGTTTACGAAATGTCCACTTTTTTAAAAATTTTATTTAAATTAGTACCTACGTACGACGTACGTATTATGTAAAAAATAATAACATTTCAACATTTGAAAAAATACAATATACCCGAGCAGCACACTCGACAAATTATCGAAATAAAAAATCGATAGAATATCGAATTCGATAAAGTGTCGCGTTAGTTCCGCATAAATCGTGAAATTATCTTTCGATATATCGACAGATTATCGATGAATTATAGTTGGCAAAATCCATCAACAGATAAACTTTCGATAAAATCGAACGATTTTTCTTTTAAAAATCTCAAGATTATAGTTAGATACTTCATCGATAACCTATCTATAAATCGAAAGATAATTACACGATTTATGCGGAACTAACGCGACACTTTATCGAATTCGATATTCTGTCGATTTTTTATTTCGATTTAGTTTCGATATTCTATCGATTTTTTATTTCGATTTAATTTCGATATTCTATTGATTTTGTATTACGATTTTTTGTAGATTATCTAGTTTCGATATTCTATCGATTTTTTGTAGATAATTTAGCATATATGGGTATATGCGCGCGCACATTTTCAAGACCGGCTGGCGAGTTTGAAGTCGTAGTTACGCTTAAGGCTGGCGAATTTCGTTCCAAATACAGCAGTTTCTACCAAAACAAGCGTCTGTTGCGAACATCGGAGTTCGTTCGCATAATACGAATTGGATTATAATATTCAAACATCTTATGCAAAATAGGAGAAGAGGGAGGGGTCCAATTGAAATTTTTATAATAATTAAAATTATTTCTAGGACCTTAATTTACAACTTTTGTTTGAAAATTTTTTCAAATTGGCCCCTTTTTCCTCCGCTCCTCCAATTTTGAATAAGTATCAACGGAGTATTATGCAAAATTGGAGGAGAAGGAGAGGTCCAATTGAAAAAATTTTCAAACAAAAGTTGTAGCTTAAAGTTCTAAGAATAATTTTGGTCATCACAAAATTTTCGATTGGGCGCCTCCCTCCCGGATAATACAGTTTTGAATATCTTCATAAAATCTTTAAAAAACCGAATTCGATAAATTTAATATTCTTTTTCGATAGTATAGTTTCAAATATCTTCACAAAATCGTTAACAAATCGAATTCGAGAAATTTCAGATTATTTGTCGATAATATAGTTGTAAATATCTGCACAAAATCGGTGGAAAATCGGATTCGAGAAATTTCAGATTATTTGTCGATAATATAGTTGTAAATATCGTCACAAAATCGTTGAAAAATCGAATTCGAGAAATTTCAGATTACGTGTCGATAATATAGTTTCAAATATCTTCACAAAATCGTTAAAAAAATCGAATTCGAGAAATTTCAGATTATTTGTCGATAATATAGTTCTAAATATCGTCACAAAATCGTTGAAAAATCGAATTCGAGAAATTTCAGATTACGTGTCGATAATATAGTTTCAAATATCTGCACAAAATCGTTGAAAAATCGAATTCGAGAAATTTCAGATTACGTGTCGATAATATAGTTTCAAATATCTTCACAAAATCGTTAAAAAATCGAATTCGAGAAATTTCAGATTATTTGTCGATAATATAGTTTCAAATATCTGCACAAAATCGGTGGAAAATCGGATTCGATAAATTTAATATTCTTTGTCGATAGTATCGTTGACGAATATCGTCCTAAAATCGTAATACTATCGAATTCGATAGTTTTTAGATTTTTTGCCTATAAAATCGTACAGCTAAATCTGTATCATATCGTGAGAACATCTTTAGATTTTTAAACGATTTTTTATCGATACGTTTCAACTTTCGATATTATCGATCGAGTGTGCTGCTCGGGTATTGGAATTTTTTGAAAACAAAATTTAAAAATGAAAATTTTTTCGTCAATTTTAAAAAAATTTATTTGAGAAAAATGTGTAAAAAAAATTGATAGGTTTTTGAAAGTTCTTAAATCAAACAAAATTTTAAAAATTTTGTTTAAAAAAAAAATCAACGAAATTTTAAAATACTTTAAAAACTATAACTCTGAAATTATAATTTTTTTTCTTCAAAATTCTCACTTTGAAAAAATTGATACAAAAATCATTCTGAATAAAATTTTAAAAAAATGACTTTCTTTCTACCAAAATTGAAAGATATAAGATAGCGTAGGTACCTATATTTTTTTTAATGACAAAATTTGAAAGTATGGAAATTTTTTAAAAACTATTTTTAATAACAAAATTTTGAAAATAAAGAGTGACATAAAATATTTCTCGGATACATTTTTTTCAATCCCCACAAAAAAAAAATTCGTAAAAATTTTTATTCAGCAATAAAATACCTAATATTTGGTTTGTAAAAAATCGACCATTTGTTCAATTACTAAAATAAAAATTTAAATCTTGAAAAATTTCTTTTGAAAAAGTTTCTTTGGCATTTTATCAATTTCGTCCTTTAAAATTTCAAATTAAAAAAATTAATAATTTTTTTTTTGCATGTCATCAAAAAAGATTTTTTTAATGAGAATGCAAAAAAATAGAATGTATTTATTCGAAAAAAATATAAGGTACCTATACCTAATTAAATTTTCCATCTATTCCAAAATTTGAAAAAACAAAATTATTCCAAAAAAAATCGATATTTTCCATTCTAATCTCATCCTCTCCTTTCATTTTGGGAGAAAATTTTGTTTGAGAAAAAACGAACTGTATAATAGGTACTATTAGAAAATTCCAAGTTGCTGGCCATGCCCTCTCCCCCCTCCAAAAAAATCGAAGAAATGAGTAACTTTTTTACGCTGATTACAAAAAATAAGATACCTAGGTATTATTATTGTATTACAAGAAATTTATAATTACTAATTTCCTTCTCTAAGAAAATTGAAAAAATTTTCACTTAAAATTTAAAAAAAAAAATAGTATTTGAGGCGAAAATCACGGATATTATCGGCTACGAAACTTGACTCGATATAAATTCAAATTTCATCGAGTAAACAAAACAATTTCAAAAATGAAATTGATAGAAATTCGTTATCAAAAAAATCTCCCACTTTCATTCGTACACTTTTGAACTCGTACAAGTTAAATGAAAATGATAACGGTGTTGATGACAATACGCAGCAAATGTTCGCGGGTGAATATTTGAAGAGGAGAAAAATGACGTGGAATTATTTGACAATGTTATTCATATTGGCGAATATTTTACCGATTTGCAAAATTTATACGCAAAATATGGACCTGGATTTTGATTCAATTTTCAAGCTAAACAACAACACGACTTCGGTTACGTATTACGCGCTCGTAATACCCGACTTTAATGTATGGGAATTGGTATTATTATTTTTGTCGGTGCTTTTCGTCCTGATGTGCTGTGCATTTTGCGTATATTACCCATTCGCTGCGACGCTGGAACATTAATCAAATTTCTACGCTAATTATAGGCTTGTTTTAAATCGATCGAGATTTAATCGCGATGCTATAGCGAAAACCCAGCCAAGAGTTTTCCAACCCCCTGGAAATATTTATTTCGAGCAGGTATAGAAATTGAGCTTTTTTCGTATTAATATAATACACGTGTAGGGTTTCGGCGAGCATGCAATGCCAGATAAAGTGTACATAGCGATGAAGATTTACAAAATGCCTGGTAAAGACAGTCGAGTGAAAATCGATGACATATCTTGAAATGTCCATGTCCAGTTTTCGTATAATAGAAAGATAAACGTTGTTGCCGGCGATGTGGTTGACAAATTCACGTTTATGACAATGTGTAAGTCGTGTTTCCTTTCGGGTTCGTCCAGGCCTAGGAATCGGAGTCGGTGGAGGAGAAAAATACGAGGAAAATAAGACGACGTGTAAGTTATGAAAATAAATGCCAGATGGCTTTTTATTGCGATAATTGACACTTTTTTATCGGTATACGAGTAGAAATGAGTTTGAAGAATAATACAGTCAAATTAGGCCAAAAAACTGTCTTTGCCCGAAGAAATTAAAGGAAGAAATTTTTTCGTAAAGTTGCTCGTAAAGGTGTCCTAATTAACATAAAAAAGTCCCCTAAAATCCGAGTGAAGCTTTACCCCCAAATATCCACATTTTTGTCCCCTAATTTTTTGCCCCCACTTTATTCGTGTGTATCTCAGTTTCTAATGAACTTACAAAAAAAAAATCGTAAAGAAAATGTACAGAATTGAATATTCTTTTAAATTGATTACTTTTAATTTTTTGGTAGGAATGATAGTAACGCCGCAAATCGACTTCGAAGTTAATGATACATTCAAATTGGGCCAAAAATGGGTTTCCCCACCCAAAAAATT